>JACEFZ010028018.1:372500-482500 GCA_014155875.1 Cepaea nemoralis
ATTAATTGATTGATTGATGTATGTTACTAACAAAAACAAAAAACAAAATAACACTGGAATAGCCGTACTGCACTGACTTGTAGACTGCATTGTTTACTTCTGCAGCTGAAGACAAGACATTTCTCGTCTGCAAATTCGCCGAACATATTTGGGCAATTTCAATGAATTTCTTCTCTTTTCTTCACATTTTTTTTTTTCCGCACATCCTGTTACAGGACATCGATGTCAACATCAGCATCTTTCAGTTGATTGTTGATTTCTTGGCAAGATTACGCTCAGTGGTTTGCCATTGCTTTCTGAGCGGCCAGCTCACATACCCCGTAAGTTACCTACGCGGCGAGAACTGCTACCGATTCTAGCACAAGTTACGTACCTCATGTGGATATAAGGGATTATGGGGAAAGTCGCTTAATACCTAGGCCACGGAGACCTGCTTCAATTTGAGGTTGCCAAATACGGGAAGAAAGCTAAATAGTGCCGTTCCGAGTCATCGTACCTCTTGTGGTTCACACATTAAACTCCCGTGCCGCCTATCTAAAGTCTATAAAATCTTTCATGCTCAGCCCGTTTGTTTTAATTTGGAGCCAAAGGTGTGACCCCCAAGGTCACTAGCTCGGCAGGTCCGGGCATAAACAGTCTGTGCAGGAAAATAGCGGCTGTGTTTAGGGTCGCGTTTCAAGAATGACTGTGGGTGGCAGCAAGGGTAGTGTCAGCTCTAGTGGAATGTCGAGTGAGAAACTCAACAATTAATAATATTCTCCAAAAGCGTGTATCCTCAAATGTACTCAACGTTATACTAAGAAAAAAAACTAAGTTTTAACACCCATGTCATTAAATGTTAAATGTGTTGTTGCATGTCCTTTAGAGGACGTTGCAATCAATCCCAGCTTTTAATTAGCTATTTGTGACTACTTCGCAATGTTAGATCAGGTAGTTCGCCATTAATTTCTAGAACGGCCGATGCCACATACACTTTCAAACCAATTCACATGCAGGTGCCAGCTCTACCTATATCGGCAGAACAGAGTGCCAGTTGAACAACATAGGTGGCTGAACACATACTAAATTGATTGGACAAGATACTACACACAGACGAATGGGAGCCTAGGATGAAAGGCACACACGAAAACTTCCCGCTTCTTCAATTTCTAGGCATGTGCTGGAAAGCGGCCATGCGATTGCGAAAGAAAGTGCCTTTCGCGTGTTGTTTAACACACAAAATAGTCGTTTGTTAAAGTTTGCAGAAGCCATAATGATTAATCTACACAGGCCAGTTTTGTTCAAACAGAAAGACATGTTAGTCAGTTTTAAATTAGCCTTGATAGACAACTGACATTACTGTGCGAACATGTGTAATAGTTCAGCTTGAAGAAGTTATCTAGTTATTTTACTTTACATTGTGCGAATTCTGCAGTACTTACATGACGAGATGCAACGAAATATGTCAGGCAGCACATCGTGCAATCTATTTTTTGCGTCTTCGTTATTCAAAGAAAGCAGATGCCTTAATAAATATATCTGTTTGTAATAAATATCGCTTGTCATTATTTTTTTATTTTGTTGCATTGGGAGATAATTTTTGTTTTACTTTACTCTTCCACTATCTTTGTTAGTACTATATTTTCTTTCTTTGATAGTATTTATGTTGTTGTAAGTAATTCTTTGTTATATGTATAATGAAGTGCGGGTATTTCTACGAGGCGCGTTTATTTTTAAAGTAAGTCCCGTTTGGATTACACGGACAAGCACCGATGGAAAACGGAAATGTGCTTATGCAGTATGTTTATGTGGTTCATTAGCTGAGCTGTGTGCTATTATTTTTTTCACTGTCGAAATCTTGTTTGATGCTGCGTGTGAGTGGTTTATAATGAGTGCAAAAATAATACTCCCACCAGCTGCGAGGTTTTTTTCCACGATAATGCTCGACCTCTCCTCGCATATGGAACTGTTCAATTGTTGCAAAAATTTCACTCCGAAATTGTTGACCACCCGCCTACAGCTCCGATCTGGCGCCAAGTGATGACCACCTTTTCATGCACCTAAAGAAGTGGCTGGCATCCCAGCGGTTTGAAACTGATGATGAACTACAGACGGGTGTTAATGAATGGTTCAAGACACTGGCGGCAGGACTTCTACGACATTGGAATTAAGAACCTGGTGCCACGGTACCACAAATGTGTTGAAGTCAATGGTGGACTATGTTGTTGAGAAATAATGTAAATGTGTGGTTCACTTTTGGCTGCAATAAATCATTTTTATATATAATGTTTGTTTGTTTGTTTTTTTTTATGTTTTTTTTTTTTTTTTTTTTTGGTTTTTTTTTTTGGTTTTTTAAATTGTATACTAACTTAAAAAACGCGCCGTCGTAATCCTCCGATTTAAACGAGGATCATATTTTCCTCGTCATACTCTCTTTTACATCCTTGTGGTGTTTCCGTATTATTGTTAAAAGGTAAGGGAACAACATGATACCATGTGCGACTCCCTATTCTATATTAAACCTACCTGTTGTGTCATCACATATTCTCACGGCTGCCTTGTGTTCACTGTAGAATATTTTCACGATCTGCATTTAATGCGCTTGCAAGTCAGTTTCTATAATTATGTTCTATATTTCTTAATGTTCTAGCCTCGTATCCTTTAAGTAATCTATAAAGCAAGAGTGTGAGCCTACATTGCACTCTGTTTTTTTTTCTTTCTATAATTCCCCTGATGTTATATATAAATAATACTGCAGGGTGTATTTTTAATGAGTGTGCGGTGTTTGAAAATATTGCCGGTCCAAGTTTTGTGTTTACCTATTGTGTTGCATTAACTTTACATAGAGTGAATACAAAACTTGGACCGGCAATATTTTAAAACACTTCACAGTCATTTAAAATACACCCTATGCTTGCTTGCTTGCTTGTGTTCGTTGGCTTGAGCTCCAACGCGAAGTCCTGTATGTCGGATGAAAGCATCCTGTTGTCCAACCTCAGTGTGATGTCATACAGGACCTGAGGTTTGCGTGAATATCCGTTGTCCCATGTCTGGCTTATTGGTGTGCAGACTGGTGATTCCTCGCCGTACAGGCGATCCTACTGACTTTAGCCAGGACCCCCAAGGGACCTGTTGCCCAGGACGCTCGACGAGGACGCGTCAATAGGCCTTGGCCAGTATATACCCGGCCCTGGTTGCCTTGGAAACACCTCTACTTCACAAATACACCCCTATAATATTAAATACTAATCAAGTATTAAATATTATTAAATATACTCGTGTCTCTATTTTCGTCTCTAGCCAGCATGTTATATGTTTATGATTTATGTTTTATGTCCCTATAAAACCCTCCCGTGAAGATTTTAAGTAACATTTTATTGATTAGAGGTGGCCAAATTGATAGGGGCGCTCGCTCTTATATTTCCGGTGTGCTGAGGCCGAGGTAGCGTGTTCAACTCTCTCACACCCGGTCAGCTGGACTGAAATGTTGACTTCTCGTCCTTGGACTTTGGGACGAAATATTACAAGTACCTCTGAAGTTGGAGTGGGTTCCCCTGATGGCGAGGGACACTGAGTAATGAAGAAAAACTAATCTGCATGCAAAATTTCATCCATTGCACTAGAAGTATAGCACGTGTGTGGACTTACGATTCAGAGTTCAGAGAGCGCGAACAACAACAAATATCCATGACTGAATAATAAGGAATATTTTCTGTAACTGATACATATTATCACGCCCTGTCCTTCCCTATTTTTTTTTCCTTGTTCTGTTCTATTGTTTTATGATTTATGTTGCTTTTATCAATTCCTATGGTCATATTCCTTTTGCCCATATCTCTTTTTGTTTTCATGAGGCGCGATATATTTCCACACTTTGTTCCCCGCCTGCTTCAATAACCACTGCTGTAGTGTTATCATATCCTGGCGATTTTCTTGTTCTTAGGTTGTTTATTGCTCACTCGACTTCGTCTAGTGTTTGTTCTGGCTCTTTATCTCTTGATATTTCCTTGTTTACATTTGTGTCTTTACCATGTCTAGTTTTATGTATTGCACTGTAGTATTCCATCCATCTATTAAGCAAATATATATAATTCTTGCATTCGTGTCCTTTATAGTGTTTGACTAGTTCTAATGTTTTCATTATTTTGAGTTCATTGAACACACCGTGACCTCGCCCTTTCCTCGGAGTTTCGTTTATTCCGCTATTTGGATTTGTAGAAGTGGTATCGTGTCTCTTGATAGCTTATTTCTTATTTCTCTTGATTGGTTTTCATAGACCTGCCTTTTCTTATAATTTTGTATTATTTTTGCTGTATGCTTGTCTTCTCTGTCTTAGAAAAAAAAATTATGTTGAGTGGTCTCAAGGTATGGTGTCTGCCTCGAGTGCTGGAGGTCCCGGGTTCAAGCCCCGTGAGTGCCGGGATTTTTTCACGTGGACTTCTAGTAATACAATTTCCCTTGGTCTCTGTGTAATGAGATCGGACGCCCGTGTGTATTGTTTTTTCTCCCTTATATCCTTTACAGGACATCGCTATCAACACCAGCATATTACCGCTGTCGTTGATTTCTTCGCAACATCACGCTCAGTAGTTTGCCTTTGGTTTCTGAGCGGCCGCCTCACTTACCCCGTAAGTTAGCGACGCGGTGAGAACCGCTTCCAATTCTAGCGCACTGCGTTACCCTACATGGATTAACGGGAATTACGGAGAAAGTCGTTAAACACCTGCACCAGGGAGACCGGCATGTGTACTGTTGCGCGCGTAAAAAATCACTTGGCAGTTGGAATTCGAAAAAGGGTAGCCTAACGGCGCTGCCCGGGGCAAAATCTCGAGTTAAAAATCTACCTTAAGTATTTCAGGATCCTCGCCGGTGCTACGGATTTCGTGCACCGAACTGAGATTCTCCGGACTCACGCTTGAGTTAAGAGGAGAACGGAGCACTTAAAGGTTACACACGTGTGCCGTGATGTTGATCCTTCGACAAAACTAAAACTAGTATTAATATCGTTTGTAATCTGGTTGTTCTTTTGGGCCTTTCATGTGGCACGGAGTGTTGGCTGAAAATACTATGATTCTTCTAGTATGTGTGGTTCATTCATGCGGTTTCACCTTTTTATTGTTTTCAACTGTCATGAACCGATTCTACATTCAATTGCAGGTGTGCGTATGTGAAATTATATATAGGTGAGGGTATTCAGAGAGATAGAGAGAATGGGATAAGTATGGCGAACTAAAGATGTTGTGTGTGTGTGTGTGTAGAGACAGAGAGAGAGAGAGAGAGAGAGAGAGAGAGAGAGAGAGAGAGAGAGAGAGAGAGAGAGAGAGAGAGAGAGAGAGAGAGAGCAACTTAGCAACAACTTCAATAGCCCACTCTTTCATTCTCATACACTACACCTAACAGTGCTATTGTACAAGATCTCAGTACCAAAGTTACACAGGAAATCCAATAAGAATTATTGCTAGCAAAGAGCACAGATAAAACAAACCATAAATCAAGCAATTGAGTTAAACTTCTTTAGAAATGCAGCCACTTGTAGAAAGTTTAAAAGTTAATCTCGGAATTACAGAGGAATTTCATAATAAAAGCGACATCTGAAGAAGTTAGGTGTGATTTATTGTTTATGATCTATTGTTTATCCATTACATGAGCGAAGTCATATCTGGTGATTCGTCTGGTCGATATTCTCACGTCTGTGTTTAGAATAATTACTACAACAGAAATACATATAATTGAAGTAGTTAGTAAGTAAGTAAGTAAGTATGTAAGTAAGTAATAGATAAGTAAGTAAGTAAGTAAGTAAGTAAGTAAGTATAAGTAAGTCAATAAGAAATAAGGAAGTAAGTGAGTAAGGAAGTAAGTAAGTAAGTAAGTAGTAAGTACTTTTAATTTTTGGGGCAAAGTGTGACCCCCAAGGTCACTGGCTCGGCAGGTCCGGGCATAAACAGTCTGTGCAGGAAAAACAGCGGCTGTGTTTAGGATCGCGTTTCAAGAATGACTGTGTGTGGCAGCAAGGGTAGTGTCAGCTCTAGTGGAATGTCGAGTGAGGAAACTCAACAATTAATAATATTCTCCAAAAGCTGTGTATCCTCAATGTACTCAACGTTTATACTAAGGTTTTAACACCCATGTCATTAAATGTTAAATGTTTGTTGCATGTCCTTTAGAGGACGTTGCAATCAATCCCAGCTTTTATTAGCTATTTGTGATCTACTTCGCAATGTTAGATCAGTAGTTCGCCATTAATTTCTGAACGGCCGATGCCACATACACTTCAAACCAATTCACATGCAGGTGCCAGTCTACCTATATCGGCAGAACAGAGTGCCAGTTGAACAACATAGTGGCTGAACACATACCTAAATTGATTGACAAGATACTACACACAGACGATGGGAGCCTAGGATGAAAGGCACACCGAAAACTTCCCGCTTCTTCAATTTCTAGGCATGTGCTGGAAAGCGGCCATGCGATTGCGAAAGAAAGTGCCTTTCGCGTGTTGTTTAACACACAAAATAGTCGTTTGTTAAAGTTTGCAGAAGCCCATAATGATTAATCTACACAGGCCAGTTTGTTCAAACAGAAAGACATGTTAGTCAGTTTTAAATTGCTTGATAGACAACTGACATTACTGTGCGAACCTGTGTAATAGTTCAGCTTGAAGAAGTTATCTAGTTATTTTACTTTACATTGTGCGAATTCTGCAGTACTTACATGACGAGATGCAACGAAATATGTCAGGCAGCACATCGTGCAATCTAGTTTTTGCGTCTTCGTTATTCAAAGAAAGCAGATGCCTTAATAAATATATCTGTTTGTAATAAATATCGCTTGTCATTATTTTTTTTAATTTTGTTGCATTGGGATATAATTTTTGTTTTACTTTACTCTTCCACTATCTTTGTTAGTATTAATTTTTTTTCTTTGATAGTATTTATGTTGTTGGAAGTAATGCTTTGTTATATGTATAATGAAGTGCGGGTATTTCTACGAGGCGCGTTTTATTTTTTAAGTAAGTCCCGTTTGGATTACACGGACAAGCACCGATGGAAAACGGAAATGTGCTTATGCAGTATGTTTATGTGGTTCATTAGCTGGCTGTGTGCTATTATTTTTTTTTCACTGTCGAAATCTTGTTTGATGCTGCGTGTGAGTGGTTTATAATGAGTGCAAAAATAAATACTCCCACCAGCTGCGAGGTTTTTTTCCACGATAATGCTCGACCTCTCCTCGCATATGGAACTGTTCAATTGTTGCAAAAATTTCACTCCGAAATTGTTGACCACCCGCCCTACAGCTCCGATCTGGCGCCAAGTGATGACCACCTTTTCATGCACCTAAAGAAGTGGCTGGCATCCCAGCGGTTTGAAACTGATGATGAACTACAGACGGGTGTTTAATGAATGGTTCAAGACACTGGCGGCAGACTTCTACGACATTGGAATTAAGAACCTGGTGCCACAGGTACCACAAATGTGTTTGAAGTCAATGGTGACTATGTTTGTTGAGAAATAATGTAAATGTGTGGTTCACTTTGGCTGCAATAAATCATTTTTATATATAATGTTTGTTTGTTTGTTTTTTTTTATGTTTTTTTTTTTTTTTTTTTTTTGGTTTTTTTTTTTTGGTTTTTTAAATTGTATACTAACTTAAAAAAACGCGCGTCGTAATCCTCCGATTAAACGAGGATCATATTTTCCTCGTCAATACTCTCTTTTACATCCTTGTGGTGTTTTCCGTATATATGTTAAACAGGTAAGGGAACAACATGATACCCATGTGCGACTCCCTATTCTATATTAAACCTACCTGTTGTGTCATCACATATTCTCACGGCTGCCTTGTGTTCACTGTAGAATATTTTCACGATCTGCATTTAATGCGCTTGCAAGTCAGTTTCTATAATTATGTTCTATATTTTTTAATGTTCTAGTCTCATATCCTTTAAGTAATCTATAAAGCAAGAGTGTGAGCCTACATTGCACTCTGTTTTTTTTTCTTTCTATAATTCCCCTGATGTTATATATAAATAATACGCAGGGTGTATTTTTAATGAGTGTGCGGTGTTTGAAAATATTGCCGGTCCAAGTTTTGTGTTTACCTATTGTGTTGCATTAACTTTACATAGAGTGAATACAAAACTTGGACCGGCAATATTTTAAAACACTTCACAGTCATTTAAAATACACCCTATGCTTGCTTGCTTGCTTGTGTTCGTTGGCTTGAGCTCCAACGCGAAGTCCTGTATGTCGGATGAAAGCATCCTGTTGTCCAACCTCAGTGTGATGTCATACAGGACCTGAGGTTTGCGTGAATATCCGTTGTCCCATGTCTGGCTTATTGGTGTGCAGACTGGTGGTTCCTCGCCGTACAGGCAGACACTCTCCGACTTCGGAGGAATCGGCGATCCTACTGACTTAGCCAAGACCCCGAAGGGACCTGTTGCCCAGGACGCTCGACGAGGACGCGTCAATAGGTCTTGGCCAGTATATAACCCGGCCCTGGTGCCTTGGAAACACCTCTGCGTCCCAAATACACCCTATATATTACATACTTATCAAGTATTAAATATTATTAAATATACTTGTGTCTCTATTTCGTCTCTAGCCAGCATGTTATATGTTTATGATTTATGTTTTATGTCCCTATAAAATCCTCCCGTGAAGATTTTAAATAACATTTTATTGATTAGAGGTGGCCAAATTGATAGGGGCGCTCGCTCTTATATTTCCGGTGTGCTGAGGCCGAGGTTGCGTGTTCAACCTCTCTACACCGGTCAGCTGGACTGAAATGTTGACTTCTCGTCCTTGACTTTGGGACGAAAATTACAAGTACCTCTGAAGTTGGAGTGGGTTCCCCTGATGGCGAGGGACACTGGTAATGAAGAAAACTAATCTGCATGCAAAATTTCATCCATTGCACTAGAAGTAATAGCACGTGTGTGGACTACGAGTTCAGAGTTCAGAGAGCGCGAACAACAACAAATATCCATGACTGAAATAATAAGGAATATTTTCTGTAACTGATACATATTATCACGCCCTGCCCTTCCCTATTTTTTTTTCCTTGTTCTGTTCTATTGTTTTATGATTTATGTTGCTTTTATCAATTCCTATGGTCATATTCCTTTTGCCCATATCTTTTTTATTTCTTGAGGCGCGATATATTTTCACACTTTGTTCCCCACCTGCTTCAATAACCACTGCTGTAGTGTTATCATATCCTGGCGATTTTCTTGTTCTTAGGTTGTTTATTGCCCACTCGACTTCGTCTAGTGTTTGTTCTGGCTCTTTATCTCTTGATATTTCCTTGTTTACATTTGTGTCTTTACCATGTCTAGTTTTATGTATTGCACTGTAGTATCCCATCCATCTATTAAGCATTTATATATATATATATATTTCTTGCATTCGTGTCCTTTATAGTGTTTGACCTAGTTCTAATGTTTTCATTATTTTGAGTCCATTGAACACACCGTGACCTCACCCTTTCCTCGGAGTTTCGTTTATTCAGCTATTTGGATTTGTAGAAGTGGTTTCGTGTCTCTTGATAGCTTATTTCTAATTTCTCTTGATTGGTTTTCATAGACCTGCCTTTTCTTATAATTTTGTATTATTTTGCTGTTTGCTCTCTTCTCTGTCTTAGAAAAAAAAAATTATGTTGAGTGGTCTCAAGGTATGGTGTCTGCCTCGAGTGCTGGAGGTCCCGGGTTCAAGCCCCGGTGAGTGCCGGGATTTTTTCACGTGGACTTCTAGTAATACAATTTCCCTTGGTCTCTGTGTAATGAGATCGGACGCCCGTGTGTATTGTTTTTTCTCCCTTATATCCTTTACAGGACATCGCTATCAACACCAGCATATTACCGCTGTCGTTGATTTCTTCGCAACATCACGCTCAGTAGTTTGCCTTTGGTTTCTGAGCGGCCGCCTCACTTACCCCGTAAGTTAGCGACGCGGTGAGAACCGCTTCCAATTCTAGCGCACTGCGTTACCCTACATGGATTAACGGGAATTACGGAGAAAGTCGTTTAAACACCTGCACCAGGGAGACCGGCATGTGTACTGTTGCGCGCGTAAAAAAATCACTTGGCAGTTGGAATTCGAAAAAGGGTAGCCTAACGGCGCTGCCCGGGCAAAATCTCGAGTTAAAAATCTACCTTAAGTATTTCAGGATCCTCGCCGGTGCTACGGATTTCGTGCACCGAACTGAGATTCTCCGGACTCACGCTTGAGTTAAGAGGAGAACGGAGCACTTAAAGGTTACACACGTGTGCCGTGATGTTGATCCTTCGACTAAACTAAAACTAGTATTAATATCGTTTGTAATCTGGTTGTTCTTTTGGGCCTTTCATGTGGCACGGAGTGTTGGCTGAAAATACTATGATTCTTCTAGTATGTGTGGTTCATTCATGCGGTTTCACCTTTTTTATTGTTTTCAACTGTCATGAACCGATTCTACATTCAATTGCAGGTGTGCGTATGTGAAATTATATATAGGTGAGGGTATTCAGAGAGATAGAGAGAATGGGATAAGTATGGCGAACTAAAGATGTGTGTGTGTGTGTGTGTGTAGAGAGAGAGAGAGAGAGAGAGAGAGAGAGAGAGAGAGAGAGAGAGAGAGAGAGAGAGAGAGAGAGAGAGAGAGAGAGAGAGAGAGAGCAACTTAGCAACAACTTCAATAGCCCACTCTTTCATTCTCATACACTACACCTAACAGTGCTATTGTACAAGATCTCAGTACCAAAGTTACACAGGAAATCCAATAAGAATTATTGCTAGCAAAGAGCACAGATAAAACAAACCATAAATCAAGCAATTGAGTTAAACTTCTTTAGAAATGCAGCCACTTGTAGAAAGTTTAAAAGTTAATCTCGGAATTACAGAGGAATTTCATAATAAAAGCGACATCTGAAGAAGTTAGGTGTGATTTATTGTTTATGATCTATTGTTTATCCATTACATGAGCGAAGTCATATCTGGTGATTCGTCTGGTCGATATTCTCACAGTCTGTGTTTAGAATAATTACTACAACAGAAATACATATAATTGAAGTAAGTTAGTAAGTAAGTAAGTAAGTATGTAAGTAAGTAAATAGATAAGTAAGTAAGTAAGTAAGTAAGTAAGTAAGTAAGTAAGTAAGTCAATAAGAAAGTAAGGAAGTAAGTGAGTAAGGAAGTAAGTAAGTAAGTAAGTAAGTAAGTAAGTAAGTAAGTATGTATGTAAGTAAAGTAAGTAAGTAAGTAAGTAAGTAAGTATATACGAAAGTAAGTAAGAAAGAAAGTAAGTAAATAATAAAGTAAGTAGGTAAGAAAGTAAGTACATAAGAAAGTAAGTAAGAAAGTAAGTAAATAAGCAAGTAAGTAAGAAAGTAAGTAAATAAGAAAGTTATTAGGTAAGAAAGTAAGTAAATAAGAAAGTAAGTAGCTAAGAAAGTAAGTAAGAAAGTAAGTAAATAAGAAAGTAAGTAGGTTAGAAAGTAAGTAAATAAGAAAGTAAGTAGGTAAGAAAGTAAGTAAATAAGACAGTAAGTTGGTAAGAAAGTAAGTAAATAAGAAAGTAAGTAGGTTAGAAAGTAAGTAAATAAGAAATTAAGTAGGTAAGAGAGTAAGTAAATAAGAAAGTAAGTAGGTAAGAAAGTAAGTAAATAAGAAAGTAAGTAGGTAAGAACGTAAGTAAATAAGAAAGTAAGTAGCTAAGAAAGTAAGTAAGAAAGTAAGTAGGTAAGAAAGTAGGTAAGAAAGTAAGTAGGTAAGAAAGTAAGTAAATAAGAAAGTAAGTAGGTAAGAAAGTAAGTAGGTAAGAAAGTAAGTAGGTAAGAAAGTAAGTAAATAAGAAATTATTAGGTAAGAAAGTAAGTAAATAAGAAAGTAAGTAGGTAAGAAAGTAAGTAAATAAGAAAGAAAGTAGGTAAGAATGTAAGTAAATAAGAAAGTAAGTAGGTAAGAAAGTAAGTAAATAAGAAAGTAAGTAGGTAAGAAAGTAAGTAAATAAGAAAGTTATTAGGTAAGAAATTAAGTAAATAAGAAAATAAGTAGGTAAGAAAGTAAGTAAATAAGAAAGTAAGTAGGTAAGAAAGTAAGTAAATAAGAAAGTTATTAGGTAAGAAAGTAAGTAAATAAGAAAGCAAGTAGGTAAGAAAGTAAGTAAATAAGAAAGTTATTAGGTAAGAAAGTAAGTAAATAAGAAAGTAAGTAGGTAAGAAAGTAAGTAAATAAGAAAGCTATTATTTAAGAAAGTAAGTAAATAAGAAAGTAAGTAGGTAAGAAAGTAAGTAAATAAGAAAGAAAGTAGGTAAGAATGTAAGTAAATAAGAAAGTAAGTAGGTAAGAAAGTAAGTAAATAAGAAAGTAAGTAGGTAAGAAAATAAGTAAATAAGAAAGTTATTAGGTAAGAAAGTAAGTAAATAAGAAAGTTATTAGGTAAGAAAGTAAGTAAATAAGAAAGTTATTAGGTAAGAAAGTAAGTAAATAAGAAAGTAAGTAGGTAAGAAAGTAAGTAAATAAGAAAGCTATTATTTAAGAAAGTAAGTAAATAAGAAAGTAAGTAGGTAAGAAAGTAAGTAAATAAGAAAGAAAGTAGGTAAGAATGTAAGTAAATAAGAAAGTAAGTAGGTAAGAAAGTAAGTAAATAAGAAAGTAAGTAGGTAAGAAAGTAAGTAAATAAGAAAGTTATTAGGTAAGAAAGTAAGTAAATAAGAAAGTTATTAGGTAAGAAAGTAAGTAAATAAGAAAGTTATTAGGTAAGAAAGTAAGTAAATAAGAAAGTAAGTAGGTAGAAAGTAAGTAAATAAGAAAGCTATTATTTAAGAAAGTAAGTAAATAAGAAAGTAAGTAGGTAAGAAAGTAAGTAAATAAGAAAGAAAGTAGGTAAGAATGTAAGTAAATAAGAAAGTAAGTAGGTAAGAAAGTAAGTAAATAAGAAAGTAAGTAGGTAAGAAAGTAAGTAAATAAGAAAGTTATTAGGTAAGAAAGTAAGTAAATTTAAAGTAAGTATGTAAGAAAGTAAGTAAATAAGAAATAAAATAGGTAAGAATGTAAGTAAATAAGAAAGAAAGTAGGTAAGAAAGTAAGTAGGTAAGAAAGTAAGTAGGTAAGATAGTAAGTAAATAAGAAAGTAAATAGGTAAGAAAGTAAGTAAATAAGAAAGTAAGTGTGTAAGAAAGTAAGTAAATAAGAACGTAAGTAGGTAAGAAAGTAAGTAAATAAGAAAGACATTTTAAAAAGTAAGTAAAGAGCAATTTTACATGCCTTAAAGCGGGTTGGGTACATGGTGGCAGACGCATATTTTTCTAAACTCATCGACGCTCGGTGGGTGATGTGACTTTTCTAGACCCATCGACACTCGGTGGGTGATATGATTTTTCTAGACTCATCGACACTCGATGAGTGATGTGACTTTTCTAGACCTATCGACACTCGGTGGGTGATGTGACTTTTCTAGATCCATCGACACTCGGTGGGTGATGTGACATTTTCTAGATCCATCGACACTCGGTGGGTGATGTGACTTTTCTAGACCCATCGACACTCGGTGGGTGATGTGACTTTTCTAGATCCATCGACACTCGGTGGGTGATGTGACTTTTCTAGACCCATCGACACTCGGTGGATGATGTGACTTTTCTAGTTCCATCGACACTCGGTGGGGGATGTGACTTTTCTAGACCTATCGACACAAGTGGGTGATGTGACTTTTCTAGACCTATCCACACTCGGTGGGTGATGTGACTTTTCTAGACCTATCGACACTCGGTGGGTGATGTGACTTTTCTAGACCCATCGACACTCGGTGGGTGATGTGACTTTTCTAGATCCGTCGACACTCGATGGGTGATGTGACTTTTCTAGATCCATCAACACTCGGTGGGTGATGTGACTTTTCTAGATCCATCGACCCTCGGTGGGTGATGTGACTTTTCTAGATCCATCGACACTCCGTGGGTGATGTGACTTTTCTAGACCCATCGACACTCGGTGGGTGATGTGACTTTTCTAGATCCATCGATACTCGGTGGGTGATGTGACTTTTCTAGACCCATCGACACTCGGTGAGTGATGTGATCAACGTCACCCCTTCCCCCTTTACCTCCTAAATCATTTACTGGTACTCATTCTAGGCTCGGGCCTACCTGGAAGCTGCAGTCAATTCTGATAGATTTAGCCCGTGACCACGGGGTCAGCGGATTCGGGGGGGGGGGGGGTGTCGGGGGTGTCGAGCCACTACACAACGCCTCTTCTATAATTAGAGTGTTTTTTTTCTTTAAGTTAGTAGCATATCCTTTATAGTACGTCACAGTCAATCCCAGCATTTTTTTGCTGTGTGTGATCTCTTGGCAAGTTTACGTTCAGTAGCTTGCCATTGTTTCTAAACGACCGGCACCCATACCGATTCGCAAAAATCCAGCGCAACACGATCTGCTGCCGAAACGCGCGCAGCTGTGTTTCGAACGCGGGTATGCGGGATCACGAGATTCATCCGTAACACCTTCGCCACGGAGCGCGCGTATTTAGAGTAGGTGAGCGTAATATATACGTTGGTCATACTACACGTGACGGTGGTAACCGTAATATATACGTTGGTCATACAACACGTGACGGTGGTAACCGTAATATATACGTTGGTCATACAACACGTGACGGTGGTAACCGTAATATATACGTTGGTCATACAACACGTGACGGTGGTAACCGTAATATATACGTTGGTCATACAACACGTGACGGTGGTAACCGTAATATATACGTTGGTCATACTACGCGTGACGGTGGTAACCGTAATATATACGTTGGTCATACTACGCGTGACGGTGGTAACCGTAATATATACGTTGGTCATACTACGCGTGACGGTGGTAACCGTAATATATACGTTGGTCATACTACGCGTGGCGGTGGTAACCGTAATATATACGTTGGTCATACTACGCGTGACGGCGGTAACCGTAATATATACGTTGTTCATACTTCGCGTGACGGTGGTAACCGTAATATATACGTTGGTCATACTACGCGTGACGGTGGTAACCGTAATATATACGTTGGTCATACTACGCGTGACGGTGGTAACCGTAATATATACGTTGGTCATACTACGCGTGACGGTGGTAACCGTAATATATACGTTGGTCATACTACGCGTGACGGTGGTAACTGTAATATATACGTTGGTCATACTACGCGTGACGGTGGTAACCGTAATATATACGTTGGTCATACTACGCGTGACGGTGGTAACCGTAATATATACGTTGGTCATACTACGCGTGACGGTGGTAACCGTAATATATACGTTGGTCATACTACGCGTGACGGTGGTAACCGTATATATACGTTGGTCATACTACGCCTGACGGTGGTAACCGTAATATATACGTTGGTCATACTACGCGTGACGGTGGTAACCGTAATATATACGTTGGTCATACTTCGCGTGACGGTGGTAACCGTAATATATACGTTGGTCATACTACGCTTGACGGTGGTAACCGTAATATATACGTTGGTCATACTACGCGTGACGGTGGTAACCGTAATATATACGTTGGTCATACTACGCGTGACGGTGGTAACCGTAATATATACGTTGGTCATACTACACGTGACGGTGGTTTAGACTGAACATCAATGGAAGTGTGAGTGGCTGCAAGAAGAGTCAGAGGTCAACCGATACGAATCTGCACATTTAACAGTAAAGATGCCGTGAGCATGAACATGCGTTACACTTTGGAACAAGCGAAAGTTCCAGTCTTTCTGATGGACATTGGTGAAAGCGGCTTTCTGCATAGTATCTGCCACATGATGCTGATGGGGAAACCGGATTCGGGCAATTAACAGTAACATGAGGTGAAATATTATATTAAACATTATATCATATTTACATTTCTGTTAAGATTCCTGATTAATCGGGTGGCAAATTCCGTGAATTGGCCACAGGGAGTGACCAAAGGATGTGGCTGGCACGCAGTTCTCCCAAGAAAGCCCAGACTGGACATATAATCAGATTGCACCTGGTACCATTCAGTATTGGGAGCTCTTCGCAGATTATTGAAGAAGAGGGCGGAGGACGTATGGTAACATCCTCATTATTGTGACGTGGGTTCTTGACTCAGCAACTGACATGAGCACGGTCGGACGAGAGTTCTACGGCCTGCATTCGTCGCTTGCTACGGGAGGAAAAGACTGATCACCTATCCCGACATGCACTCAGGCATAAAAAATGTGATGACATTAACACCTCGCCCGCCTCCAGCAGGTTCCTAATGCGGGACACTTTTATTCTGTCTGAGATTTGATGAAAATACCTATTTTCATCCAGTATCGATCGGTGTTGAGTTAACTTAATGAATGAAGTGAATAGACCTGGGACGAGGAGTAACTCGCTTAACGTGACAACCTTAACTGACACAACTCGTAATGATGAATTGCGACTCTGATAAGCGATAAACAGTGTTCCCACTGCCGTTACGCCTGCTGGCGGCGGATTAGCGCGGATTGCCTCAGTGAATAGACTTCCGTAGCCCTCCAGCTTCCCTGACCAAGGCAACACGGTTGACGCCTTTGGCAGAGCGGGGAAAATCTGCAAGTTATTATTCCATTGTCATTGTAGATGCCGTTTGCGGACACCATTTCTATTGAAAATAGTGCAGCCTTTTTCCTCTCGGTTAATGGATATTCCCCATGTCTGGATTGCCATTTACACAAAATGATAGAAATCAAAACTCTGCAATTAAAACAAAATAACTCAGCGTTTCTGAAAGGTATGCATTTATTGCTCCTAGAAATTATTGCCTATTAAAAACTGAGGGGGCGCTTGGGAAGGAGTGAGTGGTTGGTGGTAGAATATAAGAGGAGTGTAGTGAATATGAAAAAAGCCGCTGCTAATCAGGTGAAAATATGCCCTTACTTATTTGTCTCAGAGAGTTAGTCTCTCTATGTCAAACTAGTAAACGTAAACTTGCCAAAAAAATCACAGCCAAAAAACAATGCTGTGGTAGACTGCGACGTCCTGTAAAGGGCTCATTTACTTTTCTCTCTGTATATGTATCTGGTACATCACGTAGCAGATCCTTCTTCTGAACGTGGCTGCCTTCATGACCCGCCTCTGAAAGACTCTGAATCTCTTACCAGCTCCCCTGCCTCATGTATGTTCATGCCCATGTTGACTTTGCTGGCCTGTGTCCATCTCTGTCCTGGTTGAATCCTGCTGCTTTTTACATAAACCATACCTTCCATTTTGTTCTTTCTTTAAAAACAAAAATAACACACACACACACACACACACACACACACACACACACACACACACTGTCGTGAAGCGTGTAAGAGTTAGACTATTGCAAGAACTCACTGATTCTTTGTCTTGGATCATTCTTAGAAAACCATGTCTTGTCAGGAGGAAGAGGGTCTGGTTGTGGCAGATCGTCTGTTGAACTGTTCTTTTATGAAGGAGGACTTGAGTTGAATAGTGGTGGATAATGCGGGGTGAGGATGATCGTCTGAGTATGACTGGAAATATTCACCAGGTTCTCGTTTAGTCTATTGTAGGATTCCTCTTTATCGAATATTAAAACACCATTCAACGTTCGACACGTGTAATATAAATGGAGAGGTTGGCGTGTCAGCATCCTAAGAAATGTACTGCCAAGCTGCTATGTTATTGACTGTGTCGTTTAGAAGTGAATTCGATCGTCGTTTGTGTACGTACATACTGTTGTTTCAAGCGAGAGGAGATCTACACGACGATTATGTTTTACAGTTATTTCAGAGTTCTAACACTTATAAACATTCACTAACAACATTCAGTTCAATGCACATCCGTATCACCTCAGTTCTCAAACCAGACAGATACTTTTCAGGACCATTTCACGTGTGATCCTCACATTTCTTCCTACACTCGTCTAGTCTTTCTTATTAACATTGCATTGTTATAATTTTAAGCACCTCTTTTGTTAATTGGCTGAACTAGTGGAAATTTGAATCTCACGTGGTCTAGTCTGTATCTAACGTGGGCCTGCGTGCCCAATTCACAGCCATTTTTTTTCGTTCTTTACCTTAATGTCTGATTCTCACTGTGTTACATGTGTCTGTCTACGCTATTTGCCCACCCCACACTTCTTTAATCAACGTGCAAAATTCCCCCCAGGTGTTGATCCTGTGTTCTCGTTAGTCTGAGAACGTGACGGAGAGATTAGGAAACTTATCTGGTAATCTATTTCTAGGAAATCATAAAATATCCGGGATTAGCTCATAGGATCGCTTGGGATCTTGTGACACTACCTCAAGGACAGAAGCCACGTCGCCTGAAACAACTGTCAGTCGAGGTGACAACGTGACGTCATCAGTCGTTTATCAATCCAATGAAGCAATCTTGAGCATGAAATCAGCGTAGACAGTATCTGAAGGAATGCCGAATTCGTTATCCATAGGATCCTGTTTGGTTCGCGCGAATCTAGTGTGAAGGCTATGTACAGAACTAGGCCATTTTTTGCATGGAAATTTACTACAAATGAAGCAGTTCTCGCGCCATAAAAGTGCACGGATGTTTATTAACTCATTAACTACGACAAGACGGTGAGGAGTGAAACTTCAAGAAGGGTAGACAAAGAATTAGGAGTTTAGTTTAGTTTATTCGTAGGATCAACATCACGGCACACGGTTTAACCTATAAATGCTCCGTTTTCCTCCTAACTCAAACCTGAGTCTGGAGAAACTCAGCTCAATGCACGAACTCCATTGCATCGACGAGGATCCTGAAATACTTTGGGTAGATTTTTAACTCGAAATTTTGCCCGGGCAGCGCCGTTAGGCTACTCTTTTTCGATTTCCAACTGCCAAGGGATTTTTTACGTGCGCAACAATACACACGGGCGTCCAATCTCACTACCCAGAGACCAGGGGGAATTTTATTACTGGAAGTCCAGGTGGATTTTGTAATAAATCCCGGTCCTCACCGCGGCCTGAACTCGGGACCTCCAGCACTCCAGGCGGATACCATACCTCGAGACCACTTAGTCCCCCGGAAGAAAAAAGAATTAGAAATAAATAGCAACTTATCCATGTTTGGAAATAGAACAACATATGCAGGAAATTCACAAACTTCTTCTTTTTCTTCTCTTGCTCCATTTACCTCGGCCAAGTGTCATGTTGAGTTGTAAAGATCATTTATGCGCTCTTTCTATTGCTCTTTGTAAATCGGTATTCATTTATCTAAGGTGCCATCATCCCATCTTGTACGTGGTTTACTATTTGCTCTGTCTCCATTATATTTCTTCAGTGTCGATCTTTGTTGTGGTGGTACTTTGGCATTCTTGTGAGGTGACCAAACTATTTAATCAGTGGTTCGTTAATTAAGTACACGACTGGTTTCAGATCCAGTCGTCTTAGAATTTCCTCATTCATAATTCTACCACTCACGTTTACACCCGCAGCCCTTCTAAGGCATCACATATCTGTAGTTAGGATTTTACGCTTATTAGATATTCACAAACTAAAACTGAAGTTACGGCACACCTTTAATTGGAAACTGTAAATAAATTAATGCTGCCACAGCGTGAGTTTTAATGCAGTAGCGAATGGCATTATTCGTCCAAACGCAGTGTTACCAATGCCAGAAATGGTTAGTCCTACAAACACACAGGCGTAACATCACATAATAACACGCATAAGAAGCAAATGTATTGATAACATCGATTACTGAATTTAAAGAACACTACAGATCTAAACGGTTTGAACAGTTAGCTAGAATTTAACACGATCAACCAGGGACTAGAGCGTTCTATATGAGAAAATCTAGAGGGCGAGCATGGAATATTAACTAAATAGAACAAAAGAGACATTGAAGAAATCAAATACAGTGGTACCTCGGGTTACGAACACCTCATGTCACGAACAATTCAGGTTACGAACAACTTCGAAAATATTATGTCTCGGGTAGCAAACAGTGCCTCGGGTTACGAATGAAGGCGAGCGAGAGAGAGAGAGAGAGAGAGAGAGAGAGAGAGAGAGAGAGAGAGAGAGAGAGAGAGAGAGAGAGAGAGAGAGAGAGAGAGAGAGAGAGAGAGAGAGAGAACCCGTACAGTACAAACAGTTCTACAGATGAGCTTGTGGATCTTCAGAATGAAAGCTGAAAGATATTAAAGGAGGAGCAGTCGTTCGATGATGAGAGTCAGTGATCGTTTCAACTGCCAGGATTAAAGAAATTTGCAGCAAGTGGGCAGACGTCGAAGACTTCATTGCGAACCATCATCCAAACAAACTTGTTGCTAACAAGCCCTATGCCGCTATATGTGATGAATGATAACAAGATGGCCCACTTCAGAAAGTTTTTCTCCAGCAAAGGAAGCGACAAATTTCCCTTAACAGTTTCTTGGTGCAGAAAGATTCCCAGTCACCTGCCAAGAAACAGCAACAAGATTCTCCTAAAACTAATGATTCAGAATAACAAAGTAAGTGACAAATTTCCCATGTTCGTTTTCTTGGTAATAAAGATAGACTAAATCTCTTTTTATTTTACATTTAATTCATTTGGTTGTTTTCTTTCTCTGTATTTAAAACATGAAGTACACGTATAGTTTGCTTTTTGTCAGGTAAACGACCGGATGTTAATAAAAAAGAACGATTCATTCTTTCATCTTGAAACGGAATGTCTTTATTTCATTGATTTCAATGTTTCGGGTTACGAACGTTTCGGGTTACGAACCGAGTTCTGGAACGAATTAAATCCCTAAGCCGAGGTACCATTGTATGTGTATGACTTTACTACAAGCAACCAGACAAGCGAAGCACAGAAAATTACAACTACCCCTTCTCTGTGACGCTTCTCGGCAAAAGCAGTTGGACAAACAAAAAAAGAACTAATGGCTCACTATTTATTTATTCGCGAGCATACACATTTAAAGTCTAGAAATAACAGGGATAGAAGGTATGATTTCTGGAAGTAGAGACAGGTGTCGATCAGCACGGTATAGCCAGAGGACATTGATTACATCTAGGGCATAAACATGCATGAGGTGGGGAAATTGGCTCTAGAAACAGGGTCGAGCATTTTTTTTTCGGAAGGTCGTCGTGATGAAAGCCAAGTTATACGGGGGTTCTGTTAGATGATGGCGATGATGATGATGATGATGATGATGATGATGATGATGATGATGATGATGATGATGATGATGATGATGATGATGATGATGATGATGATGATGATGATGATGATGATGATGATGATGATTATGGTGACAATCATGATAATGATTATGATATTAAGTGACACAT
Organism: Cepaea nemoralis; assembly: GCA_014155875.1. Taxonomy (NCBI): domain Eukaryota; kingdom Metazoa; phylum Mollusca; class Gastropoda; order Stylommatophora; family Helicidae; genus Cepaea; species Cepaea nemoralis. The sequence goes on from JACEFZ010028018.1 coordinate 393,743, forward strand.
TAGATAACTCAATAACCCTTATTGTTTGTGTGGTGTGTACGTCATTTCTGCTGTGTAAAGTAAGATGCCTTAACGCTATGATCCAGTCTGATCCACTTTTTATATGGGGCAGTAAGGAGCATTTTGTGTGATATTCACTGGCACAGGAATGGAGCATTATGGGGCAACCCTTTGTCGTGAAATTGGAATAGCGACTAACTAACTAACTAACTAACTAACTAATTAACCACCTAACTACCTAACTAACTAACTAACTAACGAAATAACAACTAACTAACTAACTAATTAAGACAATTGTAGTTGTAGTTGCCGACTTGTGACTATGTGTATGTTCATTTGATCATCTTGTGTTGAGTTTCCATACAACATCCGTTAACGACTATGCTAGTCGTGCTCCAGACATGTAAAGACGGACTTAAGACATAAACATGACATTCCCAGTGATTAATTTCAGAATTAAGATATAAACACGATTACAGGGCAACTCATCTTAGAGCAAAGACATGCAGATAATTTTACGTTGACCAATCTCAGAGTTAGCACATAATCACAATTTCAAGTGATTAATTTCAGGTTTAAGACATAAGCACGATTGCCCAGCAACTCTTCCTAGAGCTAAGACGTAAACGTATTTTTCGATAAACTAATTCCAGAAAAGACGTAAACTCGATTCCCCAAGCAACTAAGCTTAGAAATAGGCCATGAAAACGATTCCTCAGGTACCAGTAAAAGAGTAAAGACATAAACACTAATCCTCAGCAACTAATCTCACAGTTAAGACATAACACTATTCCCCAACCACTAATCTCCCAGTTAGGGCATAAATACCACTCCCCAACAATCCAGTCACATAGTTAAGTCATAAACACCATTCCCCGACAATTAATCTCACAGTTAAGACATAAACACCATTCCCCAACAATTAATCTCACAGTTAAGACATAAACACTATTCCCCAACAATTAGTCAAACAGTTAAGACATAAACACTATTCCCCAACAATTAGTCAAACAGTTAAGACATAAACACCTTTCCCCAACAACTAATCTCACAGTTAAGACATAAACACTATTCCCCAACAATTAGTCAAACAGTTAAGACATAAACACTATTCCCCAACAACTAATCTCACAGTTAAGACATAAACACCATTCCCCAACAATTAATCTCACAGTTAAGACATAAACACTATTCCCCAACAATTAGTCAAACAGTTAAGACATAAACACTATTCCCCAACAACTAATCTCACAGTTAAGACATAAACACCTTTCCCCAACAATTAATCTCACAGTTAAGACATAAACACCATTCCTCAACAGCTAATCACACAGTTAAGACATAAACACCTTTCCCCAACAACTAATCTCACAGTTAAAACATAAGCATCATTTCTCAACAACTAATCACAGAGTTAAATCTTGGAAAACATGAATTCCTGATGCAGAATTTGTCTATCTCAGTTTTAATTTACGGTTAAAAGCTACGGGTAAATACGTTCATGGTTTTCTTCAGTTTGTTGAGATTATACGTTGTAATACAAGCGACTTATAAATTTTATAATACAGAGCGAAAAACTTAAGTAATTAAAGAAAATTAAACAGTCAATTAAATTCATCTTAGTTTAAACGCTTGAAGATATTTGTCCCACGTTCTGACCCTATGGCCTCTAGAGTGAAAGCATCGACTGATTATAACCCTGAACTTGAACTTGTTTGTTTATCAATTATATCAGTCAAGTCATTGTTATCAACATGACAATTATTATTATGTGATAAAACATCTCGACATCTATAGAAGTCTTCCCCTTCCCAATTTTAAAGGAAGTCACTGCTGGATATATTACTATCAGTATCATCATGTGCGTTGCCGGCTGGCGTAGACGATCATGCTTCTCCAAATTTTGTGATCTCCGACGACACGTGTCAGTTTGTATGCTTACTCTCTTCCTTGCCACGACAGAAGACTGTCAAGAATTTTAGCTCGCTGTCTTCCTCTATAATCTCTTTTCACAAATCATTCTATTTGTCACAACATGTTCCAGTATTTGTCTTCACAAAATATAGCCAAAAGATTAAGACTGCCTCTTTCTGATGTTAGTGATAAGTTGCATTTACGACTTAACCTCCCTCAAAATGTCAAGATTGCTCACTTTAGCTAGCTACTACGTTATCTGTTACCGAACGTTGCCGGAGATGATTCTTACGGCGATTTCCGCTTTCTTGTTATTGTACCCCGATATTAAGGAGATATAGAGTACTCGTGATGTTAAATTCCCCGATTATTTCAAGTTCGCGTTAAATAAGGGACCAATTACATTATATAGTTTTTCCCTCCTCGGTTTACGTATGTACATCTCGTGTTTCTGAAATTCGTTTCTCACACAGAGATACAGAGTGACCTTTTCAGACGTAAGTATACCCACAAATCACGTTTTATGTAGATGTATTTGTTTGTTCTAATATATGTTATTAGATGTATTAGATGCATTTTCGACTATTAAAGTCGGGAGGCAGATCCCAAACGAAAATGATGAAAATTGCATGCTCTGATGTGATATTTCAATGGCCGGAAATAGCCTTTTCCTTGTCAGCGACGACTATTTAATATTGTTATGGAATATTCACAGCGATTTGAATGCCAATGAATGCATGATTGCATTCAACGTCAAATTTAGTATTTGTGTATATATTTTCATCACTCTGCATGGGCGGGATCATTGATAATTTTTAATCTTTCCAACGGAATATCTTTTGTCAAAATTCAAATATCTATCGCAATCTACGCTGGCTTTCAAGTTCTCGCCGTGCATGGTCTGCGCATGAGCTGGCGTCATCACGGCATGGCGTGATGTATACATCTGAGTGTCTGGGTGTTTATATATAAACTGGGAGAGTTATAGTCCCTTGTGCGTATTAATCTCCTTGACGACCAGCAGTTGTGTGAGTGTGTAGGTAAGGTCACAAAAAGTGGAAAACTCAAAACCGTTTTCTTTATATCTTTCTTGTAAATTATAAACTTACACACAAACATTAATATCTCGCTTTAAAATCGACCCACAGACTTGAATAGGGTATCGTTGGATTTGTTTTTCCAAGAGCTATCCAACTATGCAGGTTATATAATTAAAAAGCAATTTAGAAAAAGTTACTAAAGTGGCTAACTTTAGCTGTCCGATGAATTTTCAGCATTCTTCAATAAAACAATATGCCGAAAGCCTTCAAGGATCGTTTGCGTTGAAGTCACCACATATGAGGTGCCTGGTTCCAGCGGTCCACTCAGAAGTCTTGAACCAGTCCCAACTCTCTCCGCTTACACAAGACTAATATATATTCATATATATATATAATAGGTCCCAGCTGTATCTTCCAATTTTCATCTGCATTCCCCGCACCCCTATGCCTCCCTGATCCTAAGGGACAAGTATTGTGATAATATACTCAGATGAGTGTGTGGTGCGAGGTAAGGGTGTAGGTGGGACTACATTGCAATAGTTAAATAACGCTGTGTGAAACAGGAGAGGCCGGCGTATAATATCACAACTTTCAGCATAAGAATGGAGGTGAAGTCTGCAACGGCGACGCGTTTTGATGGATAGAGTGCAACACAGAACGACATGTTGTGTTTGTGACAGACTCGCAACGGATTCCACGTAGAATAGAAAATATTTTGTTCCGCTGTGGGGTGGTTTAAGTGGTTTTAAAAGGCGAAGGTCAAGAGCATATTATGCATTTCCTGGCCAGGGTATGTGAGGAATTAAACAGGCTGATAGATTTGCTACTGCCACTCCTTGGGCGACGAGCTATATTATGATAAGACCGGTATCGCGAAGACTCTGGAATCGAATGGAAAGTGGATTACAAAAAGAACTTACACCCGAAGAGATGTTATTCAGAGGGACTGGGCAAAGAATCTGGTCGACACTCACCGCGTTGTGGAAAATGCAGACATTCAATTAAGCCGTCGCTATGTATAAGCATCTGGACGCAAAGAAGAAGAAGAGGACGGAGCACGTGTGGAAATGTCCCTAGTGCAACCACGTTGATTCTTAATTTCATATCTCTAATCGACGAACCCTTGATCCCTTGCCTGTCAGAACATCGGGGTATTCCCGTGTCACCGTCAGATCGCAAACTAGCCCAAGTTTTTGGCCATTTCCCATTAACGCCAAGATAAACTGAAGCAGGCAATGTTATTCAAAGTTTGACTTACTGTGCCAACCACCTGTTCCAATTTTATTGTTTCAAGACAACCTCAGCACCCCTCACCCAACCCAACCCCTGATCTACAAATTCGTCCTCCTCGCATTGTGTGTCTAAGGGTCGCAGTGTTACAGACGATGATGTCATTGTCCACAAAAACTGACGCATTCCGACCCTGTGATCATTAACCAGGCAACACTGAAGCCAGACAGTGTCCAAAATATTTATTTATGCTGTATTCCCATTCAGGGGCGGCACTTATATATATGGTGTAGAAAACTCGTTATGCCCCGCAAAGAGGATATTGGATGATAGTGTCGACACTATTTATTTATTCTTTGTTACAATTAGTAGCGGGTGTCTTTCAAGTGCTGGTGTAGTGGCTAGATGCTCGCCTGCTGGCCTAGTAGTAGTCGTAGGTTCAAGTCTACATCGGGGTAGATTTTTACAATGGACATCGGCTCACAGGTCAACCCATGTTAAATGGATACCAGAATTGTTTGGGGAAGTAAAGACGGTCGGTGTGGTGCTGATCACATTCCCTACGAGTGCTGATTGCCTCTATAAATATTGGTCTGGTACCACATACCAAACAATAATTAAGTTACGTGAAAGGGCCCAAATATGTTCATTACTTTCTTAGAATTATACTTTCAATAATGCCTTAAAAATTGTCGATAGAATATTGAGTTTTCTTTAATCTGTAGTGATTGCGATTGCCGTGATTCAAAATTGATTTATTGTCCCCTTATCAGCTCAGTAGTTGGCCATTGCTTTCCTTAAGTCATTAATAATTTATTTTGTGATGTTAGCTCCAACCGGATCTTGCCGGATTTCATATGGTTACGGGTATTCTGAACTTTGATCGTCAAAATATGTGGTCCTTCGTTGTTATGTGGTAACGCTGATAATGTCATGAACGCGCTGGTGGTAGAGTTTGACGCTTGATCTTGTCATCCGTTTAGATAAAAAAAAAAAAAGACTGGCCACATATTTCTCCTGGCATTCGGGCCTACAAATTGTGACAATCTTACCACTCCACGGGTCTAAAGCAGGCTTCCGCTTCGGGACTTCTATTTTATTTTTTCCCTTTTCGTTATTATAGGCAATATTGAATTGTATCTGCGTGATTCATTGCAAAAGTCTTTCACATATACTTTGAAAATGTATCTTAAATATGAATGTGGTGTCATTATTTGCCATTTTACGAGTACAAATCTCAACTAAAGTGTCTCAGTTTCTACCATTTCACAAGAATATTTCTCAATGAACGTGTGTCAGTCTCTGCCATATCACAAATAGATTTCTCAATGAACGTGTGTCAGTCTCTGCCATATCACAAATAGATTTTTCAATGAACGTGTGTCAGTCTCTGCCATATCACAAATAGATTTCTCAATGAACGTGTGTCAGTCTGCTATTTCACAAATAGATTTCTCAATGAACATGTGTCAGTCTCTGCCATTTCAAAAGACCATTTCTCAATGAAAATTCCTCCGGGCCCGTAAAATAAAACAACGACTTCTCAATGAAAATCTTAGCCTCGCAATTTTCAACTTAATGCAAAATACCAGACCCAGCTGACTAAAGGTTAATCCGAGGTGAGACAAGAAGGCAGTCTTTACTCTCTCCAGGGTGGTAGCCACATGTAACCAAACACTGCTACTTTGGGAGTTTCACCAGAAATCTTCGAAATTTGCGAAAAGAATATTTTCGTGTAGTTTCCCAAAGGGCAAACTAATAGCTTCCTACATTAGATGCGTCCTCCAGGCAACTTTACTTAAGCTAAGTAACACAAAAATGTAAAGATTCCTTTACACGCCTTATGTAATATACAAATAAATGAGAATATTCATAAACAAGTGAATCGGTACAATTATCTCGGAACAGTAATACAATTTGATATGAGATGCCTTGAAGAGATTAGAACAAGAATCGCCAAGGCGAAGGTTTGTTTGTTTTGCATATCCTTTACAGGACATCGCTGTCAACATCAGCATCTTCAGCTGTATGTTGATTTCTTGGCAAGATTACGCTCAGTAGTTTGCCATTGCTTTCTGAGCGGCCGGCTCATTATCCCGCAAGTCACGAGCGCGGGTCGAACCGCTTCCACTTCTAGCCTCGCTGCGAGACCCTGCGTGGATAAACAGGATTACGGAGAAAGTGGTGTAACCCCTCAGCCAGAGAGACTGGCACGGCGAAGGTAGCCTTTTGTAAAATGGAAAACATACTGACCCATGAAAGATGTCATTTGCAATGAGAAAAAGAGTGCTGAGATGCAACATATAACCTGTATTTTTGTATGGATGTGAAGCGTGGATAATGAGCAGACAAGCAGAAAAACATTTGATGGCTGTGAAAATTTGGTTTCTGAGGAAAATGCAAAGAATACCAGGGAGAGACAGAAATACCAATGACCAGGCCCTTCAAGAAACACATGAAAACCGTAAACTGATTAGAGAAATTAGACGTAGACAGTCACAGTTCTTTTGACACGTTATGAGAAAAAAATAAATTAAAGAACTTGGTGACAATTGGCAAGATTGAGGGAAAGAGAACAGGGGGAAGGTAGAGAATTAAATACCCGAATGGCTTGGTCACGTGGCATGGCCGAGAAAAGAACATTGAGCTGATCCACGACTCTGGTGATTGTGTCGAGAGGAGTGTGGTATGAAGACAATTGAATACTAGGTAATTGTATGTATTTTATGTATGGCAACCGACATGCTGAGACCATTTGAATCTCCATGCCGGCTGTATCTGAAGTTTACACCAGAGGCTCTCAAAATTGTTTTAACTTTACAGGATCCTTCTTTTGACGGCGAATATAGCCGGAAGTTTCGACAGAGCATCGACATAGAACATTATGTTTACTATGAAGTCCCTGCTGCTGTTGGGCTATACCAGATAGAACCACGGCGGGCCCGAACGAATACTTTCAGAACACCTCGGCAGGCTTTTCGTTGAGCTGGGATCGAATATGTTTGCATTTTGGGCTAGATCCCGCCTAAGTCACTGACACACCCGTACATATATCCTATTTATTCTCCTTGAGTATTTCCCCACCAAAATTGTGCCACGTGATCCCAGGGCACTTTCCCTAACCATTGGACACACTACATTCGTGTAGGCCACGGAAACTTGGAATCCTGGATCTATGGAACCATGTTGTTCGAACAACCTACGCGGGAAATAAAGACCAGGGAACTTGCTGTGAGGTGGTTGTGAATTCATGGGACGATATGGAAAACGATGATCTAGGATATTTATATTTGTGTTGATATTGTATGGACTAGTTTTCTCTCTAGATTGTGTGTAGATGTTTATGAGTTAATCGCCAGATATTTTTTTCTGTGCTGTTATGTATTGAGTTATTAAATTTACAATTACAAATATGTTGAAGAACGTCATGTTGTATGCGTGTCAGCCAGAACGACCCTGCAGGAAATAGGTCCTGAGGTCGAAAGAGAGAGTGACAGTGAGTCCGGGGGAAACGGAGGAGGGTTGGCAAGCAAAGACCTATTATAACAGTGTGGTGATGGTATGATAAGGCTGTGTGTGGAAGGCTCGTGTCAATATAATGGACAAGTCTCGGCTGTTAGATAAACATTCGTTTATTCATTGAAATCGTACGTCCTCTGACTGATGATGGTAAACACCGACATCTTTCCTAGTTGAATCCCAAGTCCCCAAGTCTCCCCAGTGACGTGTGTGCAAGCCCTGGATACGTCTACCCATTCGTGTACACACGTTCACTAACTAATGATTTCCCACTAGTTAATGAATGCGCAGCATCCATTAACTCCTAAGCTCCCTTTACTGTTACATTCCTCCCCTTCTTCAAGGAGACTTTTTCCCTGAAAAAGTCTCAACCCCAACTCTTAACCCCTTTTCTCTACGATTCTATATCATACCTGCCCAACAATCCCATATATTTCCTAAGTCCAAATCTCACCCTCCTATCTCATCATATCCAAATGCTAAGCAAAGAAATAATTCATACAATATCAACAATGCAAAACTCTCTATAAAATCCGTTATAAAGTTTTCCACAAAATCTCTCTACAAAACTCTCTATAAGCGAACTGCTTTTAAAGTGTCCATCTAAATTATGATTGACAAAAATTGAAGATATTTCCCTTATCTTTTTCTCCCTTATTCACATTCTCGCTATTCCAGGATAGACAGAAAAGTTTAGTTAAGTCAGTTAGGTTGGGTAGGTGCGCACCTTAAAAAAAAATAGAAAGTAAGGAAAAAGTAAGAAGTAACCACATTTCTCTTCCATGCATTCTCAAAATCTTTATAAAAATAAAGTTTCTAAAATTTATCTTCATTTTCGTCAATAATAATTGTTGTTATCAAAAAGTTGATCCAACACTACAACCATTTTGTATTATACACCTCGTCAAATTCAACCATTCCTTCAAAACCTCCAAATTATTAGTATACTGTTACGTACAGTCTTCTTCTTCCAGTGTCCATTTATTTAAATGCCAAAATTCAACCTGGCATTCCCCCCCCCCCCCCATATTCTCCCATTAAACGCTGTTCAACCCAGCTCCTATTTCAATCCACGTATTTACAATACGAACCGTCTAATGTAGTCCCTAATTCAATCCCCCATTTTTAACTCTTTCTAAGCCACATGTAATTATCAATTGTTGCTGATACCCCCAGCCACTTTTAATTATACTCCTCCATTACAACATACTGAATCACTTCACTAATCACCACAACTTCCCCTTAACTCAATTTCTATTTATAAACGTTATATACGTTAAACAACTCAACTTTAAGTCGTCTGTTTCACCTTTTCTGTAAGTTCCCAAAAACAACTCTTCATTTTTCCATAACTGAACGTCTAACTAGGAATCATTTTAAACACACTCAGGATAACTCAATAAAAGCAAAGTTAAGTTATCTTTACATTTTATAAAGAACAATTGAAGTCAAACACAGACTAAACAATATCAACCCCCTCATTCTTTGACATCATCTTTATCCCCACACATTAATCAAATTAAACATATGTGATGAAATGAAAAACCATATATATAGATACATATTATGACTACTAATCAATTATTTTCCGTCTAAGAAAAACTCAACACTTCAACTTAAAAATCAAAATGATAATAAAGCACATATCAATAAGTCTTAACTTACTACAACATTATGTCTATTCATCCCGACAACTCTTGACTAAGCTATTTGTCAACTTCCTCAGAAATTCAGAAATACCGTGTCTAACTTCTTATTCTATCTGCAATCTGCAGAATATTCTACCTCGCTATTTATCCCTTCTCCATTTTTTTAATAGCTTCAAATTGTTTTCTGTAAGTGCAATATCTACATCAATGTCGTCATCCTCCTGAGGAGAACTATCTTCTTTCATATCAGCATCTTCATCAGTTTCTGACTTTTCATCCATCTCTTGTTCCGCATCTGTATATCCATTACTAGCAACCGCTAATCTCTTCCTTTCCAAATCCAATCTAATTTTTCTGTCTTGACGTCTTAATAAATTTTCAAACAGTGGCATATCTTCATCACTTGAAGAATTCAGTCTAAACTTCCTTTGCCTCTTAATTTCTTTTTCTTTCTGTCTATCTAACTTTCTTTTTACTGCCTGTCTTGTATTCATAAATGGAGCTTCTATTTTTTCCTTGATTGATTCTTCACTATTATAACCGTCATACGTGTTGTTTTCCTCTGTCATGACTGTTTTTGGTATTGTTTCTTCTTGTTCAGCCGTAGTAGATGCTGTTGTTACTTGTTTCCCATTCTCTATAGGTATTGGATATTCCATTTGTCTGACAATCTGTCCATCTGACAATATTTCTTCTGAATAATAATTATTATTATTATTCTCTGCATCTTTTTCCTCATTATCTCGTCTTAAGTGCTCTACATGTGAACGTGCAACATGCCCTGTAACTTGATTCTTAATAGTATATGATACTGGACCTTTTTTTTCTAAAATATAATATCCCGGCACCCAATGAGCATCAAACTTAGAATTTTTCCTATGTTTTTTGTAATAAACTCTATCACCTATGTTGAAACTCTTGTAAGTGTGCATTTTTATTTGTGTATTTCTTCTGTCTTTCTCGAGCCTTAATTATATTATTTCTTAAACGTATATGTGCTTTGTGCATTTCTTGCAACCTTGTTTCCTGAAAATCTTCCCCCATATATTTTCTCCTAGGTTTTAATAAATTGTCAATTGGTAATATTGGTTCTCTCCCATGTACTAGGTAAAATGATGAGAAACCTGTTCCTTCATTTTGGTGTGTACGGATCGCCCCTAATGCTATTCCCAAATAAAGATCCCAATCCATATCGTGTTCTTCTACATTTTTCGCTAGTATGTTGTATAATGTCCTATGTTGTCGCTCATTTTTGGCATTCGAAGTTGGTCTGTAATATGAAGTCTTAATGTGTTTTATATTCAAATCTTTTACTAATTTTTCAAACTTTCTATTTACAAATTCTTTCCCATTGTCTGTAAGTATTATTTGTGGACACCCAAACCTTGGTATAAATTCTTGTAACAGCATATTTATAACTGAATCAGCACTCTTGTCTGGAATTGGATAAACTTCTGGCCAAAGACTATATGAATCTACGATATGTAGTAGGTATACGTTTCCCGATAATGTTTTGGCTGAGGACCTGAAATATCCAAACTTACTTTCTGCATTGGAAATTGAGGAATATCGGTATCTTGTAAAGGACATTTTATTATCTTCATGTTTCTTAACCTACACTTTTCACATGCTTCAACATATTCATATACGCTTTTAAATAATTTCGGCCAGTAATATTTACTGCTAATAGACTTAACTAACTTATCTCGTCCAAAATGACCATTATCATCATGATATGCCTTTAAAACTTCCCGTTCTAAATGTTTCGGAATATACTTTCTTAATCCCTCACCTTTTTCATTGATATAATATAATTGATTGTCTTCTTGTAGCTCTACAAATTTCTTTTAAAACTATTTTCCCCTGTTTCTTTCAGTTTTCTTTTTATCTGTACTATTTTTGGATCTAATTCTTGTTCATCTTTTATATTAAATTGTGATAAACGTGGGTCTTGCCGCTCTAGGTTCAGACTCTTGATCTGACGGTAAACTCTCAAAGTCTTCTCTATTTATTATGGCAGAATCTAATATATTTACTTGCCAGTTTCGATCGTCTATTTCTGGTTCTCCTTCATCTTCTGTGTTTCCTGATGACAGTGGATATGGGACCCTAGACAATAGATCGGCGCATGTATTATGTTTTCCTGAAACATATTCCACTTTAGCATTGTATCCTGTAGATTCAATGCCCACGTTTGTATTTTCCTATTTTGTATTGGTGCTTCTAATATAGACTTTAATGGCATGTGATCAGTTCTAATAATGAAATTGGCGTTATGTAAGTAGTAATTTAGTTTTTGAAGAGCGTAGTGTATAGCGTAAGCTTCTTTCTCAATAGTCGTCCATTTGCGTTGAGATTGCTAAGTTTATGAGATAAGAAGTATATTGGCCTTTCATTTTTAACCCCTGGTATTCCAGACTCTTTTCATTCATATGGTTGAACTAAACATGCTCCTATTGCATTGTCCGAAGCATCTGTATATAGTATTAATTGTTTGTTCAAGTCTGGATGCGTCAATAGTGGTACCACTGTTAAACTGTTTTTAAAAGATCGAATGCTTTTTGACACTCATCATCCCACTTAAATCTAGCGTATTTGCCCGTCAAGTTTGTAATTGGTTCTGCAATCTTTGAAAATGCTGGGACAAACCGCCTATAATACCCACAGGTTCCTATAAACGCACGTACTTCCTTTATGTTAGTTGGAGGAGGTAACTCTTTAATAACCTTTATTTTGTCTTGGTCTGGTTTAATACCGTCTCTATGTATAATATACCCTAAATATTTTGTTTCTGTCTTTAAAAACTGGCACTTACTGAGCTTCAATTTAACGTCATGTATTCTTAGTCTATCGAACACTAACCTAATATGCTTTAAATGATCATCTACATCTCCTGCTGTAAATATAGAACATCATCTATGTATGCTAGTGCAAACTTTTGCATACCTTCTAAAACTTCATTCATTAAGAGCATGTAAGTGAGACAGCGCAGTTCGAACCCCGAATGGCATACGTAAGAATTCGTAAGAACCCATATGAGTACAGAAAGCACTTTTCTCTTGAGCGTCCTTCGACATCGGAATACACCAGAATCCTGACCTTGCGTCTAGTGTTGTGAAAAATGTAGAGCCATTAAGCAGCCCCAAAATATCATCAATTACTGGTAGTGGGTACGCTACATTCTTAGTGATTTTGTTCAACGCCCTGTAGTCGCAACAGAAGCGACTCGAACCATCAGGTTTGGTCACGATGACGACCGGAGATGACCATTCTGACTTCGATCTTGTTATTATCCCTGCTTTCAACATATCTTCTATTGCCTTTCCACAATCTCTCTATTTCTTAATGGAGTTCTATATGGTTTTAAACTAATTGGTGGATGGTCTCCCGTATCTATTTCCATTGTAACTGTTTGTGTCCTTCCCAATTCTAAATCACTAACCGCAAAAACGTCTTGATTTTCTTTCACCAATTTTTCTAATATTTCTCTATTCTCCGGTAGAGCTTTTAATTGTGACAACAATTCTTGTTCCCTTGTCTTTTTATCAACTGTATCTATCTGAGATGGACGTTTCTTACATGTATGGATCAATTCATCATTTCGTCTTGTCCATCTTCTTTTATACTTATTTCTGGCATTATTTCCAATCCTGGAAGTTTCTGAATACTTATTTCCCAATATGTTTTCTTTTTCTATAGTTAACATGTTATTCTCACTATACTCTACTGTATTATTTAAGAGCATTACTGGAAAGCTGAGATGTTTATCTAGTACTATTAACCCATCGGTGACTTCTAAGCCAGGTTCCTGTATTATTTCCCTCTCTAATTCCGTTATTTTAACTGTTTGTCCAACCGAAAAGTACGGATTTTTTTTCATTTTTGCCTGTATTAAATTAACTGTTTGTGGTTTCAAATTCATGGTCGTTTTGACTCTAACTAGTGTCGACACATGCATATCCTCTTCGAAATCTACGTAAACACCTTGGAATTTTAATTTATGCAAATCAAAAAAAGTCTCACCCCGTTTTTCAATAAAAATCTCTACCCAATATCATATTTCTATTTAAATCCTTGACCACATGGAACATATGCCTAACATTTATCCCTCCTAATTAAAATTTATCATCGTTTGTCCAAGCACTTCTAATTTGTGTCCAGTTACCGAATGAAGATTCTCCTGAATTCTAAATATTTTACAATTTTTTAACATTCGATATAAAAATGTTTCTTAATCACGCTAACTTGCGCTCCCGAGTCAACTAATGTTCTAACTTTATATTTCCCTATATCTATTATACACGAGCTAGGATCAACCATATTTAGTGACAACTGTTTTATCTCAACTTGGGGAGATAACTTATGTTTATTATTCTAAATGTCCTATTATACTCATCATTTGGGTTTTTAATACATTGCTTCATCTTTGGATCTTACTATTTTCCCCCCTACTGCCGATCCTGTTCAGTAAGCGGGATGCCAATTTCCCTGATTTCCTGACCTTCTAAAACTTCTCTGCACTTCTCCATAATTCCCATTTGCTGATCTACTATTTGTAGTTCTATTCTGTGTACTATTCTGAGCACCTCTATTATTTTGTGTATTCGATGGACACGTCTGTTACCACAGAAGCGAAAAATGTGCCCACGTTGGTGGCATCCCCAACAAACCACATTTGCGTTATTTGTGTTACCCCCCATGTTTCTTACAGTATTTCTCACTTGTCCTTCTCTACCTTGATTATATACGTTATTGTTTCCTTGTACCATCTGTATTTCTCCTCGTCTTCCTCTCCATTCATGTCTATAATGTCCTACTTCCATAGGTTCTTCAATTCTATCTTCCGAACTACTACCTAACTCTCGTCCTACCCTCAATCTAACCTTCTCCTCAAGCTTTCTTCTTGCATAGCGATATCTACCGCTTGTGACAACCTTGCAGGATTCTCTCTCAATAATTTAAATTTCAGTCCATCTGACCTAATCCCATCAACAAATATCCCCACCAACATCCGTTCCACTTCTTCAGCTCGTACATTCTGTCCCAAAAATGACTCTTCAGCTAAATTGATTAATCTATCACTGTATAGCTGTACACTTTCTGTAGTATTTTGTCTCGTTTGTCGCAACACTGAGAATGCGTGTTGTGGATCAGTAATTTCCGCGTATTTACGTGCGAGGTCGTCTTTAAATTGTTCCCAGGTTTCACCTCCTCCCGCTTCTAGCTTCCTTCTTATATGGTCAGAAACTGGACTTGTACTAGTTCTATATGCTACATTCTTTTTATCCTCATCTGTAGCGTTCACTAGATAAGCATGTTTTTCAATAGAAATAACCCATTTCTTAAACTGATTCGCCTGTCCATTAAATCTCTCAACATCACTGATTACACTTTGCTGTCTTAATACTGCGTCCAACTTTGATATCGCTCCACAAACTCCACTTAATACCTGAGAAAAATCTTGGGGCTCCATCCTAAAAATCTATAATGGAAATTATCAAGCAATATAATATACAAACATTTTCAGACAATATTATTTCAAAGTAAGCAGCAAGAAATATTCTGTTCAATTAATTAATCTAAAATTATCCATTACCAAAACTAGACGAAAAAAGACTCCAACCGATGATCTTGATGAAAAAGGTTCCAGTTCCAATCGCGAATCCTGACAAAAGGGACTCTAATTGACCATTTTGATGAAAAAATTCCAATCGAGGATCTTAATAAAAAAAGGACTCTGATCGACAAACTTGAAAGGAGCAGAAAAAGAAGAGCCTCTGGATTTTTCACTTCAATCGAAGTCGATTCCTTCCAGTTGTTTACATGCCGCTGATTATGCTCGTTTGGCCTTTAAATTTACAACGCTCGATACAATACTGACTGAGTGATTGCTTGATTGATTGATCGATTGATTGCTTGATTAATTGATCGATTGGTTGACTGATTGATTGGTCGATTGACTGACTGATTGATCGATTGACTGATTGATTGGTCGATTGATTGACTGATTGATCGATTGACTGATTGATTGGTCGATTGATTGACTGATTGATCGATCTTAAGCGTTGGCTAAAAAAACTCTGGACTTTACCTTCAAACAAGCAAGGTCACCTTCACTGTATTTCAACCAAGAACGGTTACCAGTTCCAGCAAAACCAGATTTCACAGCAGCACATTTGGAACATCCACACGTTTCAAAAAAAACGAGCAAGTCAACAATGGATTGATTCAAGCCTGACGATGGCCACTCTGTTTCATCACTCGGAACATTACGTGTTATGTGGCGTTCCAACAACGGTTAGTTCAATTCAACTGAAACAATTTTGACTTGAGACAAGTTAAACAGACTTAATGTCTTCACTCAGCTGAAGTGACGGTTGACGACCTTGATTCGATAATTTCAGAAAGTAAAAAGTTGACCTTGATTTAACCTCCAACAGTCCAGTGAGCTGAGATCGTGCTCATAAATTTTTTCATTCTCGAGATTTCTCGGTTCCAATTGGAGCTGATTATTCGGTTGTATACATAATTTGTTTCTTGTACCTCGGGACTTTATAAGTTGTAAGATGTATCTAGTGGTGACAACATCATTACATCATTTATGAATTTCAATGTAAAATAGCAATTCTTGACTTTTACAAAAGAAACAGCGTATATCAGCAATCAAGGCCCTATATACTGGTGAGTCAGGTATATAAAAAATTATCAGTCTCTATAAATCAAGATTATCAAACCTTCTGACCTTGACTGAGAATCCCCTAACAAATACTGAGAAATCACAACAACTACCCCTGGGCGGGCTTTTAGTTGTTGCGTCTCTTATAATTTACTTGAGAACTTCCATAACATCCGTCTCTAGACGCAGACAAAATTCTTCGCTTTAGTCAACAATCTCCGCGACATCCCATGTTTGAAATCCTGGTCACGGCACCAAAACAGCCTGTATAACAGTGTGGTGATGATATGATAAGGCTGTGTGTGGAAGGCTCGTGTCAATATAATGGACAAGTCTCGGCTGTTAGATAAACATTCGTTTATTCATTGAAATCGTACGTCCTCTGACTGATGATGGTAAACACCGACATCTTTCCTAGTTGAATCCCAAGTCCCCAAGTCTCCCCAGTGACGTGTGTGCAAGCCCTGGATACGTCTACCCATTCGTGTACACACGTTCACTAACTAATGATTTCCCACTAGTTAATGAATGCGCAGCATCCATTAACTCCTAAGCTCCCTTTACTGTTACATTATCCCAGCCAGGGCTATAGAATAATATTGAAATATTGTTACATAGTTACTTGGGACCCTCCACGTAGCTTGTTACAATGATGCACGCCTTATGCGCATTGTCCTTATGGAGCTAGACCCATACTTTATAGACCAACCGGCACTGAGTGGCTGGTGTGGTCACACCCATCACCATTACATACAGAGACATTTTCTGGTCCCCATTTTAGGCTGAGTCGACCTGGGTCAAGTTACACAATCTGCCTCTATGCGTATTCGAACCATGGCCACCTGGCCTGTAGGCGAGCGAGATGCTTCCCTTCCGCGGCTCACAGTTAAGGTAAGACCCAGGTCATAAATACTCCTGGCAAAATAATATTTCAATAAACACAAGTTTTTTTCCCTCGTTTTGAGTTTCGCCGTAATCCATGCATATGATACTACGTCTAATGTAGTTGGCTGATCTGTGCGTGTCGATTAGCTTTCCATATTACCTGTGTCCCTCGCCACCAGGGAATCCACTCAGACTTCTGAGATACTTGTAATTTACGCCCCCAAATCAAGGACGAGAATTCAACATTTTAGTCGAGCTGATTGTTGTAGGAGTTGAACCCGCTTTGCGTTGATTTAGGTAGTATGAGCGTCGTTAGCTCAAAGCGAAATCGCAAACTAGTGGACGTAAAAATTGAACAGTAAATCACAAATAGCTAAACCATGCTAGGGTTTAATTCGACTACCTGTAAAGGACGTGCAACTCACTTTTAACCATATGCCCCGCGCGGTAAGATGTGTAACAGTGATCCTTTTTTATTTTTTTTTTATTTTACTTCATCGTCGTCTTTCTTCAATCTTTCTCTTTTCCTGAAAGTTCTCTACACACACAACCTCACTCAAACATCCAGCTTTCTTTCCCGAATGAACAAGCCACGTCGTCCCCTGGTTTACGTGACAAATTTACAAGTTATGTCATTATTTCTCAACAAAGCACATTATTTGCGTACGTCACACGACAGTTTTTAAATTGACATACATTTTCTAACGTCGTCCGCCACGAAACATTTCACGATCTTTCGGTGGAGCTGGTTAAACAAAGGAGACCGACCAACTGATACATTGTGAAAACTTGTCAATGAGTCTCTGCCATGACATTTACCTAAGGTAACAGCATGCTTTCCTTTGCGTCACTGAATGAAACCATTTCTTTTCGGTCGCTAACCGGTGTGAGAGTTCAAGGACTCTAGTATTACTCAGAACTGTTTAAGAAGGTCTTTACAGCTGGTTAATCTATCGAGCGCATATGAAAATGCTGACCATAAGTTTACTGACTTTTTGTATTTTCTTTTATGTTATTAAACAAGGGATTACATCTGTTGGATCTACAAGAGTTGTAGACAGCATCCCACTACCAGCCCACACAGAGACCAAAAGTATGGTGAGGAGAGAGAATTGAAGTCAGAAGTATCATATACGTGGTTATTTGACAACAAGCCACAAAGTAGAAGAAGAAGAGGAGGAGGAATGTAAAGCTCCCGTAGAGATGGTGAAAGTTAAATTCTGATGCTGCTGACAATAAGTAGAAATGTGCGGTTTACTAGGGAAAGCATCCCGACAAAACAAGCTAGTATGGTAATTTAGTATCAACTGTTTCAATCATTCTATAACCTCAGTGTGTTTATTATATAAATAATGTACACAATGCGAAAATCACTTGCATATCGTATTTTTACAGGACACAATCATCCCCCGTATTTGTTGAATTTTTGTGATTTTCTAGACAATATCATTACTGCTTTCTGAACGGCAGATGCTCCCATTCACATTGAGAA
The DNA here is from genome assembly GCA_014155875.1 of Cepaea nemoralis. NCBI lineage: Eukaryota > Metazoa > Mollusca > Gastropoda > Stylommatophora > Helicidae > Cepaea > Cepaea nemoralis. The sequence continues at coordinate 412,148 of JACEFZ010028018.1, forward strand.
AATTATCGCAAAACTATCTGCACTCAAACAGCTTACGGCTAATTTCAAACTCGGTATGCCATTATCATGAAACTTCGTTCACTACCCCTAAGCCACATACACCGACACCATTTTTAAAAAAGTATTACCAACTGAAGTATGGAGCACAAAAGAGTAATTCCCTCAGCCTAAACTCTAGCCTCCTATCCGAGTGAGTATTATCTTAATTTGAAACTACCGCTGGAGTCGGGTTCATTAACCGAACAGAGAGATATCCTCAGTTGATAAAAGAAACACTCAGCCATTAAGGTTGAGGAATGAACATATCCTTCCGCCTCCCTATACTGCTGCTCATACCGTTTTCAGCTCATTGAATAGGTAAAAGTAGTTCTATACTCATGATGTTGGGGTGTGAAATGTGAAGCCTTCACATATTCTTTGCTGAGGTAGCCATTCGTTAACATCAGATGACATAACACTATAATTGAACAATAATGGCGAGGGAAACTGATGGTAAAAGAGCTAACGGGTGTCTGCGATATAAATGGACAGTTAACATCAAGACATGGTCAGTATACAGTCTAAGGAATGCACAAAGAAAGTTATTGGGAAAGCCATTATTATTATTGAGCCTTCAGTGCGGACAAGACACTGGATGATAGTAACGATGATGATGACGATGATGATATGATGATAGTGTGGTGATGAAGATAATGATTATATTATGGTGGTGGTGACGATGATGACAGAGTGGTGATGAAGATGATAGTGATGGTGACGATGATGATGATGATGATTATGTTGGTGCTAATGATGATGGTGATGGTGATGGATATGATGATAATTGTGGTGATGAGATAACTATAGTGCTGATAATAGTGATGATAATGGCGATGATGACAACGACAATGATTAAGCGAAGAATATAACGACAAGTCACCTATTTCCACAATTGCGTCACAAGACAAACTCAAGGACGCAGACCTCCTCCACAAGGGGTGGGGAAATGGCAGGGGCGTCATGTCACTGGGATCAACATTTAGAATCTTCAACACGCAACAATGAATGCTGGCAGGAAGGCTGAATGTTGACACACTCAACTCAAGGGTATGCTTGACAAACTACATCATTTCTTCAAGTCTGTGACACCCCTGCTACAGCGTGGCTATCTACAGTCTTTCAATATTTGCTCGGAATCCTCTGCTCTGATAATCTTTCAGTTTTAACAGTTGTAAAAAATAAAGCTGTTACAAGTATTAAGACATTTGAAAATTGCAATCACGTACACGAGTGTCAAGCCGCTTTACCATCGCCGCGTGAAAAGCCAGCTGGCGTAGGCGGGCATGTCGCTACATAGATCTCGGTTCTGGGTGTTCTGGATCTGTATCTGATTCGGATCTGTGGAAATTTGCAAAAATTTGGAAATGTAATGTGGTGGTTAGTTACTCTTGTCTTTCACATCCACACGGGGTATTTTACCGATGCTTTTGACAGCAATTTCTGACTGTCATGACAAGGTTTGTCCAGTTCTGCTTAGCTGCAGTTGTCCACTTATCCCGGTGTATACCACTCACCAGAACTGATGTTGCCACACCGCAGTGTGGTTTCCGTCATCTACAACGTAGAGGTGCAGTGTCAAGCAGTTTAGGAAACACCTTTACAGTAGGGTTTGGTAGAGAATAGCTCGTGTTCTTCTGTTAACGGCTTTTCGCTGTGCTGCTCATCTATATATTTGTACATGTTAGATAAACTACCGGCTACTGCAACTGGCACCATTGCTGGTGCACGCTGGGAGCGTTTTGTTAAGAACGCATGCAAGAAGGTCGCTTACCAAGGCAGTGGCCATGTAGTTTTTAGGCTTGTAATAAATAATATTAAGTAAAGGACCCCGTATCACGCAGTGGGGCGTATGAGCTTTATGACGTTAGCCTGCTACCTTTATATCACTTTATGACGTTAGGCTGTTACCTTTATATCACTTTATGACGTTTGCTTGTTACCTTTATATCACTTTATGACGTCAGCCTGATAGGCTTACCTTTATATCACTTTATGACGTTATCATGTTACTTTTATATCACTTTATGACGTTAGCCTGTTACCTTTATATCACTTTATGACGTTAGCCTGTTACCATTATATCACTTTATGACATTAGCCTGTTACCTTTATATTACTTTATTACGTTAGCCTGTTACCTTTATATCACTTTATGACGGTTGCCTGTTACATTTATATCACTTGGCACTCATTTATGTTAGCCTGTTACCGTTATATCACTTGGAACTCGATGATGTTAGGCTGTTATCGTTATATCACTTGGCACTCGATGATGTTAGGCTGTTACCGTTATATCACTTGGCACCCTATGAGGAATTAGGGCAATATCACCCCGGCTCCCTTTACTTCCCAGCTAACGCCCTGGTGCATATTTTAGGCTGAGTGTGCCTGAGATCCAAGGTCATTAAATAAAATGGCACTTCAAGGTGAGTCTCACTACCCCCACAGCCACAGATGCCGTCATAACAATACAAATATTTCATCTCCTGTGCAGGACTTTGCCATCATCCCCAGCTTGATTTTTCCTGTAATTTTACCTTCAATGGTTTGCCCATGTTGTCTGAAAGTAAAGACGCCGTTTTTAAGACCAGATGACCGATGTAGGGAATGCACTCACTACCCCGCCATCAACGAACTGAAAGTTTCAGAGCGATTACTCATAGTCTATATGTGTGTGTGTGTGTGGGTGTGTGTGTGTGCGTGTGTGTGTGTGTGTGTGTGTGTTTTCGTATGATGTGCGGATTACTGTATATTGCTGCTGGCATTTTTTACGTTGGCTCGCTTTGAACCCAAGCGTAGTCCAAACATGTGCTATTTTCTCTAGTGGCACTGGACTGATTTTCGCGTGTGAATTAGCTGTCATTATTACCAGTGTCCCTCGCCATCAGGCGAACCAACTCCGTCTTCTGGGGTACTTATAGGGGAAAGGACGAGAAGTCAACATTTTAGCCCAGCTGACCGATGTGGAAATGATTTGGAGAACTTGGTGACAACTGGTAAGATCGAGGGGAACACACCAAGGGGAAGACCTAGAAGCAAGTACCTGGATGGGTTCGCCTTGTGGCATGGTCGAGACAGAAACACGGAGCTGATTCACGACTCTGGTGATCGAGTGAGATGGCAGAACATGACCGCCCAGGCTTACCGGCATGGCACATGATGGATGGATGGACCGATGTAGGGGGTTGAACCCGCTACCTCGGCATCACCACACCGGGTGTTTAAGAACGAGTGAACTACCCATTCGGCCACGATGACCCCCAGGCGTGTATGCTGTCAGTTAGGTATTCGTGTTATCAGGAGCCACGTGAGCGTCATAGCTGGACGCTCACCTGCCGTAGCAGTGGGCATGGGTTCGATCGGCGTTGGGATGGACTGGATGTTTAAGAATTGAACTCGGCTCCCAGGCCGACCCACCTTAAACTGGGCACGAAGACATGTCTCAGCTAGCTTGCGACTGACCACATTAAGCACCGAATGCCGATTTCTATAGAAATATGGGTCTAGCGAATTATCCCAGTGCGCCGTGTAGCATGTACACGAGTCCTGTACATTACTGACTTATTCTAGTTTCACATATGTTGCCCTTTGAAGAGGAATATGATCGAAACGTTCCCGTTTATCACTATATGTCTTTGGTTTGTCGAGCTGCCTAATATTTTACTTTCATTCGTTTTCTTTATCAGCTCAGTAGCAGTCACTCCATGTGTCGGTTCCATGTTGTTGTGAGTGTGAGGCTATAGTGTCTCCTCGTGAAACATAAACGTGATTATTGTCAAACATATCAAATGTCAGTACAGCTTGCGTTGCTTGTCCGCTAAGTGAGAGAAGGACTTGCCACTTATTTCTCCATGAATTCAGCCCTACAAGATATGATGGTTGTAACAATTGACAAATACCTACAAGGTTCCTGCTCTTGTAGTCTTTTTTTTTAAATTTTTATTTTATGTCAAAACAGTTTTACAATACAGTGTATATGGTTACTTCTCTGAAGTTATCTTGTTATATATAACATTATTCTTTTTACTGACTGTCCTCATCATGTAGAAAAACATATGCAGAGCGTCGCATTCACCGATATCGCCGAAAAGTTTCCCGACCCTTTGCCAGTTATCACGCATATTGCATCTCTACGCCCAAGTTTCTGCGTTGTTCCGTGCCTATCTTCGAGCTGATCCACCACTGCCTCTAGTTCAGGAACCATGCATCCACCACTGCCTCTTGTTCAGGAACCATGCATCCATCACTGCCTCTTGTTCAGGAACCATGCATCCATCACTGCCTCTTGTTCAGGAACCATGCATCCATCACTGCCTCTTGTTCAGGAACCATGCATCCATCACTGCCTCTTGTTCAGGAACCATGCATCCATCACTGCCTCTTGTTCAGGAACCATGCATCCACCACTGCCTCTTGTTCAGGAACCATGCATCCACCACTGCCTCTTGTTCAGGAACCATGCATCCACCACTGCCTCTTGTTCAGGAACCATGCATCCATCACTGCCTCTTGTTCAGGAACCATGCATCCATCACTGCCTCTTGTTCAGGAACCATGCATCCATCACTGCCTCTTGTTCAGGAACCATGCATCCACCACTGCCTCTTGTTCAGGAACCATGCATCCACCACTGCCTCTTGTTCAGGAACCATGCATCCATCACTGCTCCCCCCAAAGACTGGCGTTTAACTGACTTAATGCCCAGCAGAATGGTAGGTCTGGAACAAACATTGTACACAATCACATAAACAAGTATGATCATATAAATGATCATTTACTGAGCATTGAAACTGTGGAAGATACCTCGAAACGAAAGAATTAACACAATAAGCCTGGTATGGCGATATATCGTCCTTTTGTTCAAATGGGTAGTCGTATTTGGGGATATATTGTCCTTCGGCATTCTCATCTCATCTCATCATGTTCCTCCTGTACCTTGCGGTGTCGAGGTGAAGTATAAACTTCGTGAGAGTGCCCGGTTATGGGCTTCGTATATCGACATTCCCATGGATTCTGTTATTCCCTCCGTCCAACGCTTACGTGGTCGGCCTCTTCCTCTGTTTCCATCTGGTCTGTACATCATTGCTTGTTGTGGCATGCTGTTGACTGGTAGCCTACTTGCATGGCCAAACCATTTGACTTGCTGCTTTCTAATAAAATCTAGAGCAGCTTTAACCCCTACTTTAGTCCTGATTTCTTCATTTCTGATCTTATCTCTTCTTGATACGTTGAGTATTCTTCTCAGAAACCTCATTTCTGTTGTTGTGATTTTTCTTTTCTCTTTTTCTGTCATTGAATCAGTTAATAAGGCCACACTGTTTCAGTTATGGAGGCAACATGCTGTTTATGAGTCAGTCGTCTTCAACGTTTAACAAGTGTGGACCGACAGCAATTTTCTTTTTCTTGGTTCACGATAGTGACCGCTTTGGCGTGGCGGTTAGGATGTTACGCTGATAATGGCATAAGCGCGACTGAACAAGGATTCGATGTTACTGCTCGTCGTTCGCTACGGTAGAGAAGGACAACTGGTCGCCTATCCCTCGGTGAACTCAGACCTACAATAATGTGATGGTCTAAACATACTACATACATACAACAGGTTCTCCTGCCACGGGACTTAGACTTGCATGCTGGCGCGCCCGTGTGTGTATTGTGTGTGTGTGTGTGTTTTTTTTTTTTTCCCCACTACATTTGCATTTCTTTTTTATAACATTGAAGTTTAAAAGCCGCTATCGTCTTCTTCAATAATCTCGAAGTGAACTGTACGTACAGTCCTTAATAAATTTCATTGCTCAAATGTATCGCATCAATATACATTAGTCGATCCCAGCCATTATGATGTAAACAGAAGGACTCCCTGCTATTTGTTAGACCTCTGTGGGTATAACGTTCTACACATTCTTTCAATGTCAGCGATGATGTACCTCATATTTCAGGAAATGTATTATTCATTTTTCATATAACATGATATATACCTATGCAGTATGCACCTGACGAGATGGAGCGAAATATGCCAGGCAATAAATCGTGCAATATTTTATTGATGGCTTCTGTGTTTAAATTCGCTAAGGGAATACATTGTTTAGAAAGAGATAAATCAGCTGGTGGGCTCCAACATATGCCGCGAGGATAAGTACCATGTACTGAACGAGCTAAAACTACAGTTTCAAAACACCTAAGATGAACTAGATGTTTTACTGTTGCAGTGAATTCGTCATATTGTTAAATGACTACGTTAGTTTGTTGAGCACGATTAGGCTACTACCCGCAGGTATGTCTAGGATGCGTTCACAACGAGCCTCAATATTTGCCCACCCGTCTGCTCCGGTAGCAAACAGAATCCGTGCGCGGGGTTTTCATTCATGAACACTCTAGCTGAGCCTCTTCTGTTAGGGACTCAATAGTCGATCTGTCCGTGCTATAGTCGGCTATCTGTGTACTGTCTCAGTGGACGCGCCGGCATGAAATGCTCATGCTGTCTTGATGAAGTATTGGGTGAAGAAGGAACTGCTGCCATGAAAAGAGGTGGTCAACGAAATTTGGAATTTGGAATGAAATTGCCACCACAAAGCGAGGAGTAGGATCGAGAAGCTTTACTAGAATAGGATCTCAAGTAACTGAATGGACGCTGCGGCCACACTTTTCGCCAGCGCATAAACAGCAGACACACACCGATGAAAATCCCCACATAATAGAATATATATATATATATATATTCACATAACTTTAACATACTTTATCTGTCACCAAATGACATATTTTATTCGTATGTTTTGCAAGTACAAGTGATCGCCTTTGTCATTCCACTTCTGATATCCACATGATCTCTTTCATGCTATGTTCTGATGATCATCCAGCGATTTGTTCTGAGCAGATCTTCTCCATCATGAAAATAAAATCGTAAAGGACCCTTTTACACTTCTTGTGCACATTAGACATATGGTGCTCGGCCCATATTTGAATAGACCAATCGGCACTTGGTGTGTGACGTGGCCAGAATGACACCGGTCGCTTTTACTTCCCAAGACATGTTACTTTCCATTTCAGGCTAGGTAAACCTCAGAGCCCAGGCCAATTGTAAAATTGCAAATCCTTCCTTTTCCATTACAGACGACATGTGAGCATCTAGCCACTACGTCAATGGGTCTCCCGATGTCCATCACATCTTGAATCTGTCTGTGTCAGTTGTCCATCACATCTTGAATCTGTCTGTGTCTATTGTCTATTACTTCTTCATCTTCTTCTTCTTCTTCTTCTTCTTCTTCTTCTTCTTCTTCTTCTTCTTCTTCTTCTTCTTCTTCTTCGTCTTCTTCTTCTTTCGTTCTCTTGAAATATGTCTATAACTGCAATGTTGTCTCTTGTATGAATTTAACTGTATTTTTTAGTTCACTCAGCTGTCCATAGAGTTTACCTTCCACTGTTGTCTCTCTAGGCCAGAAGGTTTGCCTAGATATGTTATATTTTGGGCACTCTTGGAGTATGTGCTCTGCTGTCTGCGGCGCCAATCCACATGTGCACATGGCTGATTCACCAATCTTGAATTGTGTATGCATGTGATTGCGTAATCTGTTGTGTCCTGTTCTGAGGTGCAGAATAATGACTTGTTCTGGTCTGTCCATAACGTTGTAGTCATCTTGAGCAGGTTTTGCTGGCTTTCTGACTGATCTGATCATTCTTTTCTTTTGGTGCTATGTAACTGGCACATCAGGATGTTCTTCTTTGGCTCCTTCCTTAGCCAATCAAACAGCTCTGTCGTTTCCGGGTACGCCACAGTGTGATGGTATCCACTTTATGGTGACCTTATGCTGACTGCTATGTTAAGAAAGTAGTGTTCTTTTTTGCATTTCCCTTACGGGACGTTGCAGTCAACATCGCCCTTTTTAGCTGCTGTTGATGTACTAGGCGAGATTACGCTCAGTAGTTTGCCATTGCTGTCTGAGCGACCGGCTCACATGCCCCGCAAGTTACCAACGCGGCGAGAACCGCTACCGATTCTCGCTCAGGTTACGTCACTCACGAGAATATACGGGAAAGACGATAACCCCTAAGCCTAAACTTTCTCTGCGCTGACAGCGGGGTAGTGGGTTAATTCTACACACCGGTCAGACGAATATAAACGTTGAGTTCTCGTTCAAAAAGCTATGACAAAGTAAAGAACGTAAACTTGTCAAGAAAATAAATCTGTGGTTGACTGCAACGTCCTGTAAAGGACATGTAGCATGCTGTTTCATGTTCTCCATAAAGTATTTGACTGCTGAAGTTCTGTATGCAGTTATTAAGAAGGTAGTTTGCCATTGTATTCCGTCTTGTCAGTGGTCATATTAGCCGACGACCATAGACGCTGTCTCTATAAAGGCATCCTATGTCTTAGGTCTCCAGCTTGAGACAATAATCAACAACTGTCGTCGGTAGCGCTCAAGCTCCATCCGCCACATGCTCACGTGGTTTCGCTTGACCTTGATTGCTAGACGGGTACTCGACCTACACGCTTTGTGGCAAAGATGTTACGAAAGCAATTCGTTATCCCGCATATCGCGTTCGAAACACATCTGCGGGCGATTTGGCAGCAGACCGCCTTGTGTTGGTTTGCATACAATGGCGTGAGTGTCGGTCATTCATAAAGCAATGGCAAACTACTGAACGTAAACTTGCCCTGGACTCAATCAATCAATCATGTGCCATGCCGGAAAGCGTGGGCGGTCATGACTCGCCATTTCACTCGATCACCAGAGTCGTGGATCAGCTCAGAGTTCCTGTCTCGTCCATGCCACGTGGCCAAGCCATCCATGTATTTTCCTCTCGGTCTTCCTCTTGGTCTGTTCCCTCGATCTTGCCAGTTGTCAATAAGTTCTCCAATCCATTTCTTCTCATAACATTTCCAAAAAAATTTGACTGTCTTCGTCTAATTTCTCTAATCAGTCTACGATTTTCATTTGTCTCCTGTAGTACTTAGTCATAAGTTTTTCTATCTGTCCATGGTACTCTTTGCATTTTCCTCAGAAACCACATTTCTGTAGCTATCAAATGTTTTTCAGCTTGACTGCACATTGTCCAAGTTTCACATCCATACAAAAGAACAGGCTCTAAGTACCCCCTCAACACTCTTTTTCTCGTTTCAATTGACATCTTGTTATTGGTCATAATGTTTTTCATCTTGCTAAAGGCTACTTTCGCCATGGCGATTCTTGTTCTAATCTCTCCAAGGCATCTCCCATCAGATGTTATGACTGTTCCGAGATAATTGTATCGATTCACTTGTTGAAGAATATTCCCATTTACTTGTATATTACATTGTGGTACTTCGTTCTTCCTAGTGACGACCATAACCTGTGTCTTCTTACAATTTAATTCCAACCCCAGCTGCTCACTGTGTACAACAACCGCGTCTACTAATTGTTGCAGATACTGTGTATTGTCTGCAATCAATACTGGACTCACAAACAGCCAAAAAATACTGGAGTTAACTGCTACGTCCTGTAAAGGATATGCAACTAACATTTTAAGAGGACCTCGTCGTAGGCTAGCGGATGGAAGGTGGTTCTTATCTTCTTAATACGAGATATCCCGACCCTAACACTCCCATGTTAATAGTGTTTCAATATTAGTCGTATTTACTACCCGATGCGCCTCAGTTCCCCTCTGATGCGCTCCACCTTGTAGAGGTAGAGAGGTTCGGGTGTTCCAATGAGTCAAAGAGTTATGTCAACGGTAGCACAACTACTAATAGAGTCTCACCTGGCGGACAGGTCAAGGGATAGAAACCAGACAACAGACACAAACCTCCTACCTTGTAGATAAACTTTGGACACTCAAAGGCTAGGGAAAGCAAGCCAGCAAAAGAATGCTTGTCTAACGTGGGTGTATTCAGTTTCAGGCTGGACAAAACAGCGCAACGCAATTCACCAGATGGTGATACGCCTCATACAAGCAATATTGCATATAAAATATAACAATAGCCAACAAATACTGGGGTTCATTGCGACGTTATGTAAATGACATGCAACTAACTTTTTGTTAACTATGTGGGACCTACATTTTTGTGAACTATATGGGACCTAAATTTTTGTGAACTATATGGGACCTATATTTTTGTTAAATATATGGGATCTAAGTTTTTGTGAACTATATGGGACCTACATTTTGTGAATTGTATGGGACCTAACTTTTTGTGAACTATATGGGACCTAAATTTGTGTTAACTATATGGGATCTAAATTTGTGTGACCTATATGGGATCTAAAATTTTGTGAACTATATGGGACCTAACTTTTTGTGAACTATATGGGACGTAAATTTCGCTAAAAGCTAGAACGCTCAGTACATGCAGTAAAACGGAAGGACACTGAAACTTGTACCGGCAAATCATCCAGCGAGGGATGCTGTGGTCGCCTCTACTCCCCAATCTATTTTATGGTACCATTTTAAGTAAAAATCCGACTCGATGCAATTCGAACCCATGAATACCAAGACGACAGGCAAGCGTGTTAGACACCACGCCGCTGCCGAATCTACTTTTTTGTGTTTCGCATAGCCTTTTTTACAGGACATCGCAGTCAACACCAGCAGTTCTGCCGCTGAGATCTCTTGGCTAGTTTACGTTCAGTAGTTTGTCATTGCTTTCTGAACGACCGGCAACGATACCATCGCAAAACCAACGCAACTCGGTCTGTTGCCAAATCGCGCGCAGCTGTGTTTCGAACGCAGGTAAAGGGGATTACGAACCGCGTCCGTAAGGTCTTCGCCACGGAGACGGGATACTACTTTAGGTAGATATAACTGATTTTTGTAGTTTCGTATAAACAAAACTACAGAGTTGATGGTAGGAACTGGTAGAAAGCGCTGATGCAAACCATTTACCCACTGTCCTCCCACCCCCTTGTGTTTCAGTGTATTTAAGAGAAGTAAGTACACGCAGGCCGATAGAAGGATTTAACACGCGGGATATGCAGACTGTGTTTGCCGAGGTTTGTAACTTACCAAGTCTATCGCGTGTTTAAATACGTTTGGTTGCGAAAATTCTAGAAAATATGTTAATCTCTGCTGGCGCCCCATTATTACTTGCGGAGCATGATGTGGAGCGCGTAAGCGATAGAAAGAGGGAAAGAATATGCTAGTTGAAGGTAGAATGGATGATAGATGAGGGGTTGTCCCTAAGCATTGAAATCAGGTGTTTGAAAATTTGAAAATTCTCTCTTACGTTTATTTTGTTGCTTTGGCATTCGCCTACTAACCCAATAATTCTGGGATAATTTCATAGTAACTTCTTTCCCCTCTCACCAGGATCTCTTTAGAAATCGAACTTCACATTTGTGGGTCTCCAACTCTTGTGGTAACATACGAGTGCGAATCATCAACGATTTCATAATTACCAAACAAGAAACATTGTTGCTTTGGAACTTAAATGTTACAGAAAAGACCGTAGAGCCGTGGACCAAGGAGAAGGAAAATGCTCACATTCTACAAAAAACTGAGCTTCGAAGGAAACGGACTCATACACAGTTTCATGTCTCGGAAACTAATGTTTGGCAATGTGAAACGTCATTGTGGTTAAGAGGAAACAGTGATGGAAAGCAATGTTCCAGGAGAAAAAGGCATGGTTCGACCAACTTGGCGATGTTTGCATATCCTTTACAGGACATCACTGTCAACATCAGCATCTTTCAGCTGATTGTTGATTTCTTGGCAAGATTAAACTCAGTAGTTTGCCATTGCTTTCTGAGCGGCCGGCTCACATACCTCGTAAGTTGCCGACGAGATTCGAACCACTGCTGATTCTCACCATCGTCACGTTACTTACGAGAGTATACGAGATTACGGAGAAAAGTCGCTAACCTCTAGGCCAGGAAGCCGGCACTTGGCGATGGAGAACAGGATATTTCAGACACATTGGACATGAGGGTGCTTGAAGTAGAATAGCTGGCAGGGGATCGAAAGACTTTTTGGCGGGTCATGGTGAGAGAGGTGTTCTGTAAAGGACCTGAGGCGTGTACTTGTGAAGATTTCAGAACATCGATCTCTGAAACTAAGGTCAGGTGAAAGGAGCATTTTATGTGGAACAACACAATACAATTTTCATGTTTCTCCTACATAGCAGAAATCCAAACTCCGCTGGATCAATAAAAACAAAATCAACAGCAAAAATAACCCTCTGTAGTGGATGCAGCTTCTCAAAATAGTTAACATGGATAAGAGAAAAGTTGAAAGTACTCGTGTTTATTACACCAGTTGTGCCTTTGACGACCGAATATACGGGCCAGAGCTGAGTTTAGCCGAGTCAGTAACCGACATCACAGCACTCGGGACATTCCCATACTCGCTTGGTCCTCATCTTCAACAACCAACGAAGAGTGCAGGTACTAATAGCACTAATAGAGTGTGATTATGTGTCCGTCAGGCCTGTCCTCGGAATACTGAGTGTCGGGCACATCCTCTGGCCACTCCCTGTCGCTCCATTGTCTCTAGGCCTGTAGTTTTAAAGGAATTAAGATTATTTCAAGATCGTTTTAATACAAGAACCGATTACTTGATACTGTTTTTCTGTCTATACTTTACATTTTCGTACTTCTCACCCTTCTGAATTTTGTGTGTGTGTGTGTGTGTGTGTGTGTGTGTGTGTGTGTGTGTGTGTGTGTGTGTGTGTGTGTGTGTGTGTGTGTGTGTGTGTGTGTGTGTGTGTGTGTGTGTGTGTGTGTATCGTAAGTCACGTTTTATGTAGACGTCTAGACTTTTCGTAGTATGTGTTATAAAATTTAGCATTCCATTTGTACATATACTATGTAGGGGCGGGGTTCGGGGGAGGGGGAATTTATAGGTAGGAAATAGAAAGGGGGAAATGACATTCTGAACATATGTTGAAGGAGTGCATGGGTGAAAAAAAGGTTGAGAACCACTGCTCTAGGCGATGATGGTGTATCTGTTCTTCCACACTGTACACATAATTCCAAAGGCCTTTGACCACATCTGCCTTATCGTGCAATTATACCCCACCCAGCGGTGCAGACCAGTCAATCTGTCCGCCAGCTCGTTTCCCAACACACCAATATGTCCCTGGGGAAAAGATCCAACGGTGCGCCTTATCTGTTTATACACTTGTATGCAACAACATTACATCCGACAACACGCATATGTTTCACTGACTGGAACTGGGCTGAATAGTACAAGCCCAAACACTTCTGGATTAATAACAACAATAACAGCAACAATAACAACACCAATCAAAAAAACAACAAATAATAACACCAACAACAACAACAACACACTTAATAACAACTATAACGACAACAACGGCAACAGTAACAACAACAATAATAATAACACCAACAACAACGGCAATAATGACATCAATAATAATAATAATGATAATAATAACAACAGCAACAATGACAACAACAATTTTATTACGAAGTGCATAAAAGAGTATGGACAACGGAACCTCTTAGTTTAGGACGCAAACTGGATCTTAAGCAATACCCCATTTAGCTGTTGTGAGGACTAAGCGGTTTGTGCATGCTCAGTAACGATTACAAAACGTTACCGCACTATCGACTAGCCCAGTGTAACAACAACGAGGGTGTGACATCTTGTGACATCTACTGAAGACTTACAGTTCAGTATTAAGACAATTGTCTGAGTTAGGGGAGTATGCATGCATAGTTAAAATATTGCAAAATGGAAGAGGCAGGAATCCGATGGCAAAGTGATTATGACCATCTTTTGGGATATCAAAGACCCTTTGTTGGTGCACTTCCTGGAAAGGACTGAAATGGTGACTATTGATCGACAGTGACATGCTAGTGAACGAACTGAATACCGCGGTACGATCGAAACACTGGGGAACTTGTCTCAAAGAAAGTATTCTTGCTGCACGACAACGCCGGCCTTCATACAGTGGATATACTACGTGCTCTGCAATTTGAGGCATTGAATCATCCAGCCTACAGTCCAGACTTGACTGGCACATGTTTTGGACCCTTGAAATAACAGTTTCTGGGTCGCAGATGACGTCGAGGGAATATAAAAGATGCAAAGTAGGTGTAAGGCCACACACACTTTTTCCTAGAAGGCATCAACAAGCTAGTGGACAGGTGGACAAAGTGTGTTGCCAGACAGGGGGACGATGTTCAGAAATAACATACACAACATTTTTTGATCGCACTATTGTGAAAAAGTTATTCGTAACATTCCTGTTACTTTATGACCTCCCTTCGGTACAAAGGGGTTTTAATACACTGCTTGTAGCTTTCACGACCAAACATACGCGCCTTATACTATGAACCAACCAAAGTGTTTCAGATCCTCACTTGTCTGCCAGTGTCCATGATTCTCATCCGTACATCATAATTGGTTCAATATGGCAATTAAGAACTCTTTTCCCCACCTCAATTGAATCAGATAGATTGCAGAGAATATTCTTCATCTTGTCAAATCATGCCTTTGCTTGGGTTAGTAAACAGTTAGCTTCTGTAATACATCTTCCATCCGCTATTAGTAACTAAACGAGTGCCAATGTTTCCAATATTGTTGGAATGTTGCCAATATTTCTAAATCTGACCTCCCATTTAGACATAAGGACGATACAAACAAGGGTCATCGTGTTTTTTTGTTTTTTGTTTTTTTTTCGTGGCATTTTCCTTAATTTCACTGCTAAGTGAAAGACATTTACATTACGATACCTGCTTATTTAATTGTGTACCATGTTAGGTCAAAACCTGCTGTTTGTTTAGCACTGAATCAGTCAAAGTGCCCGTGTAATCTCATCTCATCTCATCGTGTTCCTCTTGTACCTTGCGGTGTCGAGGTGAAGTATAAACAGCCTCCTTATGGGCTTCATGTATCGATATTCCTATGGACTCTGCAATTCACTCCGTCCATCGTTTACGTAGACGGCCTCTTCCCCTGCTTCCATCTGGTCTGTACATCATTGCTTGTTAAAGAGCCCAAATACTTAAATACACTGACTTTTTCAGATCGGTTTCATTCCGTCCGATGGTGTATTTGGGTATAAAATATTTCTAAATTTCGCCTAGGTTGATAATTTTACCTCCATAAGGTTTAGTGACCGGCTCTGTGGTGAAGGTTAACGGATGCGTTGGTTTTTTTAATGAAATGGTATGGGTGCCGGTCGTTCAGAAAGCAATGGCAAACAACTGAATGTAAACTTGCCCAGGAATCACGAACAGCCAAAAATGCTGGGGTTGACTGATACGTTCTGTAAAGGATATGCAATTAACTTTTGACAGTTTAGTGGTCTCGTAGTTAAGAGAACCCTACTTGGTGCTCTGGATGAAACGGCCAGACTGTACAGATATAGTCTGTGAGCATCGTGTGCCCGCAGGGTAGGCGCTTGATTAGCTGCGGTTCTCTGCCACTGACACAATGATACAACGCTACAGGTCATTGGCGCAATGAGAACAACAATATGAGTCAATGACGCAATGATATAAAGATATGAGTCAGTGACTCAGTCAGACAAAGATGTGTGCAACTGTTTTGCTACAATGCAGTGTTTACTCCAATGTCGGTTATGATTTTAAAACAGAGTACCTCTCTCTGTGTATGTATGTGCATATGCGCATGTTCGCGCACATGTATGTTTGTGTGCGTGTGTGTTAGAGAGAGAGAGAGAGAGAGAGAGAGAGAGAGAGAGAGAGAGAGAGAGAGAGAGAGAGAGAGAGAGAGAGAGAGAGAGAGAGTACTTTGTGACTGTCATTTGAATACGGAATATTCTTCTGCTGTAATTCCTTACCAAATATAGCAATCGGTATCTTACTAAAATAATCTAACGGCTATGGCTGACGGGAGTCTAGCTGCTTTCCCTATGACTGGAGTATTCAGTTCTTTAATTAGCCATAGCTTTCTGAACGACCTTCGCCTCATACCATCGAAATCAACGCAAGCCATAGGCTGGAAATCGTCTGCAGCTGATTTCGAACTCTCTATACAGTGGTGCTCAACTGGTGGGGAATTCCCCCCCCCCCCCACCACCATTTTAGGGTTTCCAGGGGGGGGGGGGGGGGGGAGAGAGATTAAGATTATTTCAAGAACGCATTAATACAAGAACCGATTACATGATATTGTTTTCCATCCATACTTTTACGGCTCTATACTTCTCGCCCTTCTGAAATTCGCTTTATAACGTAAGTAGATCCGCAAATCACGTTTTATGTAGACGTCTAGGCTTGTTCTAGTATGTGGTATTAAATTTAGCTTCCATTTGTACGTATACTGTGTAGTGGCAGAGGGAATTTAAAGGAAGGAAATACGAAAAGGGTGAATGACATTCTGAACATATGGTGAAGGGGTGGATGGGTAAAAAAAAGGTTGAGAACCACAGCTCTATACGATATGACGGGAAATTACTGAAACTTCCCGTCTCACTATTCTCTTAGCGACACGCCGTTTATATTAAACATAGAAGGCGTGCATATAAAACATAGAACCAGTTTTAACATACGGCAGCAAATCCTGAACAATTAGTAAACAGGCGAGGACAAAAATCCCTGGAAGTCGAAGCGATGTGGTTTTATAGAAGAATGCTGAAAATTAATTGGACAGCCAAAATGAGCAATCAGGACATTTGAAGGGAAGCTGAGTCGCAAAGACGATTTACCACCAACATCAGACAAAGGCATCCTTAGGTCGAGTGTCATAGCACATATATTCCTCCTATCCCACCAGCGTGTTACCGTAGCTCCTAATGGAAGCAAAGAGTGTTAGCTCATTCGTTGCCAAACAAAAAGAAGGTTTAGACTACTCATGGTTCACAATCAAATGAACAATTATTATAATGTAGATTTACGTTCACTCAGCATTGCAACTGCGGATGATACCATGAAACCAAACAAATAACACGATGACCTTAGTATGGCGGTATATTGTCCTTCTGCTTAAATTCGGGGAGGGTTATCCCATTTGGCGATATATTATCCTTCGGCACTGAATCAGTTAACACTATAACTTCTCATACAGGCGGCAACTAAGGAGGTGTGGAGCAAGACTGACTACCCCATCCCGTTGAATACAGTATCTGCAAATCCCATTCAGCTTATGTTAATTAGTTAGTTAGTTAGTCGACAGATCATCCTCATTGCACATCGAACAATTCAGTCCATAAGTGCTCGGATCCCCTCCTCAGCAACGTGTAGCGGCTAACGACGCCAGTTATGTGTTGGTTTATCAATCTTCTTTGGCTTCCTGCGTAGTGTTCTTGTTTGGCCACCCCTCTTTTAATTTGCTGCTCTCGCAGTCTGGCCATTGTTGTAGATTCACAGTCATCACTTGGTTCTCGCAAAAGTCTTACTTCTCGTAGAGCATTCAGAATGTCAGCCTGGTCCATGGTGAGTCCGCCCTCCACAGTAGCCTCACCTGCGAGCTTGTAAGCCCGCTCATTTCCTTGTACTCCCGCATGCCCTGGCACGAAGATGAAACTAATCTTTGCCAGCCAAGACCGCTCCAGAGGCAGCAACCATTCTCTTCGGATCGACCCCTCCTCTATCCTCTTGATCATGTTCATTGAGTCGCTAAGGAAACAAGCCCTAGTGAATGTCTGTGTCTCTTGTCAAAGACTGCAATAGAAGGGGCGGAGGTATGCCCCAAGAGAGTACACCAACGGGAAGAGTGGTCAACCTCAAATAGAATAGAGGTGATGTAGGGGCAGGGTAGGTGAGAGAATAGGGGACTATTAACTAGTTCTCTCATGAGACACGGAGACGGTGACCAGATAGTCAGCACTCTGGTCACGACAGAATCACGCCTACATAATAGCCACGATTGCAAATCACCAAGAGACAGCTAATGTAAGCGTGCCAAGCTTCACGGCACGCTTACGTCAAGGACGTGTCAAGGTCCGTCCGCGTGGTGTGTAACCACGGGAAGCCAACTAGTCAGACGGGGACTGACAATTGTAGAGAGCAGATCGTTAGATATTGATGGGAGTTTTTGTGTAACCAAATAGATAGAGATAGCATTAGAGTTTAGGAAACTAGTGATAGGCAATTCTGTGGCTTTGTGTGTGGTTTGATAGCGACTGTTATGTACTTGTAAAGAGCCTACGGCAATAAAATGTACCATGTAATTCCTTTCACACGACTTGCAAGTTTCTTGTGTGGTGTGAAAGAAGTAATCCGATGATGCCTGTCACATGAGTTGTTGACAGGCAAGGATTAATGTGGTGTCAGAAGTGTGGCTTGGACGACAGTTCAAGCTAATACACTCACCCACGGCTCTTGACTAAGGTTACAAATAGTGAAGTAGTGAATTTAATTTGTGTCAGTAACGATGACGTGTGCAGACTTGGACAAGTTGCTAACGAAACAGGTGCCTATCGTGACGAAATATTGTTTATTTGTGTTTACTAAATATTATATACTTAAATCATGTGTTCTTCAAAGTTGTAAGTATTGATATTATTATTTTCTTTATTTATTCATGTAATTATTCATATAATTATATATTTATTTATGAATAACTATCAACTATGATTCATGGCGGAGCGATACACAGCCAGCAACAGTATCGATTTGTGGAAGCTAAAAATAGCGCTGCGCCTCTGACGTATTCCGACTGACGAACAGTTGGTCTGCGCCATTTGCATTCAGCGTCTCACTGTTTACAGATTTCCAAGCTGCTGCCCGCCTGAATCTTTACTTTATACAACCTATTATTTGTTTATTTCAAGTAGTAATTGAATATATTTATTTATTTAAACAATATTATTATATTTTTATTTATTTCAAAACAGTTATTGAATGTTTTTTTTCGTACTTTTTCTTGCGTTTACCGTCACGAGGGTACTACTTTCAGGCAGGCGAGTTAGACTTGGTCTGCACAACACTTACATAGATTAAATTAGGTCAGTGACGAAAGGCATAAATAAAAGTTAGAACGAAGACAGGACATTGACAATTTAATATTAATTAAACCATATTCTGTTTGTTCGTGGGTATGTCATTGTCATTGTTCTAAGTTGTCAAGAATATTACTTGTCGTTTACTATGTGTTAATTGTTGCTGCTCTGTAAACCAGGGTGATCAACAGCTGATTACAAAACGCGTGTGTATGTCGAGGTGCCAAACAAGGTGACCTGAATAAATATCTCGTGTCTATGCCAAAATGCCAAACAAGGTGACCTGTGTTTCCGGATTGTTGTTCCCTGATTCTCGGGAACATTAAGTTGAGTATACTCAATATGTTTGGCATGCAATATGATTAATAGTGCATCTCTTTTTCAGCTTGTGATGCATTAGCATACTTTTGTGCTCTGTTTTTTCAGGATTAAATTTTTCAGGTATATACAAAGAGAGCAATTTGCAGTGCTCAAATAGTACATAACATAACATAGCAAAGAAAAATAAGCGATTAAATAGTTCAGTATAGGTCAACGCTAGCTAATTACCGAACATCATGGCTACTCTAGCTGATTTCGTTAAAGTAGGCAAAGATATGCAATACACAGGTAAAGAGCTTGAAGAATATGCTGATAAGAAATTTAAAGAAGCAAAAGAGGAACAAACACGAAAAGAGAATGCGGAGAGAGATGAAGGCGCTCGAGAAAGACAACATCAGAAAGAACTAGCTGAGATTGCAAAACATAAAGAATTAGAAATTAAACAACAAGAGCTAGAACATGATAAGGAGATTAAACACAAAGAACTAGAATTAAAGCAAAAGCAATTAGATCAAGAGAGAGAACTAAAGCAAAAAGAGATAGATGAAATATCTAGAGTTAAGGAAAAACAAATACAAGTAGAATCAGAGACACAATTAAAGATGAAAGTAATGGATGTAGACTCACACGCAGAGATCTCTGCCACTAAACTAAAAAGTCAACAAGAAGAAAATAAGTTCAATAAATACAAAAACATTATCAAACCATATTGTAAAGATGATTCCATATCAGCCTGGACAGAAAATGTCGAGTATCAATTTAAATATCACCAAGTTCCAATAGAAATGTGGGCTATGATTTATATGAAGAACCTGAGTGGTGAGCCCCTTAAAGTGATAGAGTCAATACCATCAGACCTTAGATCTAACTATCAGTACATCCATGATAGGATAATGCAACACTTTTTACTTGATGCCCCTGGGTATCAGGTTCAGTTCTCAAATTTAAAACCTAAACCTAGTGAGACTTTCATTGATTACGTCTCAAATGTTCAGAGTGTACTAGATAGATGGCTTAAAGCAGCTAACATAGGAAAAGACTTTGATAGACTCAAAAATTTAATAGCCATGGATAAAGTCATATCCACTATACCATCTCCTTTTGCTAAATTTTTGCAGCAGTCAGACATTGAGAACATAGAGCAGTTCGAAAAGAAAGGATCTGCATATTTTTCTTCTAACAGAGATATTTTTAAGACCTCAAATGACTCTGAAATAGTTGCTTTTGTGAAAGACCAGCCTAAAAACAATCAGAGTAACAGAAAACCCTTTCAGAAATCTGACAACAAAGATAGAAAAGTGTCAAAGTGTATTTATTGTCAACTTTTGCATGACACTTATTCTATGTGTGACAAATCGCCAAATTATCCGGCGCATCTTGAGGATGTTATCAAGAAGCAACAAAATAAAAGATCTGCATACAGGCGTGCAATCAAATGTTTTTTTTTGTTCCAGCTATGGCCATTATTCAAATAAGTGCCTGGGCCGTCAACGTATGAAAGCCAATAATGCTATTTTGATTGATACATCTTCTGATAGTGGTAGTGAGACTGAGTGTGAGATTGAAAATGTACTTACCTTTAACAGGAGTCTGAAGATGTGTGTTGTGTAACGATATATTAAGCTTTGACAGTTGTGAACGATGTCACCAATTTCATGCAGACGGAAAATTAGAATGTGGACATACAGTACCATGCTCAACTGAGAGTGTAAATGCAGCATTAGCCTCCAGAGGCAAGTTAGTGTTCCACAATGCAATGGTCAACGATAGACCATGCCAATGTTTGCTGGACAGCGGCAGCACCCTTATTGGTCTTAGAAAGGAACTGGTGAGTCCAGGTGATTATACAGGCGACTCTGTCAAATGCCGAACCTTTTCGGGTAACATTGAAATTTACCCTTTGGCCAAAGCCCGTATTAACACTCCTTTCCTTTCGGGTACCTTTACTTGTGCAATACTTGACAACCCTTGTACTGATTTGATTTTGGGTTGCTTACCCCAACTGAAACAATGTACTAGCGATGAAATAGCTGCATGGGAAAGATTAAATGCAGCTAATGCAACTACTGGAGCAGACACTGTAAAACATCAAGACACACTACAAGATGAGAGACTACTGTTGCTTTCTCCAACTGGCACAAATGATACCAACAGACAGAAATTCATAGAACAGCAGAAAGATGATCCTAGTGTGTCTCCTTATTTAAAATTAATGAAAGAAAGAGCCAAAGTAACCAAAAATGTCTCATGGTTCTTTAAACCTAATAATGGCTTTCTTACTAGATATTTTACAACTGATAACCATGAGAATCAGCAAACGGTGCGACCTGTACAACACCGCCTAACTGTGCAAAAAACTGCACATGAGTCACCGCTTGCTGGTCACCTGGCATAAGACAAAACCAGGCCTAGATTTCAGACTCATTTTCATTGGCCAGGGTTTTGGAATGATATAAATTATTTTATCGTTTTTGTAATGTCGGTCAACAATTATTACATAAGGGTAAACATCCCACAGCTAAAGTACTACCTTCTACTCTGGCTTCTAGACCTTTGAGAGGGAGGGTCAAATTTACCAATACACAAACAAGGGTGCTTGAACAATTGATCGTAAACCAGATCAAAACATACTTCGGTTACTTCCAGACAAACAAAATGGCAAGGACCATTCAAGGTGGTATGTGGAATTTCAAATGTTGACTATGAAATATCGATAAACGGACACTTAAAGATATTCCATGTCAACATGTTGAAACTTTACTTTTCACGACAAGAGACAAGAGTAGAGACAGACGAACACAGTGCACCCACACCTAATGATAAGACGACAGACATACATAGCGCAACTACACTAGTTAGCGAGACTGGCAAATCCGACGAGATGCATACATGTAGTGAGCTTACAGAATACGCATGATATATGGTTCCATACTGATGACTGGACAACACACTTACTGAAACTAAGACATGTCTTTGACAGAGTGCGACTCTTCGGTCTCACTGTCAAACCGAGCAAAGTTGAATTGGGCCTAAAAGAAATTCATTTTTTGGGTCATGTCATTTCACAGGGTCAACTTAAGACCGACAATAGAATTATTACAAAAAATTATGAATCTGACCATGCCTACCACAAAGCAGCAGGTCAGAAGCCTTTTGGGATTATTATATTACTATAGCAAACTAATACCAAATTTAAGGGAAATTACAAGTGTATTTTCCAATGTTTTAAAAACATCTGTAAAATGAAATGTCAAAGATGCATTATTAATTTCTGCATTGTCAAAATTGAAAATCCTTTTTAGTAATGTTCCAATCCTCCGCTTGCCTAATCCTAGGCTCGTTTATTATTCTAGGACAGATGCCAGCAGTACTAGGCCAATTTTTTGAGGGCATCTTCCACCCGATGTGCTACGTGAGCCGTAAGATCACACCTGCTGACTCAGGGTGACCAGATTGGCTTTTTTGAAGCCAAACTTGACAAATTTGGCTTTTTTAAAACAGGTTTGGCGTCAGAATATCAGTTTGGCTTGTTGGCTTTCTTTTGGCTTTTTACCAATTTGTAATGGTATATGCCTCTTTTTTGAATTTTTCAAGTTAATTGTTGTCTTGTGTTACTATTTTTAAGCAAAAACAAATGCAAATTGATAAGCTTATCTGGCCATGTTCTATGCGCACTGAAACACTGCGCAGCTTACTGTTTAGTAGTTAAGTTTTCAAATTAATTATACCTTCATAGCAATCGCGAGTCGCAACTCGCAAGTATTTCTTATTAATATTATTGACTGAACCTATTATCGTGCCAAAGTGGAAACCATCTTATGATACTAATCGGAAATATAATGATCAATGGGAAAAGACATTTGTGTGGCTCAAGAAATCCACTGACGGTTCTGAACAGGCATATTGCAAACTGTGCCATTGTAATATTGTTCCAAGATTTTCAAATCTCGCAAATCATGCAACAACAGAAAAACACAAGCGGAGCGCGCCATCTTCTTCACAAAAAACACTTTCAGTGGTGACAATAAGCAAGAAAATTGATGACGAAGTTAAATTAGCTGAAAATTAGGATGAAATTGAAAAATGTAATCAATCATTAAAAAATTGCATTGGTTTTGCATCCGATGGTGCTTCCAGTATGGTTGGATGCAACAATTCAGTTTGGTCCAGAATGACAGATGTATCTCCTTCATGTGTTCAGTATAAGTGTGTTTGCCATTCATTAGCATTGTGCATCAAATATACAGTGTCAAAACTACCTTAAAACATTGGACTTTTGCTGACAGAAATACCAAATTGGTTTAGACATAGCAATCTAAGACGAGAAGCATTTAAAGATTTATTCAAAATTATGAACTCATCGACAGAATTTCAGCAAGCTAGAACAGCATCACTTCCTTTGAGAAAATTTCTTCTATTCGCTGGCTTGTCCGGGGAAAAGTAATGTTCAACATTCTAATAAATTGGGAAGAACTCAAGGCTTATTTTATTTCTGCTGAATTAGCAAATTATTACACTAAATTTAAGTCACGACTTATAAAGGAAATGCTTCTAGATCAAAGAAACTACCTTTATTTTCATTTCGCAGCCCCTATTGTGCAGGAATTCGAAAGGTTAAATAGCCTTTTTTCAGAAAAGTAAGGCAGATCCTCACGAATTACATGAAGAACTATTTTTGCATTATAAGCGTCGTAATAGTAGGACTTATGATACCAATAATAAGAAAAAAGATATTTCTAATGTTGATTTTGGCATCACATTCCTGTCAGAGTGTGATAACTACATTCAGAAAAGTTCTGATACAAAAATTAATTGCCAACAAGAGGTCTTAGATCTCAAAGAAAGATGCTTATCAGTGCGAGAAGAAGCACTTTATCAACTTAGAAAGCGGCTTCCTTCAGCAAGAAATATATTTAAAGATCTTACCAATTTTAACCCTGGAATAACCTTAAACCAGGCTTCTAGGCCACTATTTTCGAAATTGCCCTTTTTGAATTTGGCTGAAGAAAACCACACTATTATTGAAGAACAATACAGAAAATTTTATAGATTGGAAGGAAGAAGAACAATTTAAAGAAAATGGACAGCCTAAAAATGCAGAGCAGTTCTGGCAAGGAGTCATGAAACATCCCCAATTTAAAGAGCTTGCTTCTTTTATTCTTACTTGCTTAATAACACTTATTAGCAATACCGCAGTGGAGAGGATGTTCTCTCTTTTAACATGCATAAAAACCAAAGCAAGGAATAGACTTCAGCTGTCTCTCTTAGAAGCAATTATTAGAATTAGAGCAGAACCATTATCTTCAAACAAGTGCTGTAATGAATTTGTACCTTCATCCAAAATGTTGAATGATTTCAAAGCTGGAATAATATATTCTAATGAATCCTGTACTGAATTTCAACAATGAAGAGGAAAACTTATTTGAAGAAGAGGTCTTCATGTGATATAAGTATATTTTTAATATATCTTTTTACTAGGCAGTGTTTGGCTTTATTTTGGCTTTTTTATTTCATGACTTGGCTTCTTTTGATCACGGCGATCTGGTCACCTTGCTGCTGAGTCCAGATATTGCAGATCAGAGTTGAAAAACCCTAAGCGTCATCTATGCGGTGAGAAAGCTCCATCGATTTCTGGCAGATGTTCACTGCGTTGTCCCGACTGACAACTCCCCAATCACGGTCATACAAAGTGGTGTGCATCGGAATGACCGTATATACAGGTGGTCGCTAGATCCATCTGAGGTAGAAATACCAGAGATTCCACATAAGAATGTAGAGTAATAATTATTAAGTTAGTACAGTATAGTATTCTATGTAAAATAGTGTATGAATACATAGACATTGTGTGCTAAACTATGTACTAAGAACAGTGATCTAGCATGTGTCCGTAGACATCAAGAGAAGAACTGTGCTCCGAAAAACAAACATATCACCGTGTGAACTGGAACAGCTCGTTAATGACTAAGCTCCATATGTGTCCGGTGAATCATTTGTGTTAAGCAAAGAAAAACTGTGTCAGAACTGTCCATAAATACAGACACTAAGAATACGGGTCTACGACACAAGCGAACTCTACAGATGCCATACCAATAGGACACAATTATGACTGTGTATTGTATTTAACATACCCAGGACAAGTGTAATCATATAGTATGCCAATGAAAGCAATTTCTGAACAGTGGGGCAACAACCAACCTGGGGTATTTGAATACTATGTATATAAATACTTATTGTGATATGTATTATAATATTTTAATAGTGTGATAAATTAATCAAAAAGTTAGATCTAAGGTCTACTGTAATTTTTACACTTAGAGTTAGGAAATAAAATAGTTTTCATTTTTTTAGTAGTTTACATAAATCAGTAGTTTACCCACCTACTTACCCTAAAAGTAAATTAGATAGTAATTTATATACGAATAGTACCATTTATTTTATTACATTCCACTTTGTTTCATTCCAGTTGATTTCATTCCATCTTAATGAACCATTCCATTTGGCAAAGGTTATCAGTTAGTAGTATGATTAATTAACGCCATAATAGGATAAAAAGAGTATATAATTTAACATACATTTACACCATTTAGATTAAGAATATCAGTCATATATTTTCTTTTCATTTAAAAACATCATTTATAATTTGGCTATATTTCAAATTAACCATTTTAGAAAGGTACATAAGTCATTACATTTCCCATTACCCATTTCAGAAAGTTACATAACTCATCTCACATCAATTACATTTTAAATAATTAGATTACATCCCTTAAATTAGATAAATATTAGTATTAATGTAAGCATATCTTAGGATTAATGTAACAAAATAGATTAAAATAGTTAACACATTAAATACACATTTATAGAAGTAGTACGAGTATATCAGTAGTTAGAGAATTATTACAGTAAAATATAGTGGGTCATAAGACCAAGGGTATAAACCATCAACCCTTTGTACTTGCATGTAAATATGTTGTATATATATGACTCGTGCAGCGATTTACGCACAGTCATTCAGCTCAACTTTCTCAAACTGAGCCAAATTTGTACAGTGTCACTCCAAGGTTTTTAAATAATTGGGAGGGTGAAAGATGTGTGACATAAGTGTGAAAGTAAAAGATGTGTGACAGAAGTGTGAATGTGAGAGCGAACGAAAAATATAGAAGAGAGAGTGAGATTGGTCAGCGGATTTTTCTGCCGCTCAACGCGACTTTTTGTTTTTTGTCTGCGTCAAATGTTTGCGTTCGATGTTGAAAATGTGCTGTGATGAATGTGTTGTGTGTAATTTAGTTTAGATCTTAGATAAAGTATTTTAGGTCTCATAAGACGGAAACGTAGTCACGAATTAGTGTTATACACTTGTTTGTGGCCACATTTAACCGAATTATGGCACTTGAAAAACTAACTTACATACACACGATAGATAGATATACATGTTAGAAGATAGACTATATTAGTAATTACATCCAACCACGCAAACAACCAGAAAAACAAACATATAAATTGCATACATATTTCGCAGATCAAAGGGAGATAACTCCGGGTCAGGGGACATAATAGACAACGAAACACTAACTTAACAGTGAAATATAACTTTACACGCGGAAGCGAAGTAGGTAAAGCCTGTCGCACACAGCTTGGGTAATGGTTGTTTAATATTATATAGGGGACATAAAGGAATTCATGTGTTGACCCTAAGAAAGTCAACTTTGTATGGGTAGTAAGTTAATTTACTATTGGAGGGCAGGTCTTATAAGACAACGGTCTGGTTCAGACATACCTCTAATTAATATAATATTGCAATTGAGAAGAGGGCTCACGCCAACCAGACAAGTCTGTGGCGATTGCCAGCAGCCAAGTAAAGTGATACTACATTATGACATTAGTCAGTAGAACTCTATGGAGTTACCCAAAGCCAGGTTATCTACAGTCTTTGACAAAAAATTAGAGACACTAATTTTTTAGAAACCTCTTGCGTCACAACCAATGACTCAAAGTTGATGACGCAACACAGGAGGGGAGGGTGTGTGTCAAAGACTGCAATAGAAGGGGGGAGGTATGCCCCAAGAGAGTACACCAACGGGAAGAGTGGTCAACCTCAAATAGAATAGAGGTGATGTAGGGGCAGGGTAGGTGAGAGAATAGGGGACTATTAACTAGTTCTCTCATGAGACACGGAGACGGTGACCAGATAGTCAGCACTCTGGTCACGACAGAATCACGCCTACATAATAGCCACGATTGCAAATCACCAAGAGACAGCTAATGTAAGCGTGCCAAGCTTCACGGCACGCTTACGTCAAGGACGTGTCAAGGTCCGTCCGCGTGGTGTGTAACCACGGGAAGCCAACTAGTCAGACGGGGACTGACAATTGTAGAGAGCAGATCGTTAGATATTGATGGGAGTTTTTGTGTAACCAAATAGATAGAGATAGCATTAGAGTTTAGGAAACTAGTGATAGGCAATTCTGTGGCTTTGTGTGTGGTTTGATAGCGACTGTTATGTACTTGTAAAGAGCCTACGGCAATAAAATGTACCATGTAATTCCTTTCACACGACTTGCAAGTTTCTTGTGTGGTGTGAAAGAAGTAATCCGATGATGCCTGTCACATGAGTTGTTGACACACGAAGATGAAACTAATCTTTGCCAGCCAAGACCGCTCCAGAGGCAGCAACCATTCTCTTCGGATCGACCCCTCCTCTATCCTCTTGATCATGTTCATTGAGTCGCTAAGGAAACAAGCCCTAGTGAATGTCTGTGTCTCGAGCCATGTTATTGCTTTACTTACTGCCATGACTTCCATGGTCAGGCTACTTGTGGTTTCAGTGAAAGCACCAGAGTCCTCCTTCACAATTCTCCCTCCGGCCCGAGCTGTAAAGGCCCATGAGCTTCTCACATGTCGGACGACCGACCCATCTGTGTAGATGACCGCGTCACCGTCTAGCGAATTCTCGAAAATCAACGCTTGTACTTCAGCCTCAACAGCAGCCGGATTTTCTTGTCTGCATTTTCTATCTAGTTGGATGCAAACTGAAAAGGATGTGCAGAAGTCTGTTGGCACTTGCACCCACTCCTCGCCAGGTTCTAAGTCCTCAAGTGAACACACCTGTTGAAGAATGTCTTCGGCTTGACCCATCCACGACCGTCCTCTTTTTAACCTGCTGCCCTTCACCTTCCTAATTTCACTATGCAGTGGATGTTGTGTGTTTGCGTTAATTCTGAGGTAGGCGCGTGCCCTGCAAACTTGTATTCTCTCTTCAATGGTTGGAAAATCAAGAAGGTAGCGCATCGCCCTGCATGCTGTATCTCTTGTACATCCAAGAATAATGCGCATAGCTTCATTCTGTATCCTTTCCATCCTTTCTATCTGCTTATGGCTGAGAGTCAGGATTGCCATTGCATACTCCAAAACAGACATGACCAGCCCCTCGTACAGAAGACATAGATGGCGCTGCTCACAGTTTGCTGCCGCCATCACCCGCATCGCTAGCCAAACCCCGCTTGGCCTTTGTTATCACCTGGTCTATGTGCACATTATAAGCAAGGCTTCGATCAAACCGTATCCCCAGGTAATTCATTGCCTGCGTTCTTTCCACCGTCTCTGAACACAGCATTACAGTTGGTGTTGGAGTGTTGACAATATGATTATTCAACGAGAACCAAGTCACTGTTGCCTTTGTTGGGTTGACCATTGCCCCAGCTTCATCACACCAAGTACTTATGCGATTGAGTTCGGTTTGTAGTTCCACAGCAACCTCCTCTCTATCCTTACCCTGACGATACACTAAAACATCATCGGCATATGACAATGTCCTGCCAGGTCCAGTGATCTGCTCACTGGTGATTCTCACTGTGTAGGCGTTGAACAGTACCGGAGATAATGGTGATCCCTGTGGTAGGCCAGGATATATTGTTGTTGGTTCCGAAGTCCAACTGCCACATCTAAAAACTACTTTCCGTTGGAAGAGGGCTGCAGCGATCCAACTAAGGAGGAATGGACTTACGTTTAGTTCAAGAAGCTGAAACATTAAAAAATCCAGTGGTACTCTGTTGTATGCGTCCTCAAGATCAATCGCTGCAGCAACGGTTTCAGTGCCTGAGTGGAAACCTTCATAGACATCATGGGCAAAGACTGCTGCATTGGTCCAGGTTTCTCTTTTTGGACGGTACCCACACAGGGTAGGTGGGAAAACACCTTGCCTCTCTAGTTGGCTTGATATTTTCCTGGCAATTACCTTCTCCAGCAGCTTGCCTATTGTATTCTGCATGGTTATAATTCGATATCCCTGAATTTTTTTGTGGTCTTTGTCAGGCTTCGGCAAGGGAATCAGATAGCTGTGTAACCATTCCTCCTTGATGCTAGCACTCCCTATACTGTTGTTGTACATGTCTGCTAGTTTCTCTAGCTCATTGTCGGTACACCTATTTATGTCGTCGTATCTTATGCCATCAGGACCTGGAGCACTGTTTTTTTGATCGTCGAAGCACAGCCTTGATTTCTTTCACTGTCACTGTGTCTTCATCCGAAGTGTTCTGGGCCTTGCATCTGTCTGAGGTGACCTCCTTGGCCAGATTTCGGCCTCCCATGTCTGTCTGGTTGCTCTGCTCAAGGTAGCGTTCAAAGAGGGCTTTGCCCTTGTCCTCGTCAGTCCTCTGCCAGATGAGGTCAGCACCTTGGAAGTCAGAAATGCTCTTATTCTTGACTACACCACTCATGCTTTTATGTAGTCGCCAGAACAATTTCAGTGACTTGTCTGTGCTTACTCTTTGACACACCTCTGCCCATTTTTCGCTTTTAACCACCTTGACCAGTTTTTTGAAATAGCTTACTTTTGTGTGCATCTCTCTTTCTAAGTGCAAGCAGGGACTAGGATGACCAGCTATGTTCTTCTTGGCATTTTGCCATCTCCTTACAGCACTACGCTTATCCACCCAAGCCTTCTCCACCTCGAAACTCCACCACGGTGGCTGCTCCCAGCTTTTTTCCTGCCCTGAAACGTTCTGCGCTTGTCACGTCTTATTTTACTCACCACATCTTGCCCTGTACTGTCATACTGGAACGTCTTTACCTTTAGCTTGTGCTGCCTGGTTCTGCCTTTCTCCACCAATATGCTGCAAGGGTGGTGGTCGCTGCCATGGTGTCCTAGGACACCCCATCTACACACTGTAGTGAGTGAAGGTGAAACTAGCGCCAGATCAATAGCACTGTCCTCATCGCCCGGACGGCTTGCTGTCCTGGTGACACAGCCACTGTTGATACAAACCAGGTCGATGGTTTCCAGTGCAGTCTCGAGCTCCTCCCCCTGTGTATTGGAGGAAGTGTTTCCCCATGATCTGCCTTTAGCGTTGAAGTCACCACAGAAAATAACATTTCTCTCGTGGCCTAATATGCCACTTAAGCACTGCCACTTCTGGGCGTCCACACTCGCATTGCGGGCATAAACATTAACCAACACGAATGGTATACTGGAATGAACTCTCAACGCCTATATTTGTATATCGTCACTGTCCCAACTGGACATGTCTAGCTCTGACGCCACCATGCTGTCGCGAACGAGAATCGCCATTCCCAGATGTCGTTTGTTGTAGAAACATTTGAAGCCGGCAATTTGGAGTAGCTGATCGCCTAGTCTCGTCTCCTGGAGTGCTACAATGTCGTTCCTGTAAACTAGGGTTTCTAAAATAGAGCCCCGTTGTTTTACACTGGCACAGTTCCAATATAGAATACGGATATTCCTGAGTCCTAGACGGTGACACTTGAGCCTAAAACGTCTCAAACCACCACGCTTACCTTGCTTCTTTCTCCCTGCGCGGCTACCACGCCGCTTCGTTATGTTGACTGCTGACCGCTCGAATTTCCATGCTCTTGTGGACTCTTGTGCATTTTTGATGTAAGTCTACACAGGTTTTGGCGTGTTTTGGTCGAGGTCTTTTCCTACAATGGGAGATGAAATGCAGAAGAAGGAACTAGGAACCATTTCGTTATTTGTCATGAGAAGTGGTTCGCATTTTTCGGCGATCATTGTTTGCTACGTGTCTATTCCGGCATGTATCAAAATTGGGACGGTGTTCCTGCGGTCTTCACCTGCCTCCCACGGTTTGTCTTGTAGGGTTGCTCAATGGGCTAAATATGTAGCGCTTCCCTTAGTTCACAGCCATACAAGAATAACCGGTTCATATCACCATGTCCTTATTGGGGTACATTTTATGTTGTCTGTTGGGTTCTCGTATGTCTTGTTTGTTGTGTCTTCTGCGAGACGTCATCAATACTTTTAAACTGATCTCTTATGTTATTTTAATCGCCCCAACAGCATCCTGGTAAAGTTTCTTTTTTTCTTTTTTTTTAAACTTAAGGGTACGTGCTATTACGTTTAGGGCACTGGACTGATTTTTGGGTGTCGATTAGCTTTCCTAGTTAGTGTCCCTTGCCATCAGGCGAATCCCCTCCGACTTCTGAGGAACTTGCAATGTAATTCCCCAAGTCAAGGATAAGAAGTCAACATTTTAGTCCAACTGACCGCTGAAGAGGTTGAAACCCGCTACCTCGGCATCAGCATATCGTAAGTTTAAGAGCAAGTGCTTTTACCCATTTGGCAATGCTAACCTCCGACAAGTATATTTGTACAGGGCGTATTTTTAATGACTGTGCAGTGTTTAAAAATATTGCCGGTCCATGTTTTGTATTCACTCTCTGTGAAGTTCATGCAACATAATAGGTAAATACAAAACTTGAACCGGCAATATTTTCAAGCACTGCAAAGTCATTAAAATCAATCAATCAATCAATCATGTGCCATGCCGGAAAGCGTGGGCGGTCATGACTCGCCATTTCACTCGATCACCAGTGTCGTGGATCAGCTCAGTGTTCCTGTCTCGTCCACGCCATGTGGCCAAGCCATCCAGGTATTTTCCTCTCGGTCTTCCTCTTGGTCTGTTCCCCTCGATCTTGCCAGTTGTCACTAAGCTCTCCAACCCATTTCTTCTCATAACATGTCCAAAAAATTTTGACTGTCTACGTCTAATTTCTCTAATCAGTCTACGATGTTCATTTGTCTCCTGTAGTACTTGGTCATTGGTTTTTCTGTCTGTCCATGGTATTCTTTGCATTTTCCTCAGAAACCACATTTCTGCAGCCATCAGATGCTTTTCAGCTTGACTGCTCATTGTCCAAGTTTCACATTCATACAAAAGAACAGGCTCTATGTATCCCCTCAACACTCTTTTTCTCGTTTCAATTGACATCTTTTTATTGGTCAGAATGTTTTTCATCTTGCTAAAGGCTACTTTCGCCATGGCGATTCTTGTTCTAATCTCTTCAAGGCATCTCCCATCAGATGTTATAACTGTTCCAAGATAATTGTACCGATTCGCTTGTTGAAGAATATTTCCATTTACTCGTATATTACATTGTGGCACTTCTTCCTTCCTACTGAGACCATAACCTGAGTCTTTTTACAATTTAATTATAACCCCAGTTGCTCACTGTGTACAACAACCGCATCTACTAATTGTTGCAGGTCCTGCGCATTGTCTGCAATTAATACTGTATCATCTGCATATCTAATGTTATTGATGTTTCGTCCTCCAATGCTGAGTCCATTTATATCCTCTACATTTCTGAAAATATTTTCACTGTACAGGGAAATAACATCTGGAGACATCACACATCCCTGCCTAACACCTCTCTTAATTGGCTGATACTGTCCCACTTCTTTATCAATCCTTATTGCAGCTTGTTGTTTCCAATATATGTTTTTTATAAGTCTAATGTCTTTCCCATCAATTTGTAGATCTGCAAGCATATCCACCATGTTGACATGTCTAACTCTATCAAAAGCCTTTGTATAGTCAATAAAGCAAAGATGTATATACTTGTTTACTTCTATAACACGTTCAATGACTGTTCGCAGCATATACACAACATTTACTGTACCCTTTCCTTCTACAAACCCGCATTGTTCTTCCCCTATTTCAGGTTGTATCTTCTTCCTCACTCTTTGCATGTTAATTCTTAGCAAAATCTTTGTGATGTGACTCATTATACTAATTGTTCTATGTTGATCACATTCCAAGGTTCCTGATTTCTTTGGGATTGCAATAAATATAGAGTTACATAATTCAGGAGGTATATCTCCAGTATCATATAATGTGTTCAGCAGTCTGAAATACACCATTTATTAATATGTCGTCTTCTTCTGCTGCCACTTAACTCCTATTGGGGCACAGACCCTCAACCAACTCACGTCAGCTCACGCCATCTCACACTAAACCGTTCATATTTGCATATCTCCTCTTCATAATATCTATTGTAACGGAGTGAACAGTTGAACGGTAATCTCAAGAGATGACATTGAAGCCTTTGATGAGTGTAAACGGCTTTTATTATCCAATAATACAAAGTTGATATAACTTCATGAAAACACACCCTGACCGACCACAGGTTAAGTTGGAACTGTTTATATCTTGACGTCACCCGTGAGCTTCCCTAACAATAGTGCTTTCAATAGTGCTCACGGGTGCGACATTTCCTAAACCTTCTCTATTTCACCTTAACTATCTATAACAGAGATGGAGCTCTGTTATACTATCCCTACCTCTAACTCTCTTCAGTGTGTGTTTTTAGGCTTCTCTATTTCGATTGTCGTCTATGACTAGAAGTTCTGTGTATTGTTTTTAAATGTTACTATAATCTCACACATGCGCGTGCGCTCAAACACACATGCACACACACACATACACACACACGTCATACATGCAGTTTAAGAGTAATAGCATGATCTTAAATTATATGGCGTTTTTTTTTTTATATGTGTTAGTTAACACATTCATATTGAGGCAGAGACAATACGGAAATAAAGACCCGCACACGTACAATACACATTATTTTGAAAGCACCTGTTCCTCTACCCGTTCAAGTAAATCTAGGGTTGCTCTCGTCCCCTAGAACAAACCTACCCACCCACCCACCCACCCACCCACCGACCGACCCACCGACCCACCCACCGACCGACAGACCGACTCGTCCCCTAGAACAAACCTACAAATCGAGACAGAGAGCGAGAAACAGACAGATGGGTTGGCAGGTGGGCAATCGACCCACCGACCGACCCACCGACCCACCGAGCGACCAACTGACCCACCCACCCACCCATCCCCACCCACTGACCGACCGACCGACTGATCGACCGACCGACTCACCCGCCGACCGACCGACAGACCAACCGACACACCGACCCATCCACCGACCCACCCACCGACCGACCGACAGACAGACAAACAGACAGACAGACAGACAGACAGACAGACAGACAGACAGACAGACAGACAGACAGACGGATGGACGAACGAACGGACGGAAGGACAGACAGGTCGGTAGGTGAGTTTATTGGTAAGTAGATGAGAGATAAGTAGGTTGGTGAGATGATAGGTAGGTACGTAGATAGGTAGGCGAGTGGATAGGTAGGTATGTAGGTGGGTGGGTAGGTGGTTAGGTAGGTAGGTAGGTAAGTAGGTAGGTATGCAGGTAGGTAGGTAGGTAGGTAGGTAGGTGAATGGATATGTAAGTAGGTGAGTTGATAGGTAGTTAGGTAAGTGAGTTGATTTGTCGATACGTAAGTATGTGAGTAGGTAGATATGTTGGTGGGTGGGGGTAGGTAATAAAAAGATGGGGAAAGAAAGAGAGAAAGTGAGCTTGAGAAAGAGGCAACGAGCGAGCGAGAGAGAGCGACAGACAGACAGACAGACAGACAGACAGACAGACAGACAGACAGACAGACAGACAGACAGACAGACAGACAGACAGACAGACAGACAGACAGACAGAGAGGGGGGAGGGGAGGGTAAAGATAAATGAAAAATAACACCCTACTATATACTTCACACTCCTGGTCAAACTTCCAGGAGTGAACTACCTCACTCAGAACAAGCACACACCAGCCAATCTTATTCCATTTCACCCGCTCATCACCAGCCAAGCTTGACAACGGTGGTTCCCTGGCACGGAACTTCAAAGATGAGTCATGGATCCCCGACTATCCCAAGTCAAACATTGAAAATGCGTATGAAAAATTTGACACGCAGACGCCAGGAATTTTGTACAATTATAGATCAAACCATACAGCCAACATACCCGCCTCTTTTGTGGTGTGATCTGGGGTGGTCTGCCCGCTACATGTCAAAGTCAGGGGTTGGGTTTTAGAGGTTCGGGTTTGGCTGTCAGCAAGGTTCTTAGAGCGGACCTCACAAGATTAAAGAAATGGTGTTTAAATCTGTGCAAACATTTCGGTTACAAGTACATGAGGGGTTGCCCGTTTGCTTACTCCTAATAAGATTAATAAGGGTGCATGTTTTGACTGAGGTCCTTCCAAGATACGGGAGCTCCGTGGTTAGCTCGCTTTCCTGTCGGGTGGGTGGTTATGTGTTCGAGTCCCTTATCGGATTTTTATTATTACACCGGTTAGTTGGAGTAAAATGTTGACTTCTCGTTCTTGACTTGGGGACGTAAATTACAAGTACCTCAGAAGTTGGAGTGGGTTTGCATGATGGCGAGGGACATTTTGGTAATGAGGAAAACTACGCTACACGCAAATATCAGCACAACGTGGACTACGTTAGGGTTCAAAGCGAGCGAACTCGAAATAAATTTGTTCTCTCATGTCGACCCGGTCTAAACATGGGTACCAGACAATGTTGTTGAAAGAGAAGGCTAACGGCGGAATATTGCCCACATCAGCCGTGGAGTGCCGATTAGTCTATATACAGGGTGTATTTTTAATGACTGTGCAGTGTTTGAAAATATTGCCAGTCCAAGTTTTTGTATTTACATATTATGTTGCATGAACTTTACAGAGGGTGAATACAAACCAATATTTTTACACACTGCACAGTCATTAAAAATTCACCTTATACATGTGGAGTAGGGCACGAGGACGTGTCCTTTACTTGTGTTACTGAGATGATATGTAACAACAAGAATTAAAAGAAGATTGTTGTTGTTGTTGTTGTTGTTGTTGTTGTTGTTGTTGTTGTTGTTGTTGTTGTTGTTGTTGTTGTTGTTGTTGTTGTTGTTGTTGTTGTTTGTGTGGTTTTGTTGTTGATCAAAAATCTGTTGACTTGTCTACTCTTCGCAGATTTAAAAGAAGATGATAGGCTATAGACAATCAAACAACTAACATCTGTGCCACATCGAAGTGAAACCCAGTGACGGTGATCAGTTCGAAAAGCTAGTATTTTTTTGTTTCAACAAGAAAACTGAATTCCACTGAATTTCCGCATAATTTTTTAAAACAGAAACTCGCTGGCTGCTCTCTCTTACCTCGTGTTATTTTTGTGGTTTTCTTACATCTCATCTGCATCGCTTGAACATAACGAAAGACCATAGATGAAGGATGCAGCCATTTAATATCATAAACAATTGACTATTGACAGTTATCTGTTATCCTTTTTAGGGGACTGAGTGGTCTTGAGGTGTGGTGTCCGCCTCGAGTGCCGGAGGTCCGGGGTTCAAACCACGGTGAGATCTGGGATTTTTTCACGTGGACTTCAGGTAACAAAATTTCCCCTGATCTCTGGGTAGTGAGATCGGACGCCCGTGTGTACTGTTGCGCACGTAAAATATCCCTTGGCAGTTGGAAATCGAAAAAGAGTAGCCTCACGGCGCTGCCCAGGTACATTTCGAGTTTAAATTATACCTAAAGTATTTCAGGATCCTCGCCGGTGCTATGGAGTTCGTGCACTGAACTTAGGTTCTCCTGACTCAGGCTAGGAGTAGAACGGAACACTTATGTGTTACACCTTTGTGCGTAATGTTGATCCGTCGAATAAACTAAATTAAACTGTTACCTTTTGAGATATAATCCTTGCACTCGGACAAGTCCATAGGTACTCAAATTCCCCGCTTCCTTTTTTTTTCATGTACATCATCGTCCGGTGGCTAATAGTGCCAGCTCTGTGTTGATTGACCAGGCCCCTCGTTCTCCCAATGTATCTCTGGTGTCCCTCAATTCTTTTCCCCGAGTCTTTCATTCTGGACAATCATGTCAATACACTGGAGTCAAAGTCCTCCGCTCTCGACATCTCTCCAAGGGTATTAATAACCTCGGCACGATCCATGGACTGGCTATCTGCAGGGGATGCAGAGCCAGAAAGTTTATCTGTTCGTTCATTTCCCCCACCCCCTCATGTCCCAGAACTATGATCGGGGTGAATTTAAGGACAACAGACATCCGCAGCGATTCCGTCCACTGTCTACGTACATAACCCTACTCGATCTTGAATCACTCAGCATACAAACTTGGTATAATGCTGTGACACTAGCCATATAAAACTCAGCGTTACTGCCATCACCTCAGTCGTCATGCTACTCGTGGTCATAGAGTGGACACTGAAAGCTATTGCAGTTATCAAGCTGGCACGTTCGGATATTTGAATTTTAATGCAGTTGTGTGGGCGTTTGTAGCTTAGGGATTGTGAACGCCGTTTTATAATTCCGATATACCAGGTTTCGAAGTCAATCGCAGGTGATTTGGAAGCAGACCACTTTCCGTTGTTTTTCGGAATGGTATGAGCGTTTGTCTTATAAACAAAACAAAAACAAAAACAAAACACTAAAAAAAATCGCAAACTAGATCATCACAAATAGTTAATAAATGCTAAAGTGTATTACATCCTGTAAAGGACATGCAGCTACAAATGGTGAGACTGGCAGCATATTAAGAGAAATAATGGTATCCATTCTACAACCAATCAATAGCATTGGGCAACTGTTGTAATAACTTCATCTATGATCAGAAT
This sequence comes from Cepaea nemoralis, assembly GCA_014155875.1. Lineage (NCBI taxonomy): Eukaryota > Metazoa > Mollusca > Gastropoda > Stylommatophora > Helicidae > Cepaea > Cepaea nemoralis. The sequence goes on from JACEFZ010028018.1 coordinate 450,143, forward strand.
ACCATAAAATGGAAGAAACTGAAAGAGACGTTTACTGACAATCTCTTGATTACAATCGCCGTGCAGAAAACTGGTCATAAGACTAAATGATATGATTCCTTCGTCTGTAAATGTGATCACACATTGTCAGAATCGCACTATTCAATGGTAATCTAGTTCCTGCCTGCCGTCCAATTGGCGGAATAGAAATAACTCGATAGATCATTGGTCCAAGTACTGGGAACTGAGATCTAGCAAATGTCACTAAGAAAGAAACAAGGGAGATTAGGAGAAATCGGGAGCCCCCGTTGTTGGCCTGAATGTTTAGCTATTCAGAGTGAGGTGTGGCTGGCCGAGTGACTAGAACGTCGGCCCGTCATTCGGGAGATCCAAGTTCGAATCATCGGTAATGTGACGGATGTTGTTTTCTTCTGTAGGAGTGCAGAGATAAAACCCTAATCTGCACAGCTCGCAGCGACTGCACAAGTCGGGGTCCTTAAATCTTCTTGCTCAAACATTTCCCACCCCCACACCACCCCTTCGACACTGTAAGGTACTATAGACTAAAATGACAGTTTTTGAGAGGGAGAAAGTCGCCAGCCGGCAGAATAATAGGCGACAGAGGCTAGCTGAGATAGTGAGAGAGCAGAAGAAGGATGCCTGGAAGTGATCCAAGAACCACATCGAAATTGAGAAAGAGGACTTGCGTGAGATGTGGCAGCACCTCAGAAGTAATAATAGTGCCCTCTGTTGAGTAAAACGCTACTGCAGAAAAAGGTAGACAACCCGGAGAGAAGTGCTGCGGGGTACCATTCCAGTTTGAAAGAGTATTATTCGATCAACCATGATCTGATATTATCAAAACCGAGAAAGGGGTCATTAGAGGAGTATCTGATAGAAAGCGTATTAAGATGAACCCAACATGTCACACATCGGCAAATATAGTGATTTGTCGTGGTCGCAGAAACTAACAGTTGTTTCATATATAGAACCTCCAAAGTGTATAGTGTAAATACATGGCCGAACGTGGAGGCACAACAGCATAAGCGCCTGCAGATATCACATGAGCACGAAGAGAAAGGCTTTGAAATCAACATCCTCAATACTCGCCCAGTATTACCCATTTCAGACGTTTTTCTTAACACTGAGGGTAAGATGCTCTTCTACGTCATGACTTGGAGAGTATTTAATGGAAAACCTAGTACGTCGAGGAACCAGTGTATAACATAGACCACCAGATGCATCCCGTATGCTACCATTATCATGGAAGTTATCCAAGGAGCGTAGGTAGAAATGTCAAATCTTCACATGATATTGCTATATGTGACTGACGCGTAAAGGTCTGAGCCCTTGGAGATGCTGCGGCAATTCCTCGAAATGTATCACTTCATCATCATCATGTTCCATGGCGTTAATCGTAGGCGGTCATATTTCGCAATCTCACATGAGCATCAGAGTAGTGGAACAGCTCTGTATTCTTGTCTCGACCATTGCCACGTGGTCAAGTCATCAAGATATTTACTGCTATGCCTTTCCTTGTTCTTTTCGTCTCAATTTTGCCAGTTGTCACAAAGTTCTCTAGTGTATTTATTCTCATAACATGTCAAAATAGGGTGAATGTCTACGGCAAATTTATATACTCAGTTTACGGTTGGTATCTGCATCATGTATCACATACCTGACCAAATGAAGAATTCGTCCCAGTCTTCTTTCTGAGTTTCTCTACCACGGCGTTTACTGCGGGTTGGATCCATCGCCAGATGGGTATAGCAACCGGATGTATGATTTTACCGATATGGCGATGCAGATAATTCTGGATAATACGTTCGGTTACGCACAAGGTCCGATGATATTCAAATCCTGACACCTGACACCAAGGATGAGCTATTCTAACAGCATGCTCCTACATCTGGATCATCTGACTCTCAAGAAGTAAAGAATGCTGTCGATCGTGAAGGGCATAGCGTGGCCAACCTCGTCCATGGTGGCACACCAGGCAATACCATAGTTATGGAGGAGCCTATCAAGAGTAAGAAAGCTGTCGACAAAGGCAGTCTAATAACAAAACTGAAGATTTGATACCTCCTGTTTATTGTAATTCTGATACTCCTTTGGACTCTTGAGTATCTATTATGTAAGTGCACGTGCAGTGAAAGAGCTCAATAATGTAAAGAGGAATTAGCTAGGACCTCCGAAAGGTAAGTAGGACGTGGCGATGTATTGTAGAAGGCAAAGCCAATTCTACCCTACAAATCAATCACTGAAGCATTTAAGGCTGGAACTGCCAGGCTCGCCGTTATGATGCGCTTGTCTGCAGATCACAAAATTCATGACTTCCATGAGCGCTAAGAACAGGAAATAAGTGAAAGGTTGGTATCGTTATCGAGCCTGCCAGTGAATCTCTGAAAATGACGGAACTTATGAGATACGCCCAGTCCAATGAGACGGGTTTGTGCACGGGAATGTCCAGTGGCGGTCTATGGCGTCGGACAAGGGAAATACATCCATGGTTATCCCTGAAATTCATGAAGGAAGAACGACAAGAGAGTGCAAAGATCGTTCCAAATGCACAACATAAGGCCAGTATGCACCATGAGAAGAAGCCTTGAAAAGCATCTCTGAGAGGAGTCGACACTTGTTACATGGTATCATTGCGACCTAATTTCATAGTCAGATAACTTGACGATGTTCTGCCATCACCTGTTGGCCCGACTAAACGGGGAAAGTCCGACGATACTGAGTGTCCAAGCTGTTGAGAGAAAAAGATTGTCGAGCATGCGTTGTCAGGGAGTATATTAACCCTCAGATTAGGACGATACATATAGCGCCACAAAACATATGCTCGCTGTTCTGACAGTCATGGTAGATGTAGTGAGACTTTAGGGGAGCAAGAAAACCAAAGCTAGGGCCTTGATGATGTGTTTTCTAAAAACTAGGCAGAGCACAGAAGGTGAGAGCAAGATTTTCTGTTTCCGCATGCTGTGTGTTTAAACATATGGTATTGGAAGGACAGCCGAGAACATGTGCGCTGAAACTAGACCAAACTGCGTCTTCTGCTGGCAACTGAAACATTGGGACAAGAAATTGAAACAAGTGACAAAATAATAAGGTTAAAGGATGTCTCTCCAGAGCTCAACGTAGCCAGGCTCTGACAACTCAACTAAGATGGAGAACACTAGAAGGAACGATGTCACTTGCCCGTGGAAGCTGTACAGTGTAAGATATTCCAAAACGCAATGAACAATAAGTTACATACATATCGTCCCAAGTCCTATCGTCGCTGCCATGTCGCGACGGTAGGCGCTGATTGTAGAGTGAGACGCAAGACAGTGGTTGATTTCTGGATCAGAAGAAATTATTAGGAGAAGGAAGGACCCAGCCCATTATTACAATGTTGATAACCGAAATAAAGAGGTGGGCGCAATCATAACTTCCAATATTATTACTCTGTACATGGTGCGAGGAAGGCAACGTGGAAGCAAGGTTGCTCATTGTTATAAAGCGAACAGCTGATACGGGGGCGGAAGAAGGGATCGTATTATGATGCATTAACAGCATGACGGTTATATTCTCGAAGGCTGGGAGGCTGTCGCATTGGCACATATAGCGCGAAACTTATGGGACAAATGCCAGCAGCGATGAAGACATGTCTTGAAGCTGGCGTACAGAACGCAGACTCACACCAAGAGATAGACAACTAGGAGTCATGACCCTGGGTTGGCCCTCTCTCACAATAACGTAAAGAAAATATTCGAACAAGTCTAGAAAGGGGGACTACTTTTAACGAAAATAAGTATTCTGTTGTGCTTGGCCCACGGTGAAGTTCAGTTCATACGCCTTCTGTTCCTCTTTCAATGGGTCTCCGTTACACCTTGTAATGCACCTCTAGGGTCAGTGTGTCCTACTTTAGCATGCCTCTGTGTAAGTTTTACTTCCCTTAACCAAATTCCAGGTTACGTTGTCTATTTACACGTGGTGCGGTGTTTTTCTGTCCTATCAATTTTGCCAGGATAGAGGAGTTACGGCCTACTCTTTGCGACTTCCAACTACCGTGGGAATTTTAAACAGCACAACTTTCACACGGAACCTCCTGTTTTTTCCCTTATTCGAGAAGGTTAGGTATCCGATCTCACTTACCAAAAGGTCATAGGACCGTGTGATATTTTTAGATACAAATTGTTCTTGGAAAACTCCTCAGGATTTTTCTTAGTACTGAAGCCGGTACCTCTTGAACCTGACCCCGTAACTTCTCAGCCACGGCTACCCCTCTAGTCTACACTAACCCTGCTAACAAAACTGCCTCGTACTTACATTTACACCCCGTATGTGGCTCAGGGGCGGTAACCGCAGTTTCACAATCCCGCATACCGGGTTAGAAATCAACCGCAGACGATTTGGAAGCAGGCCGCCTTACGTTGGTTTTCACAATGTATGATGTCAGATGTTCACAAATTAATGACGGGCTGAACTGTGCGTGGCTTTTGCAGGACGTTGCACTAATCCCAGGTTTATTTTCGATACAATTTTACGTTTAGTTGCTTTCTGCACGAGAAGGTCATTCCAACTGATCGTTGTCAGGAATGAATTCCATACCCCAGCATCAGCGCACGAGAATTTTAAGAGCCTGTGCTCTTATTCTGTCGGACATTTTGACCTCTGAATGGTAGACTTTAAGTTATTTGCATATACTCTACAGGACGTAGCAGTCGACTCCAGCATTTTTGGCTATTTGTGATTCCTTGGCAAATTTACGTTCAGTAGTTTGCCATTGCTTTCTGAACGACTGGCACTCATACCATTGTATGGAAACCAACGCAAGACTATCTGCTTACAAATCGCCCGCAGCTGTGTTTCGAACGTGGTATGAGGGATTACGAATTGCATTCGTTACTCCTTCGCCAAAGAGCCGACCCTTCGCCACATAAGGCGGGGATGGTAGATAACAACGTAGACCTGCCAGATAATCACACACAGTCAAAGATTATGGAGGGGATTGTAAAACCATGTACAGGACAAAATGTTTTAACATACTTAATCACAAACAGCTAAATAATAATGGGGTTAACTGCGATATCATGTAAAGGATATGGAAAACCCGGTCTTTTTTTTAAACATTCTTTATAAACATTGTTAAGGTTTTTTCAATGAGAATCACCAAATATGTGCTTTAATATACCGAGAATATTTCTGATGTACTCTTCACCACACACGCAAAAACAAACAAACGAACGCAATCTCTAACATCTCCAACACATTAAGGCTAATAGCTTTATGCGTCTGGAGATACATCGCCCAGTTCACAATCTATCTTTTACAACTCTGGCTGAGGGTTTTCTTCGCGTCTGCTTCAAGTCAATACTCCGCTACACAGTCCACTGTTTACTGTCAGCGACATTACAATCCCTTAGAGACCACAGACGTTTAGTCCAAGGACATTCAGTTCAAATCCCAAATTTCCAATTACCGAAATGGATTATATGAGGTTGCACTAGCGTGTAGCTTTTTGGCCAGATTAGGGGAAAATTGTCTGCCCAGTGGATTTATCAATGTGTCGTGGAGGGCCAACTTGGCAATATCACTATGACGTTTAAGTGAATGAAAGTCGAGACAAGTAAATGGGGTCGCTTGTGTGGAAGGCAGGGTTGGGGTGGGTCTGTGCGGGTTTCAGGGGACATGCCGTCAGTTTTTAACTCTTAAACGATGAATGGGTTCGGTTTAATACTCTTTCACTAAATTTCACTTTACTATTACACATTAAGGGTTAATTAACTCCATGGCTTGCAAAATTATGTTAACAGTGTGCGAGGTAGTAAAACAGATATGTAATATTTATACTGTTCCAAAAAAAAAGACACGCAACATTTTTGGTGTTACTTTTATAAAAAGATATTCGCTGATTAGACATCAGTCAACCTATCGACTGTGTCCATCTGGTCATTAACTTCTCGTGGTTACCTAAATTGTACTCACCTCATGATTCATGAGGTCATGAAAGAGGTCACGTTCAAAACAACATTTTTGACAATAGCTCGTGACAGGTTCATGATAATCCCGTGAAACTTAATGAACACAAAACTCTCTGACCATATTATTGAATGCCTATAAAAGATTGACGCTTCTCGAATAAATTCAGCTGAAAATTCAATGCGCAAGTGTGGCGCAGCCGGTCTCTCTGGCTGTGGGGTTACAACACTTTCTCTCTGTAATCCCGTTTATCACGCAGAGTCTCGTAGCGGAGCGAGAGCTGAGGCGGTTCGACCTCCGCTCGTGACTTGAGGGATACTGAGCCGGCCGCTCAGAAAGCAATGGCAAACTACTGAGCGTAATCTTGCCAAGAGATCAACATACAGCTGAAAGATGTTGGTGTTGACAGCTAAGTCCTGTAAAGGATATGCTTAAAAAAAAAAAAAAAAGTGTGGCGCATCTCACTACAGAATAATGACTCATCATCATTGGATGTTTACAGGCTGGACAGTCACACAGTGTAGTAGCCAGAGAATTTAATGTGGTTAGAAGCACGATTAAAGACATTTGAAATATTGACTCACTTAAAGGAAAAAGCCCAACAGATGGGGCTGGTTATCAACCAAGATAAGACAAAATATATGGTAATTTCAAGAGAAGGAATGGCAAAAAACTCTGGCCACTTACAAATAGATAATATGACCATTAAAAGAACGGACACATACAAATACCTGGGTACAATCTTCAACTGCTCCAAAATCATAAAGGAAGAAATACAAACTAGAATCACTTCTGGAAATAAGATAAACTATGCACTACAACATCTACTAAAATCAAATGCGCTATCTCGTAACACCAAAATCACAAAATACAAAACACTGGTCAGACCAGTTGTGCTGTATGGCTCTGAAACCTGGAGTACAACGAAAGGAGACGAAGACTTGTTACAAACCTTTGAGAACAAAGTTTTAAGACGCATCTTTGGACCCATTAGGGATACACAAAGTGGAGAGTGGAAAAGAAGAAGTAACAAAGACATTTATGATCTGTTTAAGTCCCCACTAATCACTGGTGTCATGAAGGCTAATAGACTACAATGGCTGGGGCATATAGAAAGAATGGAAGATAATAGGGAAACAAAACTCGCTTACACTCAGGAAATAAATGACCGTAGACCCCGAGGTAGACCAAGAAGACGGTGGAGAGATAATATATATACAGACCTACAAGCACTTGGAATCAAAGACTGGCAAGAGAAGTTCAACTAGAGAGACGAATGGAGACGGATTGTATCTGCAGCAAAGAACCTCAATGGCTCGGAACGCTGAAGAAGAAGAAGAAGACGAAGAAGAAGAAGAAGAAGCACCATTAGTCACCTTTGGAGGCGATTTCAAGAAACTGGCTCAGTGGCATTCCGGCCGCGCAGTGGAAGGCCCAGAATCACAACTGCTACCGAAGATCGCTTCATACGGCTGCGTCACCTTAGGAATCGATTTGCATCTGCGTCCTCCACAGTCCAGTCAATGCCATGAGCTCGTCGAATTTCAGATCAAACGGTCAGGAACCGGCTGCATGATTCTGGTCTTTGGGCTAGATGACCCTACAGGGGTCTTGTTCTTACGGACCGGCATCGCCAGAACCGACTGCAGATGGCGAATCAGCATCGTCAACGACCGTTGGGAATGATTGGAGACGGGTTTGGTGTAGTGATTAATGATTGTTTGTGCTCCTGAGACACAATAGACGGAGAAGAGTTTACCTCAGAGTCCGTGAGCGCTACACCCAGAACAGAGTTGATGAGGCTCCTCCACTTGGTGGAGGAGGTATACTGGTGTTGCGGGGGTGGGGGACGATCAACTTCATGGTAAGAGGTGACCTGGTGCCTGAATGCCCAACGATACGTCGCTAAAATTTTTCATCCTCACGTCCTTCCACTTTTGGCTGCACGAGGGTCGATTTTTAGTAGGATAACGCTCGATCTCATGTGGCACAACACACCACTCAGTTTCTCGCTGACAACAACTTCCAGACCATTCCGTGGCAGGCCATGCCATCAGACATGAACCCCATAGAACACTTATGGGATGAAGTCGACAGACGAATCCGCCAGCGAGACGTGGCTCCAGCCAATCTCCGACAGTTGTCTCTTGCACTGCGGGATGAGTGGGCAGTCATCCCACAACAACAGATTCAACGACTAATCGGATCCATGTCAAGGATCTGCTTCTCGTTGTTGTTTTTGTCCTGGTGATTCATTCATTGCTGCAGGATCGATATTTTAATCGTTTAGTTTTTAATATTATATTGCAATAATGTCTTCAAAACACAAAAGAACATATCTGCTAGTTTTATCTCAACTTGCATACATTTTTGTTTCAGTATTGCCAAGAAACTAATTCTCTTTGCGATCATACTGATTTGGAGCCTTTTTTCTTCTCACCCTCTGACCTACTTTTTTCACCTTTCCTAACACGCCCAAAGTGTTTATATATTCACACTTCTTCAGTTTTCCACTTCTGTAAATTTAATCATTTGGGAGTTTGTATGCCAGGGGCCGGCATCTCTTTCATCCGCCTGTCCAGACGCCATTCTGTTGGGTCATGAATGGCCAGATTTTACAATGTTTGTCCACCGCCACTTGCAAACCTTAATTTATTTTGGCCTCGTTTCTGCAGATAACCTTGACATACCTTGCCCCACCTTGCCATACTCCGCCATGGGAGTTTGGGGAAAAGAGAAAAGAGAAAGGAAAACCAGACAATCTCAAACCTCCATTGTGAGAAACAGGAACTGTATTTAGCGTTCTTTGCCAGAATAATGCGACTGAGCCAATTTAACTTTGTTCACGCCTTGAATTTTTTAAGCTGACCTGGCATGTTCTGCTTCTGAATTGTGCTTGAGTAAGGGCCTTTAAATTATGTACCATCTATAGAACTGTTGCCTTGATCCGTCATGCAAGTAAAATTCTACTAAAAATCATACTGGGAAGACTTCGTAAGAAAATGGAGGAAAAGACTAACGTGGTTCAGGCTGGGTGTAAACAATAAACTGGGACAAGATATCGCATACACTATGTGCGTTTAATAATAGAGAAGAGTAGAGACTTTAATGTAAACCTATTCTCTCTGTTTGTGGATTGTTCACAGACATTTGACTGTGTACAACATCAAAAACTTAGGAAATCATGAGAAAAATAGAATGTCCATAACATTTCGTACAACTCATAAAAATGCTCTACCTAGACCAACAAGCATCGGTTAGAAGAGATGGCGAGACATCAGATTGGTTTGACATCAAGCAAGGAGTCAATCAGGGCTGTGTGTAGTCCCCTTTTTTATTTAATACGTACACCGAAAATACAATGAGAAATATCAGAGGTGATAGGCCCAAGGGGCAATATGATGCCCTAAATATCGGTTGTCATGTAATACCAGAGATTCGATGTGGTGATGATACATTATTGCTAACCACATCACAGAAAGCTATAGAGAAACCAATAACGTCAACCCAAAAGTAAAGTGAAAATCACGACTTATATCGTAACATAGCAAAACCAAATATAAAGCATACAGACACAACTAATATGGAGAAAGAAATGTATGTTAATGCGGAAAAATTAAAGATAGTGGACGATTTTGAATATCTTGGTTCATTAATTACCAACAATGGTGACACAATGAAGGAAATTAAAATACGAATATCTATTGCTCTTCAGAAACAAAAACAACTGAATAAATCATGCCGTGAGATATATATACCTACAAAAATTAGATTTTAGATCATGCGTCTTTCCCATTGCAACATTGTGAGACCTGTGCATTTACTAAACAACTAAAAAGCGCATAAATTCCTTTAAATATAAATGTTATAGACTGGTTCTAAGAGTATCTTGGATACAGAAAAGAACAAATGAACCCCTACTACAAGAGCTGAATATTGAAGATGGTTGGCTACTAAAGATGATAAAACAAAGAAAATTGAAATATTTTGGTCACTTGAAACGTCATGAAAATATGGAGAGAACAGTTATGAAGGGGTATATACCCGGAAAGAGAGAAAGAGGGCCGTCAAAAGGGAAGATGGGTGTGGGATGTGGCGGCTGATCTCCAGGTGGGTGTATAGAACGCGGAACATCTTGCTTATGACCGAGAAGTTTTTCAGAATGGTGTTATGGGAACAAGGTTCTGCAAGGGACATGCTACTGAATGAATGAATGAATGAATGAATGAATGAATGAATGATTGAATGAATGAATGAATGAATGAATGAATGAATGAATGAATGCTTTCATAGCCGTTTGTCTGCATATCTAGTGGCATTGGCGTCAATTCCTCATCAAGACGGGTTTTATAAATTGGCCCTGGAGTTCCATGGCGATCCAACCCAAAAAGGAATGCCAGGAAATGTCTGTGTTTAGTTAGAATACAATCTCAATCTTCAGTTAGAATATAATGTCTGCATTCGGTTAGAATATAATCTATATATTAGGTTAGAATATAATGTCTATATGTAGTTAGAATATTCTCTCTCTCTCTCTCTCTCTCTCTCTCTCTCTCTCTCTCTCTCTCTCTCTCTCTCTCTCTCTCTCTCTCTCTCTCTCTCTCTCTCTCTCTCTCTCTCTCTCTCTCTCTTCCGTTAAAATATATTTATCTTCAGCTATAATATAATGTTTATCCTCAGTTTCAATATAATGTCTATCTTCAGTTAGAATCAAATGTTTATATTCAGTTAGAATATAATATCTGTCTTCAGTTAGAATCTAATGTTTATATTCAGTTAGAATATAATATATGTCTTCAGTTAGAATCTAATGTCTAAATTCAGTTAGAATCAAATGTTTATATTCAGTTAGAATATAATATATGTCTTCAGTTAGAATCTAATGTCTAAATTCAGTTAGAATCTAATGTTTATATTCAGTTAGAATATAATATATGTCTTCAGTTAGAATCTAATGTCTAAATTCAGTTAGAATCAAATGTTTATATTTAGTTAGAATATAATGTCTATTCTCATCTCATCATCTCATCTCATCATGTTCCTCTTGTGCCGTGCGGTGTGGAGGTTAAGTATAAACAGTGAAAGGGTATCCGCTTATGGGCTTCAAGTATTGATACTCCCATGGACTCTGTTGTTCCATGCGTCCATCTTTTACACACGCGGCCTTTTCCTCTGATTCCATCTGGTCTGTATATCATTGCTTGTTGTGGTATACTGTTAGATGGTAACCTATTGCATGGGCAAACCATTTGACTTGCTGCCTTCTAATAAAATCTAGCGCAGCTATAAACCCCACTTTAGTCCTGATTTCTTCATTTTTGATCTTACCTCTTCTTGACACATTGAGTATTCTTCTCAGGAATCTCATTTCTGTTGTGATTTTTATGTTCCCATTTTCTGTCATTGTCTAGGTTTGGCATTCGTAACATTGAGTTAGTAGGAAGATTGTGATGTAAAGTGCTTTATTAGTAGTTATTGATACAAGTTTGTTCTTTAGTATTGGTGCCATTTGTCCAATGAGTTGATTTGCCTTATTGCACCTATTTTCGATCTCGTCATCTGATCTGCCATTTGATGATATTATACTTCCTAGGTACTTGAAACTCTTTACTTGTTTCAAGGGATGTTCGATTAGGTGAATTGTTGTTGTTTTTTCTTCTTTAGTTATAGTCATTACCTCTGTTTTATTTGTGCTAATTGTCGTGTTATGTTCCCTACACATTTCGTTTAGACTATTCGTGTGGTCTTGTAATTCAGCTTCTAACTTTGCTATTAGTGCTTGGTCGTCCGCAAACAGGAGTTCTCTAATGGTGTAATTTGCAGATGGTTCTTCTTCTGTGTTCTCGTCGTGCGGTTTTCTTGCGGTCTCTGTTTGGCTGGTTTCTTTGCATCCCGTCTATACATGTTTTGAACAAGAGAGGGAACGGGACACAACCTTTTCGTACTCCAGATCTTATGGTGAAGGGTTCTGAATGTCCTCCAGTTGCTCTCACTATGCATTCACTGTTGTTGTATAAGCTTCTGCATAGGTTTGTTAGATTTGTACTCTCCATATTGTTTAAGGATTTCCAACAGCTTGTTTCTATCTACTCTATCAAATGCATTTTCTTTGTCGAAAAAGGCTAAGTATGGTGTTTCATTGAATTCGATTGATTTTCCTATAAGTTGTCTAAGAGTACAAATGGCATCTGTGCATCCTTTGTTTTTTCTTAAATCCAAGTTGTGTTTCGCTTAGCTGGGATTCTATAGTAGTTCGTAATCTTTTCTCAAGAATTTTGCAAAATATTTTCCCAGCATGCCTCAAAAAGGAAATGACTCTGTATTGTATGCAGTCTCTTTTGCTGCCTTCATTTTTTCCAAATTTGGATAATTATGGCGTTTCCCCAGTCTCGTGGTGTCGTGAATAGTCAATGTAGTCATGTTGTTCCCTCTTCTCTTGCTGCTGTAATTAGTTCATTTGGTATTTCATCTTGTCCCGGTGATTTGTTCAATGGGACTAATCTGACGGCTTCTATAATTTCTTCTTTCAGTATGTCTGTTTCTAGTTCTTCGGTGTCATCTATGTCGGTTTCTTGAATTCCTGTGACATTTGATGTGATGTTGAGAAGTTGTTCGAAGTACTGTTTCCATCTTATTAGGATTTATGTTTGTTCACTTATTGGTTCTCCATTTTCGCTGTTAATTATTTCAGTTGGGTCACGGGGTTCTCTTCTGGTTCCTATTGCACTTATCTTTTTGCAGAAATGTCTAGTTTCCACCTTGTAGTTTTTATTTAGGGTTTCTTTACCCTTTACGCGTGTTTTGCGTTTATTCGTGGTTCCACGTGTTATTTTTGCAGTATTTAAAATGTTTGATTTAAACATCCCCCATTCTTCTGATGCATTGTCCGATATGGAAATATTATTTCAAGATGTAGCGACCAATGGAAATAGTTAAAGAAATCTGTCAACCAATCTGTAGAAACAACCATCCCAAAAATAAAGATGATGGCACGCAAGAAATGGATGACGGAAGACATTTTAAAACTCATGGAAATAAGAAGAAATTACAAAAATAACAAGGAAAAATATGAAGAGATTCACAGGAAAATTAGGAAACTATTCAAAGAGGCAAAAGAAACATGGCTTGAGTAAAATTGCAATGGAAATTGAAAACCAACACAACACCTGGAACTACCAAATTAATGCACAAAAGAATTCATGACATCACTAACAAAAGAACACACACATCAACAGGTTGCCTAAAACCCAAAGATGTCAAAATCATAATAGAAAAAGATCAGATGTTATATGCATGGTCAAATTATGTCAAAGTCCTTTATGATGATACAAGAGAAGAACAGTATGATCTTCGGAATAATAATGAAGGACCATCAATTTTGAAGATTGAATTTGAGACTACTCTTAACCATATGATAACTGGCAAGACCCCGGGTACAGATAACATCACAACGGAAATGATCAATTGCCGTAGCAGTAGAAAAACACGGAATATTTCAAGTCACCAGACGGCTGAACGCAATATATAATACTGGAGATATACCTCCTGGATTATGTAATTCTTTATTTATTGTAATCCCGAAGAAATCAGGAGCCTTGGAATATGATCAATTTCGAACAATTAGTATAATGAGCGACATCACGAAGATTTTACTGAGAATTATCATGCAAAGAGTTAGGAAGAAAATACAACCCGAAATAGGAGAAGGAACAATGTGGATTTGTAGAATGCAAGGGTACAGTAAATGCTGTGTAGATACTGAGAACAGTAATTGAACGTTCTTTGGAAGTAAACAGAGATCTACACCGTTGCTTTATTGACTGCGCACAGGCTTTCGATAAATTGAGACTTGTCGACATGATAAGGATGCTTGAAAATCTACAAATGTATAGAAAAGACCTTTTTTTTTTGCATATTCTTTACAGGACATCGCTGTCAACACCAGCATCTTTCAGCTGTATGTTGATTTCTTGACAAGATTACGCTCAGTAGTTTGCCATTGCTTTCTGAGCGGCCGGCTCACAAACCCCGTAAGTTACCGATACGATTCGAACCACTGCTGATTCTAACCGTCATCACGTTACCAATGAGAGTATATGAGATTACGGAGAAAAGTCGTAACCTCTAAGCCACGAAGCCGGCTGGAAAAGACCTTAGACTTGTAAAAAAACAAAACATATATTGGAAACAACAAGCTGCCCTTAGAATGATAGTGATGTAGACCAATATCAGCCTATTAAGAGAGGTGTGAGACAGGGATGTGTAATGTCTCCAGTTCTGTTTTCCCTTTACAGTGTACATTTTTTTTTTCCAGAAATATAGAAGATTTGGAAGGAATCATCAATGGGGGACGATACATCAATAACATTAGATATGCAGATGATACAGTCTTGATTGCAGACAATGAACATGATCTGCAAGATTAAGTAGATGCGGTTGTTGCACACAGTGAACAACTAGGGTTAGAATTGAATTGTAAGAAGACACAGATTGTGGTTGTCACTGGGAAGAACAAAATATCACAATGTAATATACGAGTAAATGGGCATATTCTTAAACAAGTTAAGCGGTACAGTTATCTCGCAACAGTCATAACATCTGATGGGAGATGCCTTGAAATGATTAGAACAAGAATTGCCATTGCGAAGGTAGCCTTTTGCAAGATGAAAAACACACTGACCAATAAAGAGATATCAATTGAAACGAGAAAAAGCATGTTGAAGTGCTACATAGAACCTGCACTTTTGAATGGATGTAATGCGTGGACAATGAGCATGAAACATCTGATGGCTGTGGAAATGTGGTTTCTGAGGAAAATGCAAAGAATACCATGGACAAACAGAAAAACTAACGAACAAGTCCTTCAGGAAACAAATGAAGATAGTAAACTGATTAGATACATTAGACGTAGACAGTTAACATTTTTTGGGCGTGTTAGTTAGTTAGTCGAAAGATCATCCTCATTGCACATCGAACCATTCAGTCCATAAGTGCTCGGATCCCCTCCTCAGCAAATCCCGCAGCGTATAGCGGCTAACGACACGAGTTCTGTGTTGGTTTACCAATCTTCTTTGGCTTCCTGCGTAGTGTTCTTGTTTGGCCACCCCTCTTTTAATTTGCTGTTCTCGCAGTCTGGCCATGGTTGTAGATTCACAGTTTGGGCATGTTATGAGAAGAAGTGAATTGGAGAACTTGGTGACAGCTGGCAAGATCGAAGGGAAGAGACCAAGGGGAATGCCGAGAAGTAAATACCTGGATGTATTGGCCACTTGACATTGTCAAGACAGAAACACAGAGCTGATCCACGACTCTGGTGATCGAGTGAGATGGCGAAACATGACCGCCCACGATTATGGGCATGGCACATGATGAATGGATTCTTCTTCCACAGTTTTTCTTTCTATAGGTAATTTTACAAAGATTTCAGTTAGTTCTTTCTCATAATTTTCCCCCAATGCCTCGTCTTTGAGGTTTTTTAAGTGTACTGATTCGCATGGCATGTATGTTCCTGGTCTTTGCTTTCTTCTTCTGATGGTTCTTATTGTGGCAACGACTGCTTTGTGGTCTGTGTTTATACTTAAGTTAGGCACTGCCCTTGCATCGAAAGTATTATTATTAATACATTTCTCTTTTTGTTATTTCTTGTTAGTATAAAATCAATTTGGCTTTTGCTATCCAGATCGTTCCATTTATACCAGGTGTGTATTTGTGAGTCTGTGTGTTTATAGGATGTGTTTGTTATATAGAGGTCGTGTTGGCTGCATAGCTCTATTAGTCTACTTCCGTTATCATTCCTTTCAATATGTTGGTTTTCAAATGCTCAAATATGTTTTTCTATGCCCGCTCTGTTATGTCCTTGTCTTTCATTGAAGTCCCCCATAACTATGATGTTGTCCTGCTTATCTATTTTATTTAGCACGTCTTGGATGTCTTCGTAGAATTCCTTTCATTCTTGCTCATTTTTGTTTGTATTATATGGTACGTATATTTGTACATATGTTGTAATTGTTTATTCTTTTATTCTTACTGTTATTCTTTCTGATATATATTTTATTTCTAGTATTCCTCTTGCTAGCCGTGATTCAATGACTATTCCAACACTGTCTTTATTTAGTTATAATGTCCAGTTACAATATTACTTAAAATAATAACTGCCTGACACAAGAAGTGCATTATATAATGAACTCACTTTTCCTGTCCGCCTTTTATACAATGTTCATTTCCCTCAGAAATCATTGTCCACCACCATAAGATATTTCTCAGCAACAGAACAAGTTTCATGTGAATGCAACAGCGCAGTGTCTATTTTGTATTTCAACTCTGTTTTTCTCAATGCAACTGACAATTTGAATTGGTAAATATGCTTTGTATCTTGCAAAAAGGCAACTTTTGCCCTGGTGATTACAGTTCGAAACTCTATAAGGCACCTTCTGTCAGATGTTATGGCTGTTGGAAAATAGATGTACCAAATCATCCGTTTTAGCCTTTTCAAATTTATGTGGGTGTTACGATGTGGGATTTCTTTCTTCTTGCAGACGACCATAATTTCTGTTGTCGTGCAATTTAATTCTAACCCCGGTGGCTGACAGTGTACAATAAAAGCTCCCACTAAATACTGCAAGCCATAGTTCATTGTGTGCAATAAATCCTGATCATCTGCCTATCTTACTTTGTTGATGTTATGTCCTACGAGGCGATTGCTCTCAAAAACGGATCTGAAGACTTTAAACAGCCCATTATAGCTCAGTTGTTTGGCTGGTACTGACTTACTTCATTATACATTATTATGGCAGCCTGCTGTTTTCACTATATGTTCTTTACAAATATAAGGTCTTTCTCACTGTGTGGATCTGCATTCTTAATATGTGTCGTCGTGTCTTTCTGTCGAATCATAATGTACTAAAGGTGAATAGCGGTGGTTTATTTTCACCTTCCATCGGTATGTGTCCCCGCAAATCACTGGTATCATGAAGGCTAATAGACTACAATGGCTGGGGAATATAGAAAGAATGGAAGATAATAGGGAAACAAAACTCGCTTACACTCAGGAAATAAATGACCGTAGACACCGAGGTAGACCAAGAAGGCGGTGGAGAGATAATACATATACAGACCTACAAGCACTTGGAATCAATGACTGGCAAGAGAAGGTCCACCAGAGAGACGAATGGAGACGGATTGTATCTGCAGCAAAGAACCTCAATGGCTCGGAACGCTGAAGAAGAAGAAGAAGATCGGTATGTGTACCGAATAACTCTGCTAGTCTTTGTCTAAAGAGACGAGTCCTGCAAGATAGTGGGGGAGGTGGATGTATAGCGCCTCTTACCCATCGATGGCCTAGACACAATTTTGATGAATTTTATAGATTTTATAGACACCTGCACCACCAACTAACTTACTTTCTCTCAATGACCACAGCTGCGTTGACCCGAGGCCACTCATGCAACATTTTTACTGCTGGCTTTAATACCTAGAGTCCACAACACCATCAGTCAGCCAATGAATGAGTCTAGTATTTGGACATGCTCGAATCTATTTTTTACAAATTCATTTTTCAGAGTTGGATCATGATTGGTAGTAGCAGTTTCAATCTCATTGCTACAGGTCGACTTATAACTGAAAATACCACCACAAGTCATACGTGACTTGTAGAAATACTACAGTTGAACACAAGCCAAAAACATCTGAGTTAAAATAGACAGATAGTCTCAACTGTTGAGTAGGTTTAAATGATAGCTGGTGTATTTGGGATACATTTTCTCGTCGTAAGTAAAGCACTGTATTAACAGTTAAGTAAAGTCAAGTTTTGGTATATTAACAGTTAAGTGAAGTCAAGCTTTGATATATTAACAGTTAAGTAAAGTCAAGTGTTGGTATATTAACAGTTAAGTGAAGTCAAGCTTTGGTATATTGACAGTTAAGTAAAGTCACGGTTTGGTATATTAACAGTTAAGTAAAGTCAAGTTTTGGTATATTAACAGTTAAGTGAAGTCAACCTTTGGTATATTAACCGTTAAGTAAAGTGAAGTGTTGGTATATTAACAGTTAAGTAAATTCAAGTTTTGATACATTAACAGTTAAGTAAAGTTCAGTTGTGGCATGTTCAGTAGAAGGACATCAGCCAAGGAATCTACGGAAGCAAAACTGCTGATGCTGAACATTTTGTTTTCAAAATCGTGAATATCCTTCGCGCCAAATTATTTGATAGAGACAAACCTGCCCCGTCTGTGAGCATTTGGCCAACATTTAACCAACATTTTACCAACATTTGCGCCAATGTCAGCAATTTTCACACCTTCACTGCCACACCTGACCTTGCAACAATAAACGAATGTTTGTCTGTTGACCCCTGAAGGTAGCGGCTGGTTTCTGTGTCACACGGATGTAGCAGAAGCCAGCAGCGATCAAGGTTACGGCTATTTTCTGCTGACCTCCCTGCCCTGATTCGCCCAGCTCACCATGCTGTCCAGAAATAAACCCAACATTTGTTGTCCCCCTCAAACAGACTTTATTTTATGGCCACCGCTAATATTTATGCTGCTTGTCTGGATATCTCCAGGTTATCGATCCGCTATTCCTTCATTTGTTTTTTTTACTTTATACGTCTGTCTGTCTGTCTGTCTGTCTGTCTGTCTGTCTGTCTGTCTGTCTGTCTGGTCTGTCTGTCTGTCTGTCTGTCTGTCTGTCTGTCTGTCTGTCTGTCTGTCCATTATTCATCCTCCCATATATGTAGTGTCTTTTCTGCATCTAGTGATTAAATGATATGTGTCTAGGTCTCTCCATGAGCTTCACATTGGTGATTCTAATGCTTTGTTACACAGGCACCAATGAATGAATGTTTGTAGTTGATTTGTAATCGTTTTAGTTGTTTTCCGTGTTTCTGTCCATACAGTACTACTGATTTAACTGATTCACTGCCAAACAAAAAATAGGTTGCCATCAAACATCGGACACAATATTTAAAAAAAATATAATGTAAAGTTCCGTTCACTGAGCATTCAATTTGAGGAATAGAGCATTGTATTGGCGATAAGAGAAGGAAGAACTTACCATGGATATAGTAAGAGCCGCATAAGGATGGTTGGCGTGGGATTTGCTCTCAAACAATGTTAGCTGCAAGATTCAGCCAATCGTGGACAAGTCTATAAAGGGCTTCGTGTGAATTGGTTGATGGCCTATTCTCCATTGGGAGATGAAAAGAAGAAGTAGAAGAAGAGGAAGAAGAGGAAGAAGAGGAGGAAGAGAAGATGGAGGTGGAGGAAGACCCACTGTTTGTATTGTCAGTTAGGTTTAGACTGTGAAAAAAGGCTAAGGTTTTGTTTGTTTTTTTTGGTTTTTTTTGTTTGTTTCCATTTCCGAGAGATTTGTTTACAAATCTTTTGCGCTTAACGGTGATAAAATCTCCATTCTCTTACCTGAGAGACTGGTATTCTAACATCTCGGGTCCCATACCTGAGAGACGTATTTTTAAATCTCGGCTCCAATCCTGAGAGACTGGTATTCTAACATCTCGAGTCACTTACCTGAGAGACTGGTATTCTTACATTTCAGGTCTCCTACCCGAGAGACTGGTATTCTAACATCTTAGGTCTCTTACCTGAGAGACTGGTATTCTAACATATCCGGTATCCTACCCGAGAGACTGGTATTCTAACATCTCAGGTCTCCTACCCGAGAGACTGGTATTCTTACATTTCAGGTCTCTTACCTGAGAGACTGGTATTCTAACATCTCGAGTCCCCTACCCGAGAGACTGGTATTCTAACATCTCAGGTCTCCTACCTGAGACACTGGTATTCTAACATCTCCGGTCTCCTACCTGAGAGACTTTTATTCTAACATCTCGGTTCTCTTACTTGAGAGACTGATATTCTGATATCTCGGTTCCCCTACCCGAGAGACTGGTATTCTAACATCTCAGGTCTCCTACCTGAGACACTGGTATTCTAACATCTCCGGTATCCTACCCGAGAGACTGGTGTTCTAACATTTCGGGTCTCCTGCCTGAGAGACTGGCATTGTAACATCTCAAGAGATGTAACCTGAGAGAAAGCTATTCTAACATCTCGGGTCCCTTACCTGAGAGACTGGTATTCTAACATCTCCTGTCTCCTACCTGAGAGACTGGTATTCTAACATCTCGGGTCCCTTACCTGAGAGGCTGGTATTCTAACATCTCCTGTCTCCTACCTGAGAGACTGGTATTCTAACATCTCGGGTCCCTTACCTGTGGGACTGGTATTCTAATATCTCGGTTCCCCTACCTGAGAGACTGGTATTCTAACATCCCGGCCACCCGTCCCTATATCCATTTTCCACACCTACATTGATGTGTCTCAGAACGGTATAATCACCTTACATATAATGAGATCTACAGAAAATATGTCAGAGATTCTGGTTGGTGCACATGCTTGCTTGCTTGCTTGCTTGCTTGCTTGTGTTCGTTGGCTTGAGCTCCAACGCGAAGTCCTGTATGTCGGATGAAGGCATCCTATTGTCCAACATCAGTGTGATGTCATACAGGACCTGAGTTTTGCGTGAGTATCCGTTGTCCCATGTCTGGCTTATTGGTGTGCAGACTGGTGGTTCCTCGCCGTACAGGCAGACACTCTCCGACTTCGGAGGAATCGGCGATCCTATTGACTTTAGCCAGGACCCCGAAGGGACCTGTTGCCCAGGACGCTCGACGAGGACGCGTCAATAGGTCTTGGCCAGTATATAACCCGGCCCTGGTGCCTTGGAAACACCTCTGCGTCCCGTTGGTGCACATAATATGAATAACTTTCGTTACGCTGATGACACGGTCTAGATCGCAACAAATCAGAATGATCTACAGGAAATGACAGATACAGTGGTTGTAGAATGTGAGAAAAAAAAATGGGCCTTACCTTAAATATTAGAAAGAATGAAGTCATGGTGATTTAAAAAAAAAAAAACAGATTGTGCCTTAATGTGCAATTAATGTAAATGACGTTATTTTGGGCAAGCGCGGAAATTCAGATATCAAGGCATATAGATAACATCAGACAGAATATGTATCACCCCTCTGCCGTGCGTCCACCTTGACGAGGTAGAGGGGCTTGAGCGTTCCAATGACCCCAAGAGCTATGCCGACGGTAGCACAGCTACTGGTAGGGTCACCCATGTCGGACAGGTCAAGGGAGAGGGACCAGACGAAGTGACGCACAAACCTGCTGCCTTGTAGGTAGACTGGGGGACAGTCAAAGGCTAGGGAAAGCATCCCGAACAAATGCTTGTCGAAATCGGATGTACTGAGCCACAGGCTTGACAAAGAAGTGCAACGTAACTTTATCATTTCATGATGCCACAGATGAAAATTAATCGTTATGGTGCTAATCCCGTGAAGTCCCATCAGGCGGTGATAGTGCCGGGCCCCCTGCCTCGAGGGGGTCCACCCATGACTACTGGTGGTCACCTTCCCCTGTGCTGTGGAGTCAAGGCACAGAGGAGTAGGTTAAGAGCTATTGACCAAACACCCCGGACACTCAACATACTACAATGGAATGCAGAAGGAGTTTATAACAAGAAAGCCTCCCTAACACAGCGTCTTCATAAAGATAGAATAGATGTGGCATGCATTCAAGAGACACACCTCAACGCCAATCACACATTTTCAGTCGAGGGATATCAGGCCACACGTTTCGACCGCGAAGGACACAAAGGAGGAGTTGTAATACTTACACGAAATACAATACCTTGCAGCGAAGTATCTGTGATCTCTGACAACCAAACGGAAATTATAGGTGTTGATATAATGATAAAGGACGTGAAAATAAGAATTTACAATCTATATAGCCCGGCAGATAAGGATCTTACACTCTCAAACATGGAAATAACTGACACAAATTGCATTATTGTCGGAGACTTTAATAGCCGTTCAGAAAGATGGGGATACCCAGATACTGACAAAAGAGGAGATGAAGTGGAGGACTGGGAAATAGACTCAAATCTCCATCTACTTAACAAAGCGGATGACACACCGAGCTTCTACTCCAGAAGATGGATTACCACTTCTACTCCAGACTTAGCTTTCTGCACAGGAGACATCCTCCACAAAATCGATCGCCATGTGCTGGACCAATTAGCAGGTAGTGACCACAGACCAATCAAGCTTGTAATAAATATGGAGTATGTTCCACAGGAGCAAAAGCCTTTGCCCCGTTGGAATTACAAACGAGCAGATTGGGACAGATTTGCCATACTAACAGACACATATTGTGAAAACGTAAATACACGATATGGCAACATGAAGCAAATGGTGGAAAGTCTAAACAGAGCAATAATACAGGCAGCCACTGAGTCTATTCCAAGAGGAGCAAGGAAAAATTACAAACCATACTGGACTGAAGAACTACAATTTTTGGAGGACAAAGTTGAAGATGCTAGCAAGACCGCAGAGAGAGAACAAACAACTGAAGCGAACATCTCTCTCAAAGCCATCTCAGCAAAATATAAAAGAACAGTAAATCAAACAACAAGAGATTGTTGGAGGAAAAAAACAGAAAACCTGAATTTTGACAGGGATGGAAACAAACTATGGAAACTAGTGAAAGCCATGAACAATGAAGGACCTAGAAACAAACAAATAACAATTAAACAAGGAAATGCCTTGCTTACAGGAAAAAAGGCTGCAAATGCACTAATGGAACACTATGCCAGTGCAAACCACATTGATATTACAGCCGAACAGAAGAAAGCAATCAAAGATAAACAGATACATCATACATATACAGAGACAGCAGCAGAATATATGATGGCAAATCTAACAATGGAAGAAATGGAACAGGCAATGAATACCCTAAAAAAGAAGACATCACCAGGAAAGGATGGAATCACAAATGAAATGCTAATAGGACTAGGCACTAAGGCAAAAAAGAAACTACTAGCAGTCCTAAATTACAGCTGGAAGAGGGGAATAGTCCCACAGGCATGGAAGGAAGCTATACTAATACCAGTCCCAAAGAAAGGAAAAGACCTGGAAGAACCAAATGGCTATCGACCTATCAGTCTTCTTAGCTGTGTAGGAAAATTAATGGAACGCATTATCAATGGCAGGCTAACATGGCATCTGGAAGAAAACCAACTCTTAACACCTCACCAAGCAGGATTCAGAAAATACAGATCCACTGAAGATCAAATAACCTATATAGCTCAGGAAATAGAGGATGCCTTCCAAGAGAAAAAGCACACACTAGCAGTCTGGATAGATTTAGAAAAAGCATTTGATAAAGTATAGAAGGAAGGACTGAAAGTAAAACTGCAAAAAATGCATGTTTGCGGGAAAATGTACAAATGGATCAGCCACTACCTTGAGAACAGAACTGCCAGGACAAAAGTATAAGGGACAAACCAGCAAAATGATGCTGTTTGGAGCAAGGTGTCCCCCAAGGAGGAGTTCTTTCACCAATTATTATTCCTAGCATATATAAACGACATCACGGAAAATTTTCCAGCCAGAGTACACACATCATCCTTTGCAGATGACCTAGCCATATGGACATCTGAAGAATATAGTAGTACAGCTAACAGCAGAATACAGCAAGCCCTATTAGCGCTAGAGGACTGGTCAAATCATGGCTAGTGAAGATAAGTGAGGAGAAAACAACATGCACAGTGTTCTCCCTCTCAACTAAAACCAGCAACCTAAGCTGGTATTGAATGGAAAAATATTGCGCCATGAAAGAAAATCCAAACTATCTAGGAGTCACCTTTGATCGTCGCCTGACATGGAAGACACAGGTTGAGAAAAATCGAACAAGAGCAAGGCAAAGAATGGCAATCATGAAAAAGCTTGCTGGTACAACATGGGGAGCAGATGAGAAAGTTCTCAAGAAGTTATATACTGGGCGGGTGAGGCCCAGTACTGGAATATGGCATTGCAGCTTGGGCAACAGCAGCTAAGTCAAACTTTAACAAAATAAGTAGAGGTCCCAAAATCAAGGAATGCGAATCATAACTGGAAGCCTGAAGACAACGCCTATTAATGAATTAGAAAAGATCACTTTTTTTACAAACCCACCCCTTCCCCCTTCTAATTACAGATTCGTGGCAAACCGTGCGCAGTGGACAGGAACCCGATATTTCGAGCCCCCAGTGGGAGAGCCACCCAGGGTTTCAAAGGACACGTGCAGTTTGGCAAATAACTGGCTATTGTACAAGTCTCAATAAATGCGCACATTATGCCCTCTCCAATAAGAAGCACCCATGTGCACAATGCGCATCTTTATCTCTCCTCAAATGGAAATCAAAAAGTAGGCCCTGCCCAGGAACACTTTCAAAATTAACCCACCCCTTCCCCTTCTAATTACAGATTCGGTGGTAACGCGGTAGCGCAGTGGCTAGAACGCTCGATATTCGGCCCGATGGTCATTTGTTCGGATCTCCATTCAGGCGGATTTCTTTTATAGTTCGCCTGGGCTCGCTTGTTGGCGTAGTCTAAAAACTGGCTGTGATAAATATCATGGGGAGTAAAGGCTATGGACTTTTCATCAAGTGCCCGATTGTTCTATACAAATATGGAGGGAAAGCGGTGGACATCCCATCAAGTGCCCAGTTGTTCTATACAAATATGGAAGTAAAGGCGATGGACATTCCATCAAGTGCCCAGTTGTTCTATACAAATATGGAAGTAAAGCGATGGACATTCCATCAAGTGCCTGATTGTTCTATACAAATATGGAAGTAAAGCGATGGACATCCCTTCACGTGCCCGATTGTTCTATACAAATATGGAAGTAAAGCGATGGACATTCCATCAAGTGCCCGATTGTTCTATACAAATATGGAGCTAGCATCATATGTCCAACACATACCAAGGCGTGTACAAGGATCTTTTACTTCGCCACGGACTCTTGGGGTCTCATCTCATCTATCATCTCATCTCATCAGGTTCCTCGTATACCTTGCGGTGTCTAGGTGAAGCATAAAGAGCGGGAGAGTGCCCGTGTGTGGGCTTCATATATCGGAACTCGAGGAGTTTGCTTAGTAAAGTGGAGAAAGGAATGTTTCGTGTGGAATGGCTCACCTCGCGTCAGAGGTCACAGATTGTGAGAATTATATGGATTGTTTTTGTTTTTTTTTTTGCCATGGCCATGCAGGAGTGCGGGGGAATGAAAAGGTTGATAGGCTGGCGGGGAATGCATCTCTTGGTGGTAGATTACCTGTGGAAAAGGGAGAGGTGGTCTTGCTCCTGTGGAACCAGGTTAGATGGTGGAGGAACATACTGAGAACTCGTATGTTGAAAGAATGAGATTGCGTGGGATTGGCAGGGGTTCTGGTATAATCTCAAAACTGAGAGGGAAGCCCAGGAGAAATTTCAATCAGATAGCGGTGGGAACGATTAGTAGTGTGACACTTCGCTGGCTGTTGAAGGAGGGGACGGAGCGCGTATGGGAATGTCCTGAGTGCAGTGAAGTCTGTTCTTAGCTGATCTCAACTCAACTTATAGCATCTGTGGTTCTGGTTTACATGAAATGGGATTTGTATCACTGCTACGGTGTTTGTACACTGCAGTGCGTTGTGATCATCCTATTGTGATCCCTGGGATCATCCTATTGTGATCTTGGGATCGATCTATTGTGACCCGTGAGATCATCCTATTGTAATGTGTGCCATCATGCTATTGTTATCTTGGGATCATCCTATTGTGATCCCTGGGATCATACTATTGTGATCCATGGGACCATTCTATTGCGATCTGTGGGATCACCCTATTGTGATCTATGGGAGGAGACCTCAGCACCACTGTAGTTATCCGAGTACACAGAAAGTCCCAGTTTATCAAACAAATCATCTCAAATCAAAACATTGCCGGTCAGCATGGCGGAATGGAAAAGATCCCTCGTTCTTAAACATCCGGTGTGCTGATGCTGAGGTTCAACCCCTACGCGGGTAAGTTGAACTAAAACCTTGACTTCTCCTCCTTGACTTTTTTTTTCAAGGGAAGTAAATTACAAGTACCTCGGAAGTCGGGGAGGGTTCGCCTAATGGCGAGGAACACTGGTAATAGGGAAAGCTAATCCACAAGCGCAAATCAGTCCAGTGCACTAGACTTAGTAGCACGCGTATGGACTACGCTTGAGTTTAAAGTGAGTGATCGCAACAACAAAAGCAATACAATCATCCTATAGTTTTCTGTGTAGACGCTCGCCTGCCGGTCCGGTGGCTATGGGTTCGATCTTCATCGCGATAGATTTGAATTGTTACAACTGATCGGGCCCCGGGTCACCCCAGTTGACACTGGGTACCAGGTAAATTCTTGATAAGTAAAGGCCGCCGATATGATACTGTCACATCTCCCGCCGAGTCCCGATTGGTCAATAAAAATAAGGGGCTAGCACCATAAACCCAACACATCTTCAGGCGCCTAGAGAGGTCCTTTATTGACCTTTTCTTGACTTTCCCCGTAGCCTTTCTCGCCAGGTCAATACAGTAAACCTTGAAAATATGATCAGAACAAGCGGAACAATCAACAGCCGTACACATTAACAAACTGGAGCTATGGATTACGGCATAATGAGACGCTCATGTTTATAATTTCCCGCCATGAAGAGTTGAAGGTTCGCAATGGGCTATTTGGAAGCAAACTACATTGCTTTGATTTCCATAGCATGAGTCGTCAGACATTCATAAAGCAATGGCAAACTACTGAAGTAAATTGGGTAGTAAATCCCAAACAGGCAGTAAATACCGTGGTTGATTGTAACGCCATGTAAAGGTCATGCAACTAACTTAAAACACACTATTAGGGAGTCTCCGTGGTGAAGTAATCAAGCCGTCTGCCTCGTGCTCCGAAGGTTGTGGGTTCAATTCCGGGCTACGTCTTTCGGTTCAGGAGTGCATTTTTCTCGGAGACTCCTGGGGGTCGTCGCCGGAGCTACGGAATTCTTGTTTTATACGATGCTTTCTGCAGTTCTGCTCTGCAGAAAGAGACCGAGCCATATGGAATAAAACCCGGGACAATGAAGTCGATCCTCTCAACTTTTAAGACATTTTAAGAAAATATTAGTATTAAGCGTGGCACTTGAGATGGCTTAAGCAACAACCTGGGTTTACCAACCTCTCCTAGAGTGGCGTCACTAGTTGTGTCCAGATGAAATAACATACATACCTGGTACCCCTTTTCACTATCTCTACAAGTCATATCTGTAATCTCCATGGTAATAGGTAGTGGAGTTGCCTGGATCTGAAGTAATCGGCTTCAAATTATTATTGAGAATCTTGATTAGAAATGTACTTCTAAAAGCAATCTTATAAAAGAGCAGTTTCAGACTTCGAACACTAGTAGTAATTTACCTAACATTATGAGGTATAACTTATTTTTGAAAAATAATATCAAGGGATTAGGAACGTTAGAAAATAAGGATGACATAATGATGTCAAACTTAGCTTTATCACTTTTATACATCCGAGAATCAGCCCTGTCAAACCCTAATATTAACACTGGACAACATACAATACACAGCGATTTCACACACAGCACTTACACTGACGCAAACACGCGAGACACGTCGATGTCATTAACATTTCGGAAACATGCAAAACACCATCATTCTATCCCCAGCATTAACACTTGAGACAACATACAAGAAACAGCGATGCGAAACCCAGCATTAACACTTGGGACAACATGCAAGAAACAGCTATGCCAAACCTAGCATTAACACTGGGCAACATCTAAACAATGAATGTGACAGCCAGCATTTACACTGGACATTTACAATAAACAGTGATGTAAAACCCAGCATTTACACTAAAGCAAACACGAAAGACACTTCGATGTCATTAAGACTTCTGAAACATGCAAAACGCCATGATTTTATACCCAGCATTAACACTTGGGACAACATGCAAGAAACAGCGATGCCAAACCTAGCAATAACACTGGGAAACATCTAAAAAAAAATAAATGTCAAACCCAGCATTGATACTGGGTAACATAATAAAATGGAATGTTAAAACTGGGGACAACATGCAACATACCACGATGTCAAACCCAGCATTGACACCGGACAACATGCAAGACACAAAGATGTCAAACCCTGCACTAACACTTCGTAAACATGCAAGACATACCCAGCATTAACACTGGGAAATATCTTTAACAAAATTGATGTCAAATCCACCATCAACACTGGGCTAATTTTCTTTCTTAAAACAGGTATGTCTAACCGAGAATTAACACTGAAAAACATTTAAGAAACAGAGATAACAAACCCAGCATTAACACTAGAAAACATTCAAGAAACAGCGATGTCATACCCAGCATTACCACGTTACCACATGGAAGACACACTGATGTAAAACCCAGCATTATCACAGGACCACATGGAAGACACAGCGATGTCAAACCCAGCATTACGACAGGACCACATGGAAGGCACAGTGATGACAAACCCAGCATTACGACAGGACCACATGGAAGACACAACGATGACAAACCCAACATTATCACCAGACCACACGAAAGACACAGCGATGTCAAACCCAGCATGTCATCTTCGGAAGTTTTCCAACACTAAAAACCTCTTCGCCGGTGGCCTTCACCAAGCTAAATTGCCGGGAAGGTAAGGGGAAGGTGGGAGATTCCATTCTTCCTGACACTAACCACGAAATGAATAGACCTGTAGCTGAGATTGTATCCACGGAGAAAAAGGCAAGTTTTTCAATGAATCCACACGAGCATCGAATGAATTCAGACTGTGAAAAGAAGTACCTTGAAGAAGAATCGCTGGGCCGTGGCAGATTAGGGTGTTGTTGAAACCCGTAAGATACAACTCTTTAAAGAAAGCCCGTAGACGCGCCAATTCCGTGGCTGTTATGACGGCGATATAGACTGCTGATTCTGAAAAAAGATGTCTTGAATAGCTGAGAAATTAAATTAAAGCATGCAAGGGGAATAAACTGACACGAGGGTGGTCTCTCTTCATTGCGGCAAGCATAATATTTGGCAAATATATCTAGTGAATAAAGAGGTATTATGTCCCAATGACACATCACTAAAAGCTAATTGTGTTGGCACATGTTTTAGACAGAGTTATATTATCACAACTCCACGGGGAGATAAATGCGACACAGCTTTAATGATAGTCCTGTTGAAATTGGCAGTTGTCTGCGCTGGAGCTAGTAAGTGAAATTGTAGAAAATATTTCCAAAAAGATGTACACTAACCCATAGACACGGCTGGGAGACATAAAAGCAGGGTGCAATTTGACATTTCTATTGGACCAAGAAAGACCGCCTGTTTTTATAGGGATTTTCAAGAGGCAATAAATTATGCAGGTAATAATTTTATTTTCCCCGCATTAAAATCCCCCTTTTATCTGACAATAGAGTAAACGTCGTATATATTTTTTATTTGTCTTATTCTTCTTTCACACACTCCTTTAACTCCACGGCAGAGTATTTATTCTTGTCCAACGTTTATTTGTGTACAAACACATAAATGTGACACATGGTGGCAGCCTCACCAACACTTCAGCTCAGACAACAACCACTACAACTGTCAATGAAATCTCCCAGCGGAAAGCTGGAACCCAAAACTCCACAACGTGGGGTCCTGACAAATCTTACATTTTTACGTTCACTTTCCTTGTTGTTCTAGGTTATTCCACGGTGTTTTATTCTCTTTATTAATTACTTTAATTTTTAATCGGCAATTGTTGCCTTCTTTCACGCCTTAGTGTTGGATTTGCTCATCTGTTGTACGTTTTTCATGTTCCTTGTATTCTTTTATTCTTTCTCAATCTGCTCTCTCCGTTTCAGTAATTACGTATACTCTAGCCGGCGCTGTGGATTAGGTGATAGTGAGATGCACAGTTTCACAAATATCCGACATACGGGGTCCAGGGTTCGAAATCAGACGCGGGGGATTTCGACGCAGTAATTAAATTCGTTGATTTTGATCGAACGAGGCGTCGGCTATTCGAAAAGTAATGACAGGCTTCTAAACTAAAATTGCCAACTAAACCACAAACAGTACATAAATGATGGGGTTGATTGCAACGTTCTGTGAAGGACATGCAACTAACGAAAGTCTTATTGACCGATACGTGACTATACTAATTGTGATGACTGCTTCTATTCAACAATATCATCTGCATATTATATATACCTCTACTTCTTTCTCTTCACACAAACACACAAACACATACAAAAACACTTACATGTGTGCATATTAGCAGGCATATAGTATAAAGAGAGCCGGGTAGCTTCGAGTAGACGCTCGCCTACCGGCCAGATTGTCACAGGTTTTAATCGGTCTAGGGACGAATTTTTAAACTGACCTTGTTCCCAGGCCGACTCGGTGTTAGTTGGTTACCATAACATACCTTGGGAAGTAAAGTCGACCGATATAATACCACATCACCAACCCAGTGCCGATCGGTCTACAAAAATATGTTAACTGTCCATGATAAAGGGTGTCTTGCTGGTCATGCGTCGAAGTCCATTTCTTCCTGCAGCCAGGCGCTGTGGTCATTTGGAGGTGCCAGGTTAACTCAGGGTCTGAAATGTATAGCTTTTAATCGCTATGTTGTCTAGGTGTCTTCTAATCATGACTTCTGTTTTCTTCCTCTGTAAGCGCCAAGCAATATATCTGTTTATATACAAAAGTATGGGCTGATCACTATATTTCCACTGATCATGAGGCGTGTAGAAAGGTCTTTACTTGTATTTTGACTTACATGTGCTGAAGCCTTTCATGGTAAATGTTCGGCTCGTATGTTTGATGTCAGGATTTAAGTCAACCTCATGTCACAGACAATTGGTCAATATTGATGATTTGTTAGACAGGAGATCATACCAACTCCGTACGTGTCTGGAGAACTGATGGTAATCTTACACAAACTGACCTGATACATCCCAGCATTTTCCTCTTTCGTGATTCTATATAAAAGATACCCATTCAACTGGTAACTCACATCAGAAGAGACCGTCTATGGGCGACATTAGAAAGAGACAGCTGCAGTTTGTCGTCAAAATGGGAAAGTTGGAGCGTAGAAGAAGCAGGAAGACACTAGAGAAATCATGCTGGACAGTTTGACATCATGACATGGAGGAATATCTGTATCAGAAATGACAGGCAGCACAAGAGACAGCAGGCTTTCGGCAGACATGATCCTCAACGTGGAAATGTATGAACTATGAGAAGAGGGAAAAGACACCATTCATCTGGCAGGCTGACACTAGTTGCTGCACACCGACATGAAAATATCTTTAGTGGCGTCATAGAACAGCCAGAGAATGTCTTCAAGTGGTTACCAAGCCACTCGACTATTTTGTGAATGTCGTAACAGTGAGTCGTCTAAGTACGTTTCATGTAATCAGGGTGGACCTGGCCTAACACAACGGCAGTTTTAACAAGTGCTACATTTAATGTTAATGTGTCGCGGCGGCAAAGGTGTTACGAACGCAATTCGTAATCCTGCATTCCTTGTTTGAAACACAACTGCGGGACATTTGGAAGCAGACAGCCTTGGTTGATATTTTATGCAAAAATCAGTGACAAACGACTGAAGGTAAACTTGCCTCCAAAAAATTACAAACACCGAAACTATGCTGGGGTTGACTGCGACATGTAAAGGATATGCAGCTAACTTTATGTTTTAAAAACGTCATAAAAGTCGAGGGGAATCTACTTAATTACACCGGGTTTCATCCCATATGGCTCGGTCTCTATCCGCAGGGCGACCTGCAGAAAGCGTCGCACAAAACACGAACTCTGTGGCTCCGGCGACGACCCTCAGTAGTCTCCGAGAAAAATGCACTCGTGAACCGAAAGACGTAGCCCGGAATCGAACCCACAACTTTCGAAGCGAGAGGCGGACGGCTTGACTACTTCGCCACGGAGGCGTGTTGATGTAACAGTTAGGCAGCTGCGCTGACAATTGCATGCTTTACCAATGCTTTCTGAACGGCCGACGCTCACACTTTGAAATCGGTATAAAGCTATCTATTCCCAAATCGTCTGCGGCTGACATTGAACCCAGGTTCTAGTTAAGTTAGTTGCATATCATTTACAGGACGTCACAGTCAATCCCAGAATGTGTTGGCTGTTTCTAATTTCTTTGCAAGTTTACGTTTAGTGGTTTATCGTTGCGTTCTGAATGACCGGCACTCATACCATTATATGAAAATCAACGCAAGGCGGTCTGCTGTCACATCACCCGCGGCGGTGTTTCGAACGCGGTATGCTGGATTACAAACTGCGCCTGTAAACCCTTCGCCACAGAGCTGGTCTAGTCCCGGTATGTCGGGGAATTCCGAATCACAGTTTCACTATCCCCTAAACCACAGCGCCGGTTTTACTAGTAGTTATCTTATGTCAATTCTTGTGCGCGGAAGTGAATCATTGGCATTTAACAGATTAGTAAGGAATAACGTGGAAGCTAAACA
>JACEFZ010028018.1:485000-521017 GCA_014155875.1 Cepaea nemoralis
GCGTTGTGTGAATAAGATGTGAGTACCCTTGTCCCCCAGTCACTGTATTAGCGTTGTGTGAATACGATGTGAGCACCGCTCTCCCTCCAGTCACTGTATTAGCGTTGTGTGAATAAGATGTGAGTACCCTTCTCTCCCAGTCACTGTATTAGCGTTGTGTGAATAAGATGTGAGTACCCTTGTCCCCAGTCACTGTATTAGCGTTGTGTGAATAAGATGTGAGCACCGTTCTCCCTCCAGTCACTGTATTAGCGTTGTGTGAATAAGATGTGAGTACCCTTGTCCCCCAGTCACTGTATTAGCGTTGTGTGAATAAGATGTGAGCACCGTTTTCCCTCCAGTCACTGTATTAGCGTTGTGTGAATAGATGTGATATTACCCTTCTCTCCCAGTCACTGTATTAGCGTTGTGTGAATAAGATGTGAGCACTGTTCTCCTCCAGTCACTGTATTAGCGTTGTGGAATAGGATGTGAGTACCTTCTCCCTCCAGTCACTGTATTAGCGTTGTGTGAATAGGATGTGAGTACCCTTGTCCCCAGTCACTGTATTAGCGTTGTGTGAATAAGATGTGAGCACTGTTCTCCCTCCAGTCACTGTATTAGCGTTGTGTGAATAGGATGTGAGTACCCTTCTCCCTCCAGTCACTGTATTAGCGTTGTGTGAATAGGATGTGAGTACCCTTGTCCCCCAGTCACTGTATTAGCGTGTGTGAATAAGATGTGAGCACTGTTCTCCTCCAGTCACTGTATTAGCGTTGTGTGAATAGGATGTGAGCACCCTTCTCCCTCCAGTCACTGTATTAGCGTTGTGTGAATACGATGTGAGTACCCTTGTCCCCCAGTCACTGTATTAGCGTTGTGTGAATACAATGTGAGTACCCTTGTCCACCAGTCACTGTATTAGCGTTGTGTGAATACGATGTGAGTACCCTTGTCCCCCAGTCACTGTATTAGCGTTGTGTGAATACGATGTGAGTACCCTTCTCCCTCCAGTCACTGTATTAGCGTTGTGTGAATATGATGTGAGTACCCTTGACCCTCCAGTCACTGTATTAGCGTTGTGTGAATACGATGTGAGTATCCTTGACCCTCCAGTCACTGTATTAGCGTGTGTGATACGATGTGAGTACCCTTGTCCCCCAGTCACTGTATTAGCGTTGTGTGAATATGATGTGAGTACCCTTCTCCCTCCAGTCACTGTATTAGCGTTGTGTGAATACGATGTGAGTACCCTTGTCCCCCAGTCACTGTATTAGCGTTGTGTGAATACGATGTGAGTACCCTTGTCCCCCAGTCACTGTATTAGCGTTGTGTGAATACGATGTGAGTACCCTTGTCCCCCAGTCACTGTATTAGCGTTGTGTGAATATGATGTGAGTACCCTTCTCCCTCCAGTCACTGTATTAGCGTTGTGTGAATATGATGTGAGTATCCTTGACCCTCCAGTCACTGTATTATCGTTGTGTGAATACGATGTGAGTATCCTTGACCCTCTAGTCACTGTATTAGCGTTGTGTGAATACGATGTGAGTACCCTTGTCCCTCCAGTCACTGTATTAGCGTTGTGTGAATATGATGTGAGTACCCTTGACCCTCCAGTCACTGTATTAGCGTTGTGTGAATATGATGTGAGTACCCTTGACCCTCCAGTCACTGTATTAGCGTTGTGTGAATATGATGTGAGTACCCTTGACCCTCCAGTCACTGTATTAGCGTTGTGTGAATATGATGTGAGTATCCTTGACCCTCCAGTCACTGTATTAGCGTTGTGTGAATACGATGTGAGTACCCTTCTCCCTCCAGTCACTGTATTAGCGTTGTGTGAATACGATGTGAGCACGCTTCTCCCTCCAGTCACTGTATTAGCGTTGTGTGAATACGATGTGAGTACCCTTCTCCCTCCAGTCACTGTATTAGCGTTGTGTGAATACGATGTGAGCACGCTTCTCCCTCCAGTCACTGTATTAGCGTTGTGTGAATACGATGTGAGTATCCTTGACCCTACAGTCACTGTATTAGCGTTGTGTGAATACGATGCGAGACGCCTTGTCCCTCAGTCACTGTATTAGCGTTGTGTGAATACGATGCGAGTACTCTTGTCCCTCAGTCACTGTATTAGCGTTGTGTGAATACGATGCGAGTACCATTCTCCCTCCAGTCACTGTTTTCCATCCATCCATCATGTGCCATGCCGGTAAGCGTGGGCGGTCATGTTCTGCCATCTCACTCGATCACCAGAGTTGTGGATCAGCTCAGTGTTCCTGTCTCGACCATGCCACGAGACCAAGCCATCCATGTATTTGCTTCTAGGTCTTCTTCTTGGTTTGTTCCCTTCGATCTTAGCAGTTGTCACCAAGTTCTCCAATTCATTTCTTCTCATAACATGCCCAAAAAATGTTGACTGTCTGCGTCTAATATCTCTAATCAGTTTACGATCTTCATTTGTTTCTTGAAGGACTTGTTCATTGGTCTTTCTGGCTGTCCATGGTATTCTTTGCATTTTCTTCAGAAACCACATTTCTACAGCCATCAGATGTTTTTCAGCTTGACTGCTCATTGTCCAAGCTTCACATCCATATAAAAGTACAGGTTCTATGTAGCACCTCAACACTCTTTTTCTCGTTTCAATTGACATCTTTTTATAGTTGTGGACAAATTCACCTATCTTGGCAGCACTGAGTCCCAAGCTGCCACAATTGATGACGAAGTGAATGCAAGAATTTACAAGGCCAGCGCGGCCTTTGGCAAACTTTACAAGAATATGTGGGACAGAAATGGAATAAGCTAAAACTACAAAGCAGTTGTTTTACCCACACCGTTATATACTTGTGACACCTGGACTGTTTACCAACTACACACTAGGACATTGAATCACATCCACAGAGTCTGCCTAAGGAAGCTAATGAAGAATACATAGCAAGACAAGATCCAAGACACTGAAGTCCTAGAAAGAGCGTCCATGCCCAGTATCCACATTACACTAATGAAGAATCTGATTCGCTGGGCTGGTCATTTGACTCGCATGCCAGATCACAGGCTCTCTATTAGAATTATTTTACGGCGAGCTACGTTGTGGTAAACGCTCCCAGGGCGGCCAGAAGAAACGCTTTAAAGACACTCGGAAGATCTCACTAAAAGCTTTTGGAATTCATCACGACACTTAGGAGACTGCTGCCAAAGAAAGAAATTGTGGCGTACAACATTACACAAGGGTGCAGTCAATTGTGAAGCAAACAGGACTGCAAGAGCTGTGAACAAAAGGCTGGAAAGAAAAATTACTGCAGGATATCCTCCTTCTGGAACGTCAAGCATTCTTTGCCCACATTGTCAAAGAACATTTCAAGCCAAAATAGGCCTTATCAGTCATCGTAGAACTCACGGCTCCATTCTCTCAATACCACTGGATGAACTGAATGGTCATCAGCATTCTTGATGGACAAACAACACACATCTGTATCATTACATCGCGCAAGTTATTTTACAACACTTTGATAGCTTATCATAAAAACCCCACCCCACACATTCATAGACGCACACTCACACACAATCTCTCGCGCACTCACATTCGCACACACAAATTCGCTTACTTCCTCTCACACGATATCATCATCACCATCAAGCGCCGTGCCGACTGGTGTACATGACTCCCCACATATCTCGGCCTGTGGTTTTCTCTACCTTTGATATTACTCCATGCCACCGTCACAATCCATCCAGCATCATTTCTCTTGGTCTGCCTCTGCCTCTCTTCCCCTCGATCTTTCCAGTTGTCACGATGTTCTCCAATGCCTCTCTTCTCATCACATGACCAAAAAAGTTGTTTGCCTCTTTCTTATTGTTGTATATAATGTTCTAGTTTCATTAGCCTCTTTCAGGCATTCGTTGTTAGTTACTTTGGCAGTCCAAGGAATTCGCAACATTCGTCTCAGGAACCACATCTCTGTTGCTTCCAATCTCTTCCTAATTTGTTCATTTACATTCCAAGATTCACAGCCATACAGCAAAACAGGTTCTATATAGCATCTTAGCACTCTCTTTCTTACATTCAATGATAGTGACTTATTGCATAAGATATTCTTCATTTTCTGAAATGCAGCCTTTGCTTGCCCTATTCTGCTCTTAATCTCTGTTGTGCATCTTCCATCTGATGTTATAAATGTCCCTAGATATTTAAAACTATCCACTTGGTGAAGAATTTTCCCTTCTATCTCTATTTCACATTTTGGTGTTACCTGTTTCTTTGATATCACCATTGTTACTGTTTTCTTGATATTCAAGGAGAGTCCTTTCTTTGCACTTTCTGTTACTACAATGTCCAACAATTGTTGTAGATCTTTTGCATTATCCGCCATCAATACTGTGTCATCTGCATAGCGTATATTATTTATATTATAACCTCCGAATATTATTCCTGGCTTTTCTTTGATCTCTCTCATTATTACTTCGCTATAGAGGGAGAAGAGATCCGGTGACAAAACACATCCCTGTCTTACTTCCAGCTTTATGTGTTCATAATTTCCTTCTTTATTTCCCATTTTAATTGCTGCTATTTGGTTCCAGTAAATATTTTTTATTATTCTGAGATCTTTCCCATCAATGTTAATATCTTCCAACATTTTAATCATTTCATCATGTTTTACTTTATCAAATGCCTTAGTATAATCTATGAAGCACAAATATATGTCTTTCTTTGTCTCTATTGATCTTTCTAATAGTGTCGGTAATGTATATATTGCATTGTTTGTACCCTTTCCTTCGACAAATCCATACTGTTCTTCAGCAATTTCCATTTGTATTTTCTTTCTTGTTCTTCTCATTATAATTCTGAGTAGAAGCTTAGTGACATGGTTTATGAAGTTAATCGTACGAAAATGTTCGCATTCAATTGCTCTAAGTCTTTTTGGTATAGCTATAAATACAGATTTCAACATATCGCTTCGTATATATCCACTGCAGTAAATATCATTCAACATTTTGGTTAATATATCTACTCCAAATTCCCCCATTACTTCTAATTCTTCTATTGTAATTCCATCTGGTCCAGCTGTTTTTCCTTTCTTCATATTCTTGATAGCGTCATCAGCTTCATCTTTTAGAATAGGTGGACCTTCTAAGTTACCTTCTTCTGTTAATTCTGCCTTTCCTCCATCATATAAGTCTCTTATATACTCATTCCACCTCTTTATTATAGCATCTTCTTCCAATAATATATTTCCTATTTTTGATTTTAAACACCCTGAATTTATTCTTATTTTTCTTCCTGAGAGCTCATTGATTTGTTTGTGCATATTTTTTGTATCTTTAATACAATTTAATTCAATTTTCTTGCACTGTTCATTTAAACAACATTCTTTTGCCTTCACACAATTATTTCTTAATTCTTTATTTATCTCATTATATCCATGTTTATCATTTTTGCTCTGTTTTCTTTTGGCCATCAACTTTAATATTTCTTCAGTCATCCATTTTTTCTTAGTCTGTTGGCTTCTCTCCGGTAATATTTCTTTGCTAATTTGATCAATGGAGTCGCTTAACATTTCCCATTGTTCATTTATATTCTGTATTTTAGCTATTGCATTATACCTATTTTTCACAATCACTCTGTATTGTTCTTGAATTTCTTTATCTACCTTCAAAATGTCTTTATTACGTCTCATGTTCATAACCACCTTTTTTCTTCTCTTCAATCTTACTTTTATTATTCCACATAGTGGTACATGATCACTATTACAATCAGCACCCGGCATTGTCTTTACATTAATTAACGCATTTCGACACCTTTCACGCGATATAAAGGGAAATAATAAAGGAATTTCAAATCAAACCACAATGCTACAGAGTTACCTACCGTTAACAAGTGTTGATTTTCAGCTGAGTGTGTGGAAGTTAAGGAGTCCTCTTTTACACATCCTAGTGGGCGTGTTAGTGAAGTCGTGAATGGTAACACTGATAATGCCATGAGAACGGTAGGACAACGTTTCAATGCCTGTTTTACTGAGGAGCGTACCCTGACATCGGGCAGGGAGATGAGTGTATGCTGTAAAGGTCGAATTTGTAATGAGACTATAGTTAGTTTGTTGTGGTTCCAACTTCACAGCAACGGGTCGTCCCCATTATGCCTGTGCCAGTGAATATCACACAAAACACTCCTCACTGCCCCATGTGAAAAGTGGAACAGACAGGAGTCTTGACACACCAACAGCCCGCACAGGTATGGTATTTGTCCATCAAGAATAATGGTGAATATTCATTTCATCCAGTGGGGTTAAAAGTTTGCAGCTGTGAGCTCTAAGATGGCTGGTAAGGCCTATTTTGGCTCGAAATGTTATTTCACAATGTAAGGAAAGGATGCTTGACGTTCCGGGAGGAGGATCTCCTGCAGTGATTTTTCTGTCCAGTCTTATTTTCACAGCTCCTGCAGTCCTGTTTGTTTCACAAGTGACTGCACCCTTGTGTAATGATGTACGCCACTAATTTTGGTCTTTGGCAGCAGTCTCCCAAGTGTCGTGATGAACTCAAAAGCTTTTAGTGTGAACTTCAGAGCGTCTTTAAAGCTTTTCCTCTGGCCGCCTTAGGAGAGTTTACCGCAGCTCAGCTCGCCGTAAAAAAAAAAAATCGTTTAGGGAGCCTCTGATCTGGCATGCGAGTCAAGTGACCAGCCCAGCGAATCCTATGTGAAAAGGCCAGACTGTTGTATGGCGGTTTCAGAAAATGCCTGCGGCGAGCGCTAGTGAACTTGGTGATTTTAAAGAGGATGATCTGAAAAACTCCAAATCGCACTGGCATACAAAAGACAAGAAGACCAAGAAGAGAATTGACCCCAGATAGTGCTTTGATACCTAAGGTCCTTATGAATGGGATTCCCCTTCCAAACAATAATATATCTACACCTCTCTCTCTCTCCCCTCCTCGCCGTCTTCCATACGTCAAGAGTCTTCAGAAAGGTAAAAGCCGTGTTAAATGTTCTTTTATTCTTTGCATTAGGCTTTTATATTCATTTTATATTAATTTCTTATTGTTATTAGTATTAAACACTCTATATAGTTTCTATAAAATAGTTTTAATGTATTTTGGAATGTCTAGAACGAATTAATCGGATTTACATTCATTCAAATTGACATAATTGCCTCGGTTTTCATCGGTTTCGGATTTCGTTGATTGTTTTCGAACGGAGTATGGAAGGAAACCGAGGTTTCACTGTATATCTATAGTTTATTGAACTAATGCTCGTGTGTCTAGGGCAGAGGTTTCAAAACCATGGCCCGCGAGCCACTTGTGACCCTCTAGCAGTCAGAAAGTGGCACGCGAGGCCTCGAGCAGCCATTTTCCGTAATGACCGTTATAAAAAAAAACGTTCCAGACTCACCGACAGTAACCTAGCTGCGCTTATGACTTTGGGCATCACAGATTTGTGCCCAGACATTGATACACTGGCATTTGAACTCAAGTAACTGGTTGTGAAGAATAGTTACAATTGTAAATTAATTACATTAATAGCGATGTTCAAAACATTTAAAATTTAAGTTAAGAAAGGTAAGAATGATATTGCACAACTTTTAGAATTTTATAACGTTATGGCCCGCTTAATTACCGAAAATGGTAGATATAGCCCTCTGTTTGAAAAGCTTGGGAACTAATGGTCTAGGGGGTAACAGTTATGCATTTATAGATCATTGAACTAATGCTCTTGAGTATGAGGGTTAACAAATGGCTGATTGCATGACAACTACAGCTATGAAGCACTGAATAAGACAGAGATACATTGCATCACATCTTTAATACGCAGCTGATTGTCACACATAGTAAAATTCAATGGCAGCTTCACAACGCACGATCAGATTAACACAACAGCATTTTAACCACTTCGAGGCAACAACTATCGGGAGCAAGCCCCAACCATTCATGTGAGTTGTCACTGCGAACGCAACAAAAACGGCCAGTCAGGCTTTGTTTTGTTTCGCTCATAAATACCCATAATGGAGCAAAATCCCCGTTACCTATTTACCCACGCGCCCAATCGTGGAATGTGACATCACAGCTCCTAGTTGCCTTTCTCGCACAGAAAAGAAATTGACCTATTAAACCACAGACAGCCGTGGTAGAGCTGTGGCTAGCACGACTGCCTGCCAGCCCAGTGGGCATGTGTTCGATGCCCTATGGTATCATCATTCTTCTATTTCAGCGGGTTTCCCAGGTCGGCCCAGAATAACCTGGATATCAGGAAATGTCATGGGGAATCAAGGCGATGGTGGGATATTGCCCGTGTCACCCACCGAATGCCTACTGGTCTATTAAAATAATGGGTTAGCACCATGCATCCGGTGCGTCTCAATGGGTGTAACAAGGTACATTTCTCACTTAATTAACCTACCACACGCTCCTGATACCCAGCAATTGAAATTGTTGTGAAAATTATTTTACAAGTAATATTATGGGATTAATAAAATGAATACACAACATGGGCGTAAAATGTTAGCTTTCAAATTGTGTATGTGAGACAACGAGGGACAATTTCATGGCACAAGAAGAAAATAAGCAAAGAACTATTAAGTAAATTGTAATTGAATAAAACTTTACTGAATGAGATCAAGGTCAGTAAGTTACGGCACATCCGCCTTATAAAAAGACAGAGCTATGTGTTGAATGATGCATTAGAGGGAAATGTAGAGTGGAAGACAACGTTACAGGTGGGTGGACATCCAGAGATGGGCTTATTGAATCCTGTATGAGCGCACGGTGACAACGCAGATCAGAGAGTGTAGGGTACTCTTTACAACCGACGTTTACTGCGGAGATGATATTTTAGGATTATAGCAGATTCCCCGTTGCACCTCCAAGCCATTGACGGCAAACAATGCACAACAGAGTGTGACAAATATAGCACAGGGGAATGAGCTTTCATGGGAATAAGGTGTTCTTTGCCACACAGCAGAATAGAATACTCAGTTGTCCTGACTGCCGAAAACTGCTGTCAAAAATAACATCAGAAACTACCTGTGGATGTTGGCGGACAGGGGAAACTATCACATTATCGTTCCCATGAATACGTGTATGAGCAAGTTACACATCTCAAATAAAGAAGTGATATATTTAGAAACTCCACACCGATCTTCGAACTGAAGAATCTGACATGACAAACTAAAGAAAACGTATAAGCTGCATACACTTAAAAATAAACTCTGCACACCATTGAAAGCTAATTCACACACACCATTGAAAACTTATTCACGCACACCATTGAAAACTTATTCACACATATAATTTAAAATGTACTCACGTACTCCATTGAAAACTTATTCACACACTACCATTCATCATGTGCCATGCCGCTAAGCGTGGGCGGTCATGTTTCACCATCTCACTCGATCATCAGAGCCGTGGATCAGCTCCGGGTTCCAGTGCCACGTAGCCAAGCCATCCAGGTATTTATTTCTCGGCCTTCCCCTTGGTCTCTTTCCCTTGATCTTGCCAGTTGTCACTAGGTTCTCTAATTCATTTCTTCTCATAACATGCCCAAACAATGTTGACTGTCTACGTCTAATGTCTCTATTCAGTTTACGATTTCCAACACATCATTGAAAACGTATTCATACACACACACCATTGAAAACGTATGCACATCATACCAATTGAAAATGTATACACTGGTATACCATTGAAAACTAATGTGTTACACAACTGGCAAATGAAGTAAATAGTGGCATTGTGGGGTACATAGACATTTCTCTTCCCCGACACTTGGCTTTCATGATAATTTAATGTCAGCATTATAGTTTTCTGTCAGTTAACGCTTCATCACAATATGTCATCAAAGCAGGAAATCGTAAGGATCACGTGATGGCGGTGCATTTGTTTTGTATCCTATAAAACAAAAACAGTAAAAAGGACAGAAAGAGAATTAATTAGAATGTTAATACAAGTCATTATATACATATTATTTTACAATAGGCGACTTCCGTTTGAAATCAAATACTACAACATCAAGAGAGATAAAAGTTGATATGCGAAGTGTATTCTTTTAGAAAAGTTAGACATGTGGGTGTACGAGATAAATTTACGACGATTGCCTGGAAAAGAGGCTACAGAAAATAGAAAAAAAATACACAAATAAAGAAAGAAACAATCAGTGTTCATTGTTCATGTAAGGGAAACGAGGCACTGGATAACATCATGACGTAGGTCAACATGGCTGAATCGATAACAACGCGTTCTTAAACATCCGGTGTTCTGATACTGAGGTAAGGGGTTCAACCCCTACACCGGACAGTTGGACTAAAATGTTGACTTCTCGTCCTTGACTTGGAGACGTAAATTACAAGTATCTCTGAAGTCGGAGTGGGTTCGCCTGATGGCTAAGGACAATGGTAAGAGGGAAAGCTAATCCAAGCGCAAAATTAAGTCAAGTGCTACTAGAATTAGTGTGTATGGACTACGCTTGAGTTCAAAGCGAGCGGGCGCCAAAAGAAAGAAAGATTTAAACCAGGCCAAGACAAAAGCGGATATTTTAGGAAAACTACACGGCACAAGCAAGCAAGGACGTTGGGCACAGACTCATGCTAAGCCGAAGAGAGTTGTTCAAAACATGAGACTTCGAAGGGGGGACGATCAGGAGGCTTCAGCACAGGTCTTCCACCTGAATTATCCAATCAAAGAATGAGTAGGCAGATTTATTTTCATATATGTTTTTTTTTTTTACATTGGCATTTGAAGGTGAACAAAGAATAAGTAGTAGTAGTAGTAGTAGTAGTAGTAGTAGTAGTAGCAGCAGCAGCAGCAGCAGCAGCAGCAGTAGTAGTAGTAGTAGTAGTAGTAGTAGTAGTAGTAGTAGTAGTAGTAGTAGTAGTAGTAGTAGTAATAGTAGTAGTAGTAGTAGTAGTAGTAGTAGTAGTAGTAGTAGTAGTAGTAGTAGTAGTAGTAGTAGTAGTAGTAGTGGTAATGGCAAAAGCAGTAGCAGCAGCAGCAGCAGTAGTAGTAGTAGTAGTAGTAGTAGTAGTAGTAGTAGTAGTAGTAGTAGTAGTAGCAGCAGCAGCAGCAGTAGTAGTAGTAGTAGTAGTAGTAGTAGCAGCAGTAGTAGTAGTAGTAGTAGTAGTAGTAGTAGTAGTAGTAGTAGTAGTAGTAGTAGTAGTAGTAGTAGTAGTAGTAGTAGTAGTAGCAGCAGCAGCAGTAGTAGTAGTAGTAATAGTAGTAGTAGTAGTAGTAGTAGTAGTAGTAGTAGTAGTAGTAGTAGTAGTAGTAGTAGTAGTAGTAGTAGTAATAGTAGTAGTAGTAGTAGTAGTAGTAGTAGTAGTAGTAGTAGTAGTAGTAGTAGTAGTAATAGTAGTGGTAATGGCAAAAGCAGTAGCAGCAGCAGCAGCAGCAGTAGTAGTAGTAGTAGTAGTAGTAGTAGTAGTAGTAGCAGCAGCAGCAGCAGCAGTAGTAGTAGTAGTAGTAGTAGTAGTAGTAGCAGCAGCAGCAGCAGCAGTAGTAGTAGTAGTAGTAGTAGTAGTAGTAGTAGTAGTAGCAGCAGCAGCAGCAGCAGTAGTAGTAGTAGTAGTAGCAGCAGCAGCAGCAGCAGTAGTAGTAGTAGTAGTAGTAGTAGTAGTAAT
The DNA here is from genome assembly GCA_014155875.1 of Cepaea nemoralis. Taxonomy (NCBI): domain Eukaryota; kingdom Metazoa; phylum Mollusca; class Gastropoda; order Stylommatophora; family Helicidae; genus Cepaea; species Cepaea nemoralis. The sequence continues at coordinate 496,586 of JACEFZ010028018.1, forward strand.
AGCAAAAGCAGTAGCAGCAGCAGCAGCAGCAGTAGTAGTAGTAGTAGTAGTAGTAGTAGTAGCAGCAGCAGCAGCAGCAGTAGTAGTAGTAGTAGTAGTAGTAGTAGTAGTAGTAGTAGTAATAGTAGTAGTAGTAGTAGTAGTAGTAGTAGTAGTAGTAGTAGTAGTAGTAGTAGTAGTAGTAGTAGTAGTAGTAGTAGTGATGGTGGTGGTGATGGTGCTGGTGGTGCTGGTGATGCTGGTACTGGTGGTGGCAGTACATTATTAGTATTGGTAGTAGTAGTAGTAGTCGTTACAATAGAATATGTTGAGGCCTAACGATGGCTACTGCCGTGGGGCTACCTTTACCTTGTTTACCGATAGTTTATTCTTCTTTATATTCTTTGTAATATAGGTTCCATAATCTAAGGGACTACCTTTTCTTTGTCTATGTTAATTATTCATCCTTATAGCTGTGTGAATATCTTTACCTTGTCTACTGTTAGTTATTCTTCCTTATAGCTACGTGACTACTTTTACCTTGTCGACTGTTAGTTATTCTCCCTTATAGCTATGTGACTACTTTTACCTTGTCTACTGGTAGTTATTCTTCCTTATAGCTATGTGACTACTTTTACCTTGTCTACTGGTAGTTATTCTTCCTTATAGCTATGTGACTACTTTTACATTGTCTACTGTTAGTTATTCTTCCATATAGCTATGTGACTTCTTTTACCTTGTCTACTGTTAGGTATTCTTCCTTATAGCTATAGAACTACCTTTACCTTATCTACTATTAATTATTCTTCCTTATAACTATAGGACTACTTTTATGTCTACATTTAGTTAATTATTTTTCCTTACAGCTATGGGACTACTTTTACCTTGTCTACTGTTATTTATTCATCCAATGCATTCAAACTGTAGAAAGTTCATATTGAAACTGACAAAACATTCTAAACACTGAATATTCTTTTCATCATCATATAGTTCCCTTTCTTGGATAGAACTTATTCAACCCCCCCCCCCCCCCCCCCCCCTTAAAAGTCTTTCGTAACATACGAAATAGGTATCTCTATTTTGGGCCATATGTCCTGTGGTCCATCCTGCTTCACACAATGAGTGATTCAATTATTTTGCTCTTGAATATCGGTTTGTCTTAGATTTATACGCAACAGAGACATCCATTAGCCAGTGTTATATATACATTACCTGCATGTAACTAGTCATATATGATAATAATATTAATAATACTAATATGCATTGTGTTAACAACCACGCCACTATATTGTATTGATGTGAGCTGCAGTCCCTTTAAAGGACGTCATAATCAACTGCAACATTTTTGGATCTCTTTATGCTTGCTTGCTTGTGTTCGTTGGCTTGAGCTCCAACGCAAAGTCCTGTATATCGGATGAAGGCATCCTGTTGTCCAACATCAGTGTGATATCATACAGGACCTGAGGTTTGCGTGAGTATCCGTTGTCCCATGTCTGGCTTATTGGTGTGCAGACTGGTGGTTCCTCGCCGTACAGGCAGACACTCTCCGACTTCGGAGGAATCGGCGATCCTACTGACTTTAGCCAGGACCCCGAAAGGACCTGTAGCCCAGGACGCTCGACGAGGACGCGTCAATAGGTCTTGGCCAGTATATAACCCAGCCCTGGTGCCTTGGAAACACCTCTGCGTCCCAGGATCTCTTTATGATTAGTAGCTCAGTTTAAGTTCAGTAGTTTTTCAATGCTTTCTGAACGATAGACGCACATACCATTGTTAAAATCAACACAGAGTGGTCTGCTTCCAAATCGCCGGCAGCTAATATGGAACGAGGTATCACGTTCACTGCCGCTTCCCCGCAGGCGTCGGCTGTATTGTGTAGCATACTGTAGTTAATACTTGTATGATCGGTTATTGTCATGCAGTTTGTAAAGCGTCCTGGTACTGTTTATTCTATGATTACCTACACCAGAAACGTCTCTGTGGCGAAGGGGTTTAGGACACAATTCGTAATCCCGGTTTTATAAAATGGTATGAGTTCCGGTCGTTCAGTAAGCAATGACAAACTACTGAAGATCAACTTACCGAGAAATCACAAACAGCCAAAAAACAAAATGCTGGGTTTGACTGCGACTTCCTGTAATAGATATGCAACTAACTTTTTAAACCTACACCAGGGTGCTTAAGTTCTTGCAGTTTGTAAAGCGTCTTGATGTTATTTAGTCTATGACTATACCAGTGGCGTTTTGTTCATGAAAGACGAGGGCTAGTCAGCATGAACATGAGCACAGGTCATTCAAGACTTCTTGGGTATGGGGTATGTATGAGGTCGGGCAACTAACCACGGGTCAATATTTCTCCCAGTGAGCTATTATGAGAATGACGCCTTGTAAAGGATTTGTTACTTTATGACGAAAAACTACCATTGCTAGTGTCTACTGCTACTGATTACTGCTCCACAATCTGGGATGGATGCTCCAAATCAATAACAAAACACCGATATTCACTCCAGAAAAGGGCAGTGCGTTTAATTAATGGTGAAAAGCTTACCGACAATCCTAACCTACATAAACGCTTCGGTTACTGCCACTCCACAAACGCCTACTTTTTAATAAGGCCAAACTAATTCACAAAATCCTATTTCAAAATGCTCCAAGCTACCTTTGGCCATTGTTTAAATATAACGCTAGACATAGCGAACGACTAAATATACTTCATGTCCCTAAACCTAGGATAGACTTATATAAAACAAGCTTAGCATACTCTGCCGCTCAGTTGTGGAACAATCTTCCACAAGAAATCAAAGACACACCAATCATTATACATCCATTCTCAACCTGTTTGAACACTACCTCAGTACAGACTACATACCTCCGTAAACAAAAACACAAAAAGACAATAATAATGGTAACTTATCTCAAACGACAACTAGCCAATAAACATTCCCATATGTATGGGACATGTATGTATGTATATGCCATATGTATGGCACGTTACACCCTCCTTAGATATTTATAATGCCCATGTTAAACACTGCCTCAGTGAGTCATTTGTTATTGATTATTTTTCATGCACTTAAATGCTATTGTTCTTTTGTTGTCAAAATTTGCTTCACAAGTGTTGTTGAATGAAATAATGTATGAGAGGAAATAGAGAAGAAGGAGCAGAATGTCAGACGGGCCTGTGTGCCCAATTCTTAACCCTTTGAAAATAAAGACTTTCGTTCGTTCGTTCGTTCGTTCTACACAGAGGTGTGTTTTGAAATCAGTTTACAATGTCCTTCGTGAAAAGTCCGAACCGAAAGCTCGCTGAGTGGACGTTGTCTGCAGACTGACTGTTCCTAGTTTGCTCGTGGAGCAGCCTGTGGCGAACGAAATGCCCAATACATGGAAGTAAGGAATTAAAACAGCCATGTGCAGGACGTGGCGATTCTTTGGGTGAGCCCAGTATCAGAGCGCTGTATGTCGGCACTGCAATTTTGGAAGCCTCCTTGAAAGGGGATAATGCCCATGGACTTGCCCCTGCCTTCCCTTGAGGGCTGACTTGAAGTCTTCGACCTTTCTAACTTGAACAGCTGGGATGTGGACTGCACTACAGCAGCGAGAAACACCCGGGAAAGCTAACCCGATTAACAATCGCCCGCCAAAGTCGGATGTGTTGGCCTAGGGGCGCATAACCGGACACACTGCAATAACGTCTGAAAAAATACTCTGGATGAACGCAGAATAAGAAGAAGAAATCAGTTTACATTTCTCTCATCGCCTGTTTACCTTGTTCTCATCACCTGCTCACTTTCTCTCATCACCTGCTCACCTTTCACTCATCACCTGCTCACCTTTCTCTCATCACCTGCTCACCTTTCTTTCATAATCTGCCCACCTTTCTTACCACCTCTCCACCTTTCTTTCATTACCTGCTCACCTTTCTCTCACCACCCGCTTAACTTTCAGCTCTGTGTTACTTTCAACTGTAAGCTCATCTTTCTCTCACCACCTCCCCACCTTTCTCTCACCACCTCACCACCTTTCTCTCACCATCTCCCCACCTTTTCTCACCACCCGCTTATCTTTCAGCTCTATGTTACTTCCAGCTGTAAGCCCATCTTTCTCTCCCCATCTTTATCTCACAACCTCCCCACCTTTCTCTCACCACCTCCCCATCTTTCTCTCACCACCTCCCCACCTTTCTCTCACCACCTCCCCATCTTTCTCTCACCACCTCCCATCTTTCTCTCACCACCTCTACACCTTTCTCTCACCACCTCCCCACCTTTCTTTCACCACCTCCCCACCTTTCTCTCACCACCTCCCCACCTTTCTCTCACCACCTCCTCACCTATCTCTCACCACCTCCCCATAATTCTCTCACCACCTCCCCACCTTTCTCTCACCACCTCACCACCTTTCTCACACCACCTCACCACCTTTTCTCACCACTCGCTTACCTTTCAGCTGTATGTTACTTCCAGCTGTAAGCCCACATCTTTCTCTCCCCATCTTTCTCTCACAACCTCCCCACCTTTCTCTCACTACCTCCCCATCTTTCTCTCACCACCTCCCCACCTTTCTCTCACCACCTCCCACCTTTCTCTCACCACCTCCCCACCTTTCTCTCACCACCTCTACACCTTTCTCTCACCACCTCCCCACCTTTCTTTCACCACCTTCCCACCTTTCTCTCACCACCTCCCCACCTTTCTCTCACCACCTCCCCACCTTTCTCTCACCACCTCCCCACCTTTCTCTCACCACCTCCCCACAATTCTCTCACCACCTCCCCACCTTTCTCTCACCACCTTCCCACCTTTCTTTTACCACCTTCCCACCTTTCTCTCACCACCTCCCACCTTTTTCTCACCACCTCCCCACCTTTCTCTCACCACCTCCCCACCTTTCTCTCACCACCTCCCTATAATTCTCTCACCACCTCCCCACCTTTCTCTCACCACCTCCCCATCTTTCTCTCACCACCTCCCCACCTTTCTCTCACCACCTATCCACCTTTCTCCCACCACCTCCACATAATTCTCTCACCACCTCCCCACCTTTCTCTCACCACCTCCCCACCTTTCTCTCACCACCTCCCCATCTTTCTCTCACCACCTCCCCACCTTTCTCTCTCCACATATCCACCTTTCTCTCACCACCTCCCCATAATTTTCTCACCACCTCCCCACCTTCTCTCACCACCTCCCCACCTTTCTCACACCACCCGCTTACCTTTCCGCTCTCTGTTACTTGCAGCTGTCAGTTGAATAGTTTCATCATCAGATTCACGGCCACCAGGTGGACGGCAGCATCCGCATGTCTCGTACCAACACGCCATGACCCTCAGCTCACACCTCCTGATGCCGTAGAAGCAAATAATAGCGAAGATGATGAAGAAAATAACCCCAGCAAAAACTGCTGGGATCAGCCAGGCCAGGTCATCTATGTGACTGGAACCTAATAATTTGTCACCGCCCATTTCTGTTGCATGTTTTACAGCGTCCATTTTAAACATATACGTCTTTCGCCTTTCAACGTTATTGTTAACAGCTTCGAAACGAAGACAGCTTGAATGCTAGCAGTTACTATTATATCATTATTTTGCTTGTTTTTGTAGTCTACAGAATAGAAGCTGTAGCAGTATTATTTTATGTTTATTCTGACTGGTTGGGATAAATTCTTTGTTACATATATTGTACAGAACCTGTTCTAATTAATTGAATCTGTACCAGTGTTTTATTCTGTTAATTTTGACTGAAAAGGTCAAATCTTCTAAATTACAAGTATCTCAGAAGTCGGAGTGGGTTTGCCTAACGGCGAGGGACACGGCAAAGCTAATCCACACGCAAACATCAGTGCAGTACACAAGACGTAGAAGCACGTGCATGGAGTACGCTTGAGTTCAAAGTTGAGCGAAGGCACCAACAAAAAACATAAAAAACCACAAATAATTTAATTGGAACAGTCCAAGAAATGGAACAATTAGCTGTACAAATCCTAGGTTCTTTTCATTGTTTATGAACAGGTCAGATTCTCTATCGCAAATAAATGGAACAGTTCCAAAACTTCTATAATCAGCAGTAACTGCACCATGATTTGACACCTATGATATTATCTAGTTGTATCTTGCTACTGTCATACAAACCAGTACCGTATTTCCTTTGTCTTATTTCTCACTCAACCGAATTTGAATACACAGGAAAGTTATTTCTTAACAGAGTCAGCGTTTACTTCAAGAGTTCAGCTCTAAACTGTCCGCTAGATCTTTTAGAAAATTACTGGTGTCTTATAACTACAGCTTATAACTGAAGTTAATATGTGTCATCCGATTCTCACGCGAGCCCATTGATTTAAGCGGAAACCTATGAAAACAAAATACAAAAGTTAAATTAATGTTTATTTATACAACAAACATTATAACAGCCATACAAATAACTGCTAACATATTTATCTATATAATTTCTGCAACAAATACTATTACATGTCCTTTACAGTACGTTGGGATCAACCCCAGTTTGATTTCCAAATGCGCCGGTTTTAAGTAGTATATTAGTAAAATTCTCTCTCACCTTCCCTACGAGCACTTTATAAAGATACATAAGTCTTACTAACTACAGAAGGACTGGGCATGGTCTCCATTGTCATGAAGTCTGCCGAGGACTGCAGACTTGACTGGCTTCGAGGCTGCAACTGAGTCAGAACCTTGTAGACGACCAACATTCACGTCTTCAACACAGACCATGGAGATATCACCAGCATTCTCAGATTGTTGAGTCTGTTGTTTCATAGACAGTCTATAATATGATGTCTTGACCATGCATGTCGCCTGACAGAAGAACGCACCTCAAGAGACATGTTGTATGGGCTGCGGCCAAACGATTGCAGAAAGATGGAATGGCCTGAGCTACAAGTCAAAGGTGCGTGCAAGGGAGACAATTTTGGGGATAGACTGCATATACGGGGAGGAAAAGGCTTCAGACCGTAACAGAAGGAGATACATAGTGAGAAATTATCTTCAACTTGGTAAGACGAGACTATCTCTGCAAGCAGAGGAGAGAAGAACGTGCTGTTAGCTACATCAGGCTTTGGACTTCCTGCTCATAGAGTGCATCAACTAATAGTCAGATATAACTGAAGGGGGCTTTTATTCTGAGCGTGGTGTTTGCATACAGGGATGAAACCAATTTATCAACAATCTCCGATTCCATCAGATCATACAGGAGTGAACAACTCCATACCATGCAGTTGTCAACCAACAGCACTGGACACGCAATCCTTTTGCAGCAGCACCGACAGGGAGTGAACACGCAACATGTGCTCTTCTCGAGCAAATACTAAAAGATTGCCATCAGATCATACAGGAGTGAACACCTCCATACCATGCGGTTGTCAACCAACAAACCAACAACAATGGACACGCAATCCTTTTGCAACAGCACCAACAGAGAGTGAACTCGCAACATATGCTCATCTTGAGCAAATACTAGAAGATTTGCTATAGACAAGATCATCCCTCGAATGCGATTGGTCTATAAAATTATGAGGCCAGCACAATATGCCCGATAAGGCTCAAGGCATGAAAACAAGAGTCCATCATTTTACTTACAGCCTAGTAAATTGTCCAACGAAGGTTCAGGGCATACATAATATATGGTCAGGATATAACGTTGCAGCGTATACAACGAAGGCTCAGGATGCACGTCAAGCTATGATCAGGATACAGCCTACCAGAATATAAACAGAAGGCTCAGTACAGACACCAAGCTATGGTCAGATTACAGTCTGACAGACTATAGAGGGGAGGCTCCGGACAAACATCAAGCTATGGTCAGATTACAGTCTGGCAGACTATAGAGGGGAGGCTCAGTACAGACACCAAGCTATGGTCAGATTACAGTCTGGCAGACTATAGAGGGGAGGCTCCGGACAAACATCAAGCTATGGTCAGGATACAAGCCTATCAGAATATAACCAGAAGGTTCAGTATAGACATCAAGGAACGGTCACGATACAATTTAGCTGAATGTGCAACTTAGGATCAGAACGTATATCAAGAAACGGTCAAGATACAGAACAGCAGGCTGTGCAATGAATTCTCAGTATCGACATAAAGAAATACAACCTAGCTGAATGTACAGAGGAGGATCAGAACATACATCAAGAACTAATAAGAATATACAGAGTAGCTGACTGAACAACGGAGGCTTAGGACAAAAGCTGCTAGGATCCATTACTAACGACCTTCGCTACAGAAAGAGTATTGCAGGATGATGATTTGACGATGCTGATGCTAATGACTATAATGATGATGACCTAGTATTAATGAGTTATCTAGTAACACCTGTAACTATGACCGTCATATACCATATAGAGTAACGATATAACTGATAAATTACGTAAGCAAACTTCACAAAACATATAGTTACTTATAAAACGCTTCATATCGTATTAAACACATCTATAAACAGCGAACATCGTTATTTAATCCTTTATATAAGCACTACATTAAACAAAGCCATTACCATAACTGTTATTTTATTGTTTAAACAACTTCAATGTAAAAGGGCCTACCTTATTCTAGTACACAAATGTGTTTAAGTTTGCGGTTATCGCTTCCTGTCATATGTCCACATACACATACTTTCACATCCTCGGTGTCAGTTGCCACCATCCCCGGGTTTATCATATATGTTGATCTGGCAAAGTGTGCTCGGGTACGCAATTATAAATAATACTGATCTAGTCTTGCAGTGACATCGTTTCATTGTTGATGTGAGACCACTGGTAGTGCCTTTCCTAAACATAATGATAAGAATTGAATTCAAATGTTTGCATTGATACTTTGAGTGACAGAAACAAGGAAGTAAAGATCAGAGGAGACGAAAGGTAGTTAAGTTAGTTGTATATCGTTTACACGAGGTCGCAGTCAACCCCAGCAATTTTTGGCTCCATGTGATTTCTTGACGTATTTATGTTCCATAGTGTATCCTTGTTTTCTGAACTTTCTGAACGCCCGACACTCGTGCCATTGTATAAAAACCAGCGCAGCTCGGTCTGTTTCCAAATCAACCGCAATTGTGCTTTGATTGCGGTATGCGGGATTATGAATTGAGTTCGTAACCCCTTCACCACAGCGCCGGCTGGAGACAACAGACAAAATAAAAAAATGACAGCTTTAGTTTCACGGGAATTTGAAACTACGACTTCCTCTTCTTCTTCTTCTTCTTCTTCTTCTTCTTCTTCTTCTTCTTCTTCTTCTTCTTCTTCTTCTTCTTCTTCTTCTTCTTCTTCTTCTTCTTCTTCTTCTTCTTCTTCTTCTTCTTCTTCTTCTTCCGCTGCTGCTGCTGCTGCTGCTGCTGCTGCTCCTCCTCCTCCTCCTCCTCCTCCTCCTCTCTTCTTCCATCTTCTTCTTCTTCCATCTTCTTCTTCTTCTTCTTCTTCTTCTTCTTCTTCTTCTTCTTCTTCTTCTTCTTCAACTTTTCCTTTTTCTTCTTATTCGTATTTCTCCATTGGAGAGTAGGCCCTCAGTGTAAATCAAATCAAATCAAATCAACTTTATTAGGGTCACAAATTGGGCGCGCAGGCCCGTCTTACATTCGGCCCTTCCAATCACTCGTCTTTCGTTCATCAAGAGCATTATACATTTACATAGGAAGAAAAATAAACATTGTGAAATGAATGTTGTAAACATAAACAAGGCTTATTACCATGTTATGAGGCCCATCTCCCACTTATCCATACATCACCCCACCCACACACACACACCCCACCTACCCACACACACGCACACCAGGGACACATACATACCCCACCAACCGACCCATCCCCCTCGCGCACATCCCCCACCCACACACACTACCCTCATCTGATCCCCCAACCAAAACACACTCGCCACCCACAAACATTCCCCCACTAACCCACACATCCCACGCCCATCCACATCCTAACCCACACATCCTCTCCCCACCCACACCTCAAACCACCCATCCCCCAGCCACATCTCCATCGACCACATATTCCCCACCCACGCACACAATCCCCTACCAACCCACACATCGCACATCCACTCACACATCCCCAAACCATACACACACATCCCCACCAACTGACATGTCCCTACCCCCCCCCCCCACACACACACACACATCTCCCTAACCACCCATACATCCCCAAACCACTCACACACACCCCACCACCCACACATACAACTTCCACCCACCCACACATGCCTTAACCCAATCCCCCACCCGCACATCACATACACCCCTACCACGCAATATTCCCAACCCACGCACCACACACACACACATATCCCTCACCAACACATCCCCACTTACACACCACACACATATCCCCCACCCAGATACCACACAATATTCCCACCCACACCCACACAGATACCCTTACCCATCCACCCCACATACCCCCACTCACACACCACATAACACACACATAACTCACCCACACAATATCCCCAACCAACACACCACACACCTCTCCCCACCCACACACGCATTCCCTACCCGTCCACCAACACACTCACTCACGATACATCCTCCACTACGCACTCACACCCCCACCCACCCACCCACCCCAACCAAACATCTCTCGATCACAATACCCCTACCCACACACATCCTCCACCCACTCACACATCCCATCCCGACACATACAACTCCCTCACCGACCTACACATCCCTAAGCCACTCACACACCCTCACCCACTCATTCCCCATCCACGCACACATTTCCCACCCACACACCCCCACATACTTCCCCCAACGACCACACATCCCATACTCACCCCCACATATACCCCACCCATACACACATTCCCCGCACTCATCACACACATCCCCCACACCACCCACTATCCTCCACCCACACACATATCCTCACCCATACCACCACAAACATACCCTCCACCCACACATCATGCACACATCCCGCACAACACACCGCACACATATCTCACACCCACACACCATACACTTCTCCCCACCCGCCCTTGCATCCCCAATCCACCCAACACAATCCCCTACCCACACAACCCCGCCACCCACACATACTTCCTCAAACCATCCACACATCTCCACCCACATAAACACACATCCCCCGCATCCATCCCATACACATATCCTCCACCCATATACACATCCCCCACACCCATTCCCACACCCCTACTTTCACCCCCACACATCCATCCACACATCCCACCAACACCCACAAATACCACTACCCACCAAAACCCACACACCCCAACCCATCCAAACGCATACCCCCACCCACACATATCCCCACACTCACACACATCCTCCACACACACTCACACCTCCTCACATCTAGACACATACAAAATGTCTCAAGTTAGCATTGAAACTAGTATGAACAAACTCCCACACTTTACTCACACACATACACTGACACTTGTCATGAGCAGTCTCAAAGTGTGTGTAACCACGCCAAGCCATCCTTCTCCACACATTATTAATAATTTCTATCTATAATTCTCTTCTCCGTGTGTTTTAGGTCTTTTTAGATCTACTTCTTTACCTTCTGGATCCCAGACAAGACGATGTCTAGTTACATTACTCACAGATTTTCTCAGCGTGTGTCCTTTACACCGCCAGCGTCTTTTCCTCGCATCTTGGTGTTTGTTTAGTTTTCTCCATGATCTCTCCTTTGGTGATTCTCCCATACCATTTTATTCAAATTATTCTGCATAGGCACCATTTAGTGAATTTTGGAAGTTTGTGACTAATTCTTTAGTTGTCCTCTGTGTTGCAGACCTATACAGTACTACCGTCTTAAGTTTAACTTCCTTTCAAACGTCCACAAATTTCCTGTGAAAGCTCATCTCATCTCTTGTAATCTCATGTTAATATCTCTATCTTCCCCCCCCCCCCCATTGTTGTCTACATTGCTTCCCAAATATTATTCCACCTCTTGAAGTAAGTTGTTGTCACCACGAGAGATCGGTTTGCTTTTCGCTTGATTTCATATCATAATCTTTGTCTTTCTTCTATGATAATTCCTTTCACATAAAAAGTTACTAATCTCGTTTTGAAATAGGTTCTAACACAAATACAGTTTATCAAAAACATTAGAAAGAGGCAATCATAATATTTGGCCACATTAAGAGAAGACAAAACATGATGTGACAGCTGGAAAGATGTGTTGTTAAAACATTTAGTTGCATATTCCTTACAGGACGTCGCAGTCAACACCAGCACATTTTGCTGTGTGATCTCTTGACAAGTTTACGTTCAGTAGTTTGCTATTGCTTTCTGAACGATTTGTTGAAGGAGAGATATAAAAAGACTGAGAGAAACTTATTGACAACCATGTGCCATGAAACAGATCGGTGTCAGTGCACGAAATGATGCATGCTGTTGGAGAGAACATGATGTGGAAAAGTATGATCACCCACGCTTTTTTCGTCTTTAGTAAAAAATATTCTTCATGATTCAACTCTTGCCGTATGGATTTTTTTTTTTCTGTATCCAAGATATTCTTAGAACCCGTCTATAACATTTATATTCAAAGGTATTCGTGTGCTGTTCAGCTTGTTTAGAAAGTGTCCTTGTCTCACGTGAGCATGCTGCAATGGGAAAGATACACGCTTTTAAAAATATAATTATGTTTTTTTATCTGTCACTGCCCAGAAGAAAAGCAACGGCAAACTATCGTCTACAAACTTGCCAAGAAACCTTGACAACCATCTACTATATTACGAACATGTAAAGGAGAGACGTGATTGGTTGGCTCCACTGTGTTATACGTAATCATCATCACAATGTGTCACGCCAGTAATTGTCGGCGGTCACGTGTCGCCATCTCATGCCATCACCAGAGTTGTCTGTGTCTCCATTATACCATGTGACCAAGCTATTTAGATATGTACGTCTCTGCCTTCCGCTTATCGTTTCCCCCTCAATCTTGCCAGTTGTCACCAAGTTCCCCAGTTTATTTCTTTTCTTCACGCAAAAAAATACAAACAAAATATAAATTACTGAGAAACACTGCGGCAACTGAAAGAGCATTGGAATATTTGGTATTTATTGGCAGGTTCTCTTGAAAAGTACATTCTCAGGGACAGCCCGCTGTCACAGAATCCAGCGATAGACAGACAATGTTTATCTCTTCTACTCTTGACTTCTGAGGTTATCTCCTAATCAGAATACGGATCATGACGTCTGTCTAATGTGTCACTTCGATGTGTTAGCTTTCATCAGAGTGTTGCTATATACTTGATTAATGGTATACCTTTACTGTTGTATAAGTTACTGTCTGTGAATAATGCATTTCTTCTTCTTCTTCTTCTTCTTCTTCTTCTTCTTCTTCTTCTTCTTCTTCTTCTTCTTCTTCTTCTTCTTCTTCTTCTTCTTCTTCTTCTTCTTCTTCTTCTTCGTCGTCGTCTTCTTCTTCTTCTTCTTCTTCTTCTTCTTCTTCTTCTTCTTCTTCTTCTTCTTCTTCTTCTTCTTCTTCTTCTTCTTCTTCTTCTTCTTCTTCTTCTTCTTCTTCTTCTTCTTCTTCTTCTTCTCCTTCTTCTTCTTCTTCTTCTTCTTCTTCTTCTTCTTCTTCTTCTTCTTCTTCTTCTTCTTCTTCTTCTTCTTCTTCTTCTTCTTCTTCTTCTTCTTCTTCTTCTTCTTCTTCTTCTTCTTCTTCTTCTTCTTCTTCTTCTTCTTCTTCTTCTTCTTCTTCCCAAGCGAAAACGAGCCAATAAACATTCCCATATATATGGCACGTTACACCTTCCTTAGGTATTTATAATGCCCGTGTTAAACATTGCCTCAGTGAGTCATGTATTATTGATTATTTTATATGCGTTTTAATGCTTATATTTCTTTTGTTGTCAAAGATTAGCTTCATGAGTGAGTTGAATGTAAGAGTGTATGAGAGAAAATAGAAAAGACGGGCAGAATGTCAGACGGGCCTGCGTGCCCAATTCTTAACTCTTTTAAAATAACGATTGTTCGTTCGTTCGTTCCTTCCTCGTCCTCTACCTCATCCTTTTTCTAGTCCTCCTCACTCTTCTTCGTTTTCTTCTTCTTCCAGCTTCTCCTCCACCCCTCATCACGCTGCTTCTTATTCCTCCTCTTCTTCAGCTTCTTCCAATTATTATCTATGGGTGTATGCCTCAAGTACCCTCTCGTCCAACTAACCTCACGTCCAAGCACACATATCCCCCAGCCTGGAAACGTAAATGACAAGTACCTCAGATATAAGAGTGTGTTCGCCTGATGGCGAGAAACACTGGTAATCGGGAAAGCTAATCCACAGGCAAAAATCAGTAGTAGCACGTTTTCGGTTTTCGCTTGAGTTTAAAGAGAGAGAACATAACTCAAAAGAAAACGTTCAGAAGTGTGTTCTCTAACTTGTGCGTCTGTTCTCCGCTAATATGAGAGTCACAACTGCCTGTGGGTTTATTTCTCGTGCGGTCCCATTGACCACAAGTGTGTCCAAGCAACTGATTTGTCTATCTTTAAATATCACATAAGGGAAGCGTTAGAGTTGAAGCTAGAAAGCTTCACTGATAATGACATGCGCGCGGTAGAGCGTGGGTTCGACCGCTGCTTTCGTCGTCCGCTGACAGAGGAAAAGACTGGCCGCCTATGTTTTCATATTTAGACCTATTACGGGAGTCTCCGTGGCGAAGTGGTCACGCCGTTTGCCTCGCGCTCCGAAAATTGTGGATTCGATTGCGGGCTACACCTGGGGGTGGGTTGTCGCTGGAGCTACAGAGTTCATGCTCTGTGCGATACTTTCGGCAGGCCTCCCTACGTAAAAGAGACCTAGCCATATGGGATAAAACCCGATGCAATGAAGTCGATCATCTCGACTTTGAAGACTTTTATAAAGACTATAACATGTGCTGGCCCTGTCACACTACAGACCTATAACATCTGATAACCCTGTCAAACTACAGGCGTATAACATGTTCTGGCCCTGTCACACTACAGGCCTATAACATGTGATAACCCTGCCATATTACAGGCCTATAACATGTAACCCTGTCACTCTACAGGCCTCTAACATCTGCTGGCCCTGTCACACTACAGACCTATAGCATTTGCTGACCTTGACACACTACAGGCCTCTAACATGTGCTGGCCCTGTCACACTACAGACCTATAACATGTGCTGACCTTGACACACTACAGGCCTCTAACATGTGCTGGCCATGTCACACAACAGACCTATAACATGTGCTGACCTTGACACACTACAGACCTATAACATCTGCTGGCCCTGTCACACTACAGACCTATAACATGTGCTGACCTTGACACACTACAGGCCTCTAACATGTGCTGGCCATGTCACACTACAGACCTATAGCATTTGCTGACCTTGACACACTACAGGCCTATAATATCTGCTGGCCCTGTCACACTACAGACCTATAACATGTGCTGACCTTGACACACTACAGGCCTCTAACATGTGCTGGCCATGTCACACTACAGACCTATAACATGTGCTGACCTTGACACACTGCAGGCCTCTAACATCTGCTGGCCCTGTCACACTACAGACCTATAACATGTGCTGACCTTGACACACTACAGGCCTCTAACATGTGCTGGCCATGTCACACAACAGACCTATAACATGTGCTGACCTTGACACACTACAGACCTATAACATCTGCTGGCCCTGTCACACTACAGACCTATAACATGTGCTGACCTTGACACACTACAGGCCTCTAACATGTGCTGGCCATGTCACACTACAGACCTATAGCATTTGCTGACCTTGACACACTACAGGCCTATAACATCTGCTGGCCCTGTCACACTACAGACCTATAACATGTGCTGACCTTGACACACTACAGGCCTCTAACATGTGCTGGCCATGTCACACTACAGACCTATAACATGTGCTGACCTTGACACACTGCAGGCCTCTAACATCTGCTGGCCCTGTCACACTACAGACCTATAACATGTGCTGACCTTGACACCTGCAGGCCTCTAACATCTGCTGGCCCTGTCACACTACAGACCTATAACATGTGCTGACCTTGACACACTACAGACCTATAACATCTGCTGGCCCTGTCACACTACAGACCTATAACATTTGCTGGCCCTGTCACACTACAGACCTATAACATCTGCTGGCCCTGTCACACTACAGACCTATAACATTTGCTGGCCCTGTCACACTACAGGCCTATAACATCTGCTGGCCCTGTCACACTACAGACCTATAACATTTGCTGGCCCTGTCACACTACAGACCTATAACATTTGCTGGCCCTGTCACACTACAGGCCTCTAACATTTGCTGGCCCTGTCACACTACAGACCTATAACATGTGATGTCCCTGTCACACTACAGGTCTATAACATGTGATGGCCATGTCACACTACAGACCTATAACATTTGATGACCATGTCATACCACAGATATAGTAGGTTCCTGCTGCGCAACTTGCATTGCTTATGTGTAGTATGGAAACAGCTCAGGCCTTTTGGGTGTGTGGGGAGAAATAGCTCCAATCATCATCATAATCAGGGAGCTAAGACTAGGTAGTAGTTCGATACCGGCCCGGTTTCCATGGGTTCGAATCTGCACCGGGGCGTGTTTTTTAAATTGGTCTGAGCTCAGCCTAAAATGTGTACCAAGAGATGACTTGGGAAGTAAAGGCGAAAGGCGAGATACTGAGCACATCACTTGTCAAAAGTTTGAGTCTAGCACCGTATGCTTAATGGTGCTCAGTCAGATGTGTAAAAGGGTTCTTTACTTGTTTGTACCTCTTGGGGGTAGGTTACCTATGGACAAGGGAGAGGTAGTTGTGTACCTGTGGGCCCAGGTGGGAAAGGCTGGGGGGTGGGGAGCAGACTGAGAACCCGTATGTGGAAAGGATGAGATTGCGGAGGATTGGAAGGGGTTCTGATAGAATCTAATAACTGAGGAGGAAGACCAGGAGAGCTTTTAATCAGAGAGCGATGGGAACTATTAGTAGTGTGACTCTCTTGAACGAGGGGACTGAGCACGTATGAGAGTGTCCTGAGTGCAGTTATGTCAGTTCTTAGCTCAGCTCAACTCAAATCAACTTGTACTTTTTACATCATGGTCAGTATCACCCTCATCATCTTAACGAGTCCTGTGAATTGAATAGAATAGAAAAGTGCAAGTAAAATCTGCGTTCTATCAAATGAAAACCATTTTATGCAATAAGTCCTTTGCCACTGGAAGTTAGAAAATGGATTTCTGCATGTTACATAGAACCATATGGCTGCGATTTCTGGACACTTATTAAATACGTGAAAAAAGTACCTAAAAGCATTGGACATATGGGTTTATAGAAAAATGCTGAAAATTCCTTGAACATCCAAAATGAGCAATCTGGACATTTTGGGGGAGGCTAAGTCGCAAAGACAACTAATCACAAACATCAGAAAGAAGCAGTCACAATTTTAGGCCACATTATGAAATGATAAAAACTGGAACATGTTGTGACAACTGGGAAGGTTTGAGCAAAGAGAGGCAGGGGAATACAGTGAGAGAAAATTATTGACAGTCTTGTGATAGGGACGAGAGGAAGTCAGCATATGAAATGATCCATGCCGTCGGAGATCACAATTTGTGGAGAATCATGATAGCCCACTCTTGTCGGCAAGACAATTGATGATGATGGTAAATTAGTGTCTGCCGTATTTGTTCTTCAGGGTGTTTGTAAAATCTCACTACACTTTGTATGTAGAACAGATTTGAACAGTGAAGTACATGGTGTCATCATAATATGTATTCCACAGTCCATCCTGAAGCAATATGCAGCGGACAGCTGTCGTCTAGTGGTGTAATTCTTTGCACCCCAAACAGAATGGTGTTATCAACGGAAGAAAGAATGTTTATGTTGAACAAGTGTTTCGAAACAGCGGTCAATACACACCAATGGTTGTTCAAAGATTTATAGCAAGATTTCCTGATAAACAACCTCCTCATGGCGTTATGGTTAGAAATTTGTTGAATGAAAAAAAAAAAATATGGAACGCTTCACGAATTTGCGTGTCATCCTTGCGCAGGGGCCATGCTAATCTTCTCTGTATCGTTCCAATTTTAGTATTTGTACTGTGTTGAATAAGTTTCTTGCTATGTGAAATGTGGAAGATATTCCGTGATTTGATAGGCCTGCTGTGTCTGATGAAAAATACAAGACAGAATCCTGAAAAGTCCAAGCAAGTCCTTAAGGAAAATGTCGCAACAAGTGAACATATCAGTGAGCACAGTGCACACAATTCTTAAACAATAATTAAATTCTCATCCATAAAGGATTTCTGTTGTGTCTGAATTAAAAGAGTGTGATAATCAATCCACGTGGTTTCAAGCATTTTTAGCTGAAGAACACGAGTAAATTATCTATGTAACATTCTTCTCAGATGAGGCAATGTTTCACTTATCTGGATACGTTAACAGTCAAAATATTCTTATTTGGGGCGTTTTCAATTCCAATGCATTTCATGAAATGCCTATATGCGATGAGAAAACTGGGTCTGGTGTTCCCTCTGCAGAAAACGTTTTATTGGACCAATTTTCTCCAACAACACTATAAATCCTGATCGATACCGTACTGACTTTCTGGAACCTTTTTTGAAAGAGCTGAATGAATGTGAAATTGAAGAAGCGTGGTTCCAGAAAGATGGGGCAACTGCACACACAGCTAGAGCATCCCTGCTTTGTGTGAAAGAAATGTTGGCAAATCACATAATATCACGTGGAATTTGACCAGCTCGTTCTCCAGATCTAACTCCATTAGATTATATCTATGGGGTTTCTTGAAAGGACATGTTTACACAAATAATGTACACACAATTGTAGACCTGACAGAAGCAATCAGAATTACCATTCACGTTGCAGAAGGTATTTAACAATATGAAGAAACGTGTACAGACATGTCTTGAAGTCCGTAGTGGACATTTCCAACACCTGTTTTAATGAATATTTCATTGGTACTATCCAGCTTCCTCAAAACAGCGTTAGACCACAGCAGTGGCAATTGTACCTAATTTAATGAATTTTTAGCACATTTTTAATAACATCCATCTATCCATCATGTGCCATGCCGGAAAGCGTGGGCGGTCATGACTCGCCATTTCACTCGATTACCAGAGTCGTGGATTAGCTCAGTGTTCCTGTCTCGACCATGCCATGTGGCTAAGCCATCCAGGTATTTACTTCTCGGTCTTCCCCTTGGTCTGTTCCCTTCAATCTTGCCAGTTGTCACCATATTTCCAGGTCATTTCTTCTTATAACATGTCCAAACAATTTTGACTGTCTACGTGTAATTTCTCTAATCAATTTACGATTTTCATTTGTTTCCTGTAGTACTTGGTCATTGGTTTTTCTGTTTGTCCATGGTATTCTTTGCATTTTCCTCAGAAACCACATTTCTACAGCCATCAGATGTTTTTTTCAGCTGGGCTGCTCATTGTCCAAGTTTAACATCCATACAAAAATACAGGCTCTATGTAGCACCTCAATACTCTTTATCTCGTTTCAATTGACATCTTTTCATTGGCCAGTATGTTTTCATCTTGCTAAAGGCTACTTTCCCCATGGCGATTCTTGTTCTGATTTCTTCAAGGCAACTCCCGTAAGACTGTTCCGAGACAATTGTACCGATTCACTTGTTGAAGAATATTCCCATTTACTTGTATATTACATTGTGGTATTTCGTTCTTCCTAGTGACGACCATAATCTGTGTCTATTTACAATTCCATTCTAACCCCAATTTTTCACTGTGTGCAACAACCGCATCTACTAATTGTTCCAGATCCTGCTCACTATCTGCAATCAATAGTGAAGACTTTACAGAGTTTCATCTGAATATCTAATTTTATTGATATTTCGTCCTCCAATGATGATTCCATTTATATATTCTACATTTCTGAAAATATGTTCACTGTATAGGGAGAAAAGATCTGGAGACATTACACATCCCTGTCTCATACCTCTCTTAATAGGCTAATAATTTCCCACTTCATTATCAATCCGTATGGCAGCTTGTTATTTCCAATATATGTTTTCTATAAGTCTTAGTTAGTTAGTTAGTTAGTTAGTCGACAGATCATCCTCGTTGCACATCGAACCATTCAGTCCATAAGTGCTCGGATCCCCTCCTCAGCAAATCCCGCAGCGTGTAGCGGCTAACGACGCCAGTTCTGTGTTGGTTTATCAATCTTCTTTGGCTTCCTGCGTAGTGTTCTTGTTTGGCCACCCCTCTTTTAATTTGCTGCTCTCGCAGTCTGGCCATTGTTGTAGATTCACAGTCATCACTTGGTTCTTGCAAAAGTCTCACTTCTCGTAGAGCATTCAGAATGTCAGCCTGGTCCATGGCGCGTCCGCCCTCCACAGTAGCCTCACCTGCGAGCTTGTCAGCCAGCTCATTTCCTTGTACTCCCGCATGACCTGGCACGAAGATGAAACTAATCTTTGCCAGCCGAGACCGCTCCAGAGGCAGCAACCATTCTCTTCGGATCGACCCCTCCTCTATCCTCTTGATCATGTTCATTGAGTCGCTAAGGAAACAAGCCCTAGTTGATGAAATGTTCTATCTGTTCCATAAGTCTTATGTCTTTCCTATCAATTTGTAGATCTGAAAGCATATCTACCATTTTGGCATGTCTTACTCAATCGAAAGCCTTTGTGTAGTCAATAAAGCAAACATGTATATCTTTGTTTACTTCTATAGAACGTTCAATAACAGATCGCAGCATATACACAGCATTTACTGTACCCTTTCCTTCTACAAACCCACATTGTTCTTCCCCTATTTCAGGTTGTATTTTCTTCCTCACTCTTTGCATGATAATTTTAGCAAAATCTTTGTGATGTGACTCATTATACTAATTGTTCTATGTTGATCACATTCCAAGGCTCCTGATTTCTTTGGGATTGCTTCATTTTTCATATCTGTTCTACATACAAAGTGTAGTGCGTTTACAAACACTCGATTACAATAATACAAATGAACACATATGTTCTATAATTACATTAGAAGTAGTAGTAGGAGTAGTAGTAGTAGTAGTAGTAGTAGTAGTAGTAGTAGTAGTAGTAGTAGTAGTAGTAGTAGTAGTAGTTGTTGTTGTTGTTGTTGTTGTTGTTGTTGTTGTTGTTGTTGTTGTAAAAATAATAACAAACATTCTATCTGTCTGTCAGTTCGCCTTATAAGTCAGCGTCTCTTGTACTGAACACACTGAGTTATTTTAAGCATTCATTTTATATTTTGAAGTTAATTGGAGGAAACTCTGTAAAGTCTTCACATCTAAATTGCTTAGATAGTTATCTCCTCTTGAATTAAATCATTACAAAAACCTTTCAAATATCATAAACATAACCACTCACACACACACAAAATAGACCCGATAGTTTAAAATTACTTCGGGAATATGTGTTTTGTATACTTCAGCTTGAAGAATGTATTTTATTGCTTTAGTTTATGTTGTGTGATTTCTGCAATATGTGCCTGCTGAGATGCCTCGAAATGGCAAGTAATAAATCGGGCAATCTATTTTTTGCGTCTTAGTTATTCAAATTCATAACGGAAAAACATTGTATTGAATAACCTTTTAGCCAGTTTTATGGAATAAGTTCCAGTAACGCGCGTGACAAGCTAAACATTTCGCATCCATCTCCCTTCCTTTCTCTAATTTGAAGAAGTCAGATTATATGTTCTGATTTGGTAGCTACAAATGTCAAGACACTACCGTCTGGATTACCCAGACAGAACATGGCTGAAACTTGTTGATCAATTAATGCCTTTGCAACTCCTTCACTACAGCGCCGGCTCAGTTACTTTATTGTTACTTAATTTAGGACAAGGGAGATCATAATCAGCATCATCATCATTATCATCTTCCTCATTTGACCTGATGGGTTAGTTAGTTAGTTAGTTAGTCGACAGATCATCCTCGTTGCACATCGAACCATTCAGTCCATAAGTGCTCGGATCCCCTCCTCAGCAAATCCCGCAGCGTGTAGCGGCTAACGACGCCAGTTCTGTGTTGGTTTATCAATCTTCTTTGGCTTCCTGCGTAGTGTTCTTGTTTGGCCACTCCTCTTTTAATTTGCTGCTCCCGCAGTCTGGCCATTGTTGTAGATTCACAGTCATCACTTGGTTCTCGCAAAAGTCTCACTTCTCGTAGAGCATTCAGAATGTCAGCCTGGTCCATGGCGCGGCCGCCCTCCACAGTAGCCTCACCTGCGAGCTTGTCAGCCCGCTCATTTCCTTGTACTCCCGCATGACCTGGCACGAAGATGAAACTAATCTTTGCCAGCTGAGACCGCTTCAGAGGCAGCAACCATGCTCAGCAACAAGGTAGTGAGAAATAAATTGCCAAACAGTGGAAGTTCTGGTCATCTCTAAGAGCAAAGAAGTCCCAAAATGTAACATCCGGGTGACTTTTCAATTTAATAAGGGATATAACAACCTACATTTTTAAAATAGAACATTTTACTGCAGTTGTTTCCCTTACATGCGGATCATTTCTGGCATATAAATACAAAGTCTCTTAAAAGTCGACAGGGTCGACTTCATTGCACCGGGTTTTATCCCATATGGCTCGGTCTCTTTCCGCAGCACGGAGAGCTTCGTACAAAGCATGAACTACGTAGCTTTAGCGACAACCCACAGGAGTCTCCGAAAAACGTAACTAATACTACTACTCTACTATGATGCAGCTTCGCCCCCTCCTCCTCCTCCCTTCCCTCCTCTCTACTCTACTACTACTACTATAACTACTACTACTACACACTTTTTTTTGCGCTGCTGCTTTTACTACTACTCTAACTACAACTATTGTGGCTGCGCCCCCTTTCCTCCTCCTTACACTACTACTACTACTACTACTACTACTACTACTATACTACTACTACTATACTACACGCTGTGCCCGCTACTACTACTACTCTACTCCTTTGCTGCTGCTGCTCCCTCCTCCTCCTCCTCTACACTACTACTATACTACTACTATTTTCTCTGCTGCTGCTACTACTACTACTACTACTACTACCCCACTACTACTACTCTACTACTCTGTGCCGCTGCTGCTGCTGCTCCTCCTCCTCCTACTACTACTACTACTACTACTACTACTACTTTCTACTACTACTACTGCTGCTGCTGCTGCGCTGCTACTACTGCTGCTGCTCCACCTCCCCCTCCTCCCCCCTCCCCCCTACTACTACTACTACTACTACTACTACTCTTGCGCTCTGCTGCTACTGCTGCTGCTGCTGCCCTCCCCCTCCTCCTCCTCCCCCTACTACTACACTACTAACTACTACTACTACTACTATGCTCTGCGCTACTACTACTACTACTACTACCTGCTGCTGGCCCGCTGCGCCCCTCCTCCTCCCCTCCCACCTACTACTACTACTACTACTAACTCTACTCTACTACTACACTACTATTGCTGCTGCTGGGCCCCTCCTCCTCCTCCTCCTACTACTACTACTACGTACTACTACTACTCTCTACTATACTACACTATACTCTACGTACTCCCCCCTCCCCCTACTACTACTACTACTACTATACGATCTGCTGGCCCTCCTCCTCCTCCCACTACTACTACTACTACTCTATTTCTGCTGCTGCCCCCCCTCCCCCTACTACTAACTACTACTACTACTACACTACTACTCTCTGCTCCCCTACACTACTCTACTATACTACTATTTCTTTTCTGCGCCCTCCTCCTCCTCCTACTATACTATACTACTCTACTACTACTACTACTACTACTGTCACTGCCCCCCCCTCCCCCCCTACCCACTACTATACTACTACAATACATTTTGCGCTGCTGCCCTCCCCTCCTCCTACTCTACTACTACTACTACTACTACTACTACTACTACTACTCTACTACTACACTACACTACTACTACAACTATTGGTGCTGCTGCTGCCCTCCTCCCCCTCCTACTACTTACTACTACTACTACTACTTTCTACTACTACTCTCTCTAACCCTACTACTACTACTACAACTATTGCTGCTGCTGCCCCCCTCCCCCCCTCCTCCTCTCTACTACTTACTACTACTTACTACTAACTACTACTACTACTACTACTACTACTTATATACTACTACCTTTGCCCGCCTGCTGCGCCCCTCCTCCTCCCCTCCTACTACTACTACTACTACTACTACTACTACTATACTCTGCCTACTTAATACTACTTAAACCCCGCTTTTTTTCCCCCCCCCCCCCACTTTCTATACTAAATACTACTTACTACTAAAACCCCCACCTTTTTCTTGGGGCCCCCCCCCCCCCCCCCCACCTGCCCGCCCCCCCCCAAAATTGGGCCCCCCCCCCCCCCCCCACTATCCCTTTCCCTCACTACTAGGGGGCCCCCCATACTCCACCCCCCCCCCCCCCCAAAAAATAATACTACTACTACTACTAACTACTACTACTACCCGCTGCTGCTTGCCC
>JACEFZ010028019.1:0-30000 GCA_014155875.1 Cepaea nemoralis
AAAACACGAGACCGAGTATCAACAGCCTGATCATCATGAGAAAGATCTGTTTAACGTTCATCCAAAAAACATGTTTGGTCAACGTGTCAATCGAAAAAAATAATATAAGTAATTTTTTATTCCAATTAGGGACAATAAAATGATAACCCCTGTGTTAACTGATTCAGTGCCAAACAATACAGTAAGTGCACAATGTGAACAACGATAACATGACACAATGTAAACATTGCATAAAGTAAAGTGACTACCAATAACACATGGTAACAGTGACCACATCTGCCCAAATGGGTGGTCAGTAATGGCGAAGTATTATCCGTCGGCAGTGAATCAGTTAAATAGACAGTTATGTCTGTCAAGGAATAAAGGACATCGCTTGAGACTGACCGTATCAATCCTGAAAAAAAGGACATCGTTTGAGTCTGAAAGTATCAATCTTGCAGAAAAAAGGACATCCATTGAGTCTGAACGTGTCAACTCTGCAGAAGAGAGGACATCGTTTGAGTCTGAACGTGTCAATCCCACAGAAAGGAAGACTGGATGGAACACTGGGACGTTCACAGAACAGTTTGGCATTTGAGGCGCTGCCATCCACGGTAACAGTGACCACCAATGTGAACACACGCTGCTGCCATACACAGTAACAGTGACCGCCAATGTGAACACACTCTGCCATACACAGTAACAGTGACCACCAATGTGAACACACGCTGCCATACACAGTAACAGTGACCACCAATGTGAACACACGGTAACAGTGACCACCAATGTGAACACACTCTGTCATACACGGTAACAGTGACCACCAATGTGAACACACTCTGTCATACACGGTAACAGTGACCACCAATGTGAACACACTCTGTCATACACGGTAACAGTGACCACCAATGTGAACACACTCTGTCATACACGGTAACAGTGACCACCAATGTGAACACACTCTGGCATACACGGTAACAGTGACCACCAATGTGAACACACAGTAACAGTGACCACCAATGTGAACACACGCTGCCATACACAGTAACAGTGACCACCAATGTGAACACACTCTGCCATACACAGTAACAGTGACCACCAATGTGAACACACGCTGCCATACACAGTAACAGTGACCACCAATGTGAACACACGCTGCCATACACAGTAACAGTGACCACCAATGTGAACACACGCTGCCATACACAGTATCAGTGACCACCAATGTGAACACACGGTAACAGTGACCACCAATGTTAACACACGATAACAGTGACCACCAATGTGAACACACGGTAACAGTGACCACCAATGTTAACACACTCTGCCATACACAGTAACAGTGACCACCAATGTGAACACACGCTGCCATACACAGTAACAGTGACCACCAATGTGAACACACTCTGCCATACACAGTAACAGTGACCACCAATGTGAACACACGCTGCCATACACAGTAACAGTGACCACCAATGTGAACACACGGTAACAGTGACCACCAATGTGAACACACGGTAACAGTGACCACCAAAGTGAACACACGGTAACAGTGACCACCAATGTGAACACACGCTGCCATACACAGTAACAGTGACCACCAATGTGAACACACGCTGCCATACACAGTAACAGTGACCACCAATGTGAACACACGCTGCCATACACAGTAACAGTGACCACCAATGTGAACACACGCTGCCATACACAGTAACAGTGACCACCAATGTGAACACACGCTGCCATACACAGTAACAGTGACCACCAATGTGAACACACTCTGCCATACACAGTAACAGTGACCACCAATGTGAACACACGCTGCCATACACAGTAACAGTGACCACCAATGTGAACACACGCTGCCATACACGGTAACAGTGACCACCAATGTGAACACACGCTGCCATACACGATAACAGTGACCACCAATGTGAACGCACGCTGTCATACACAGTAACAGTGACCACCAATGTGAACACACGCTGTCATACACAGTAACAGTGACCACCAATGTGAACACACGCTGCCATACACAGTAACAGTGACCACCAATGTGAACACATTCTGCCATACACAGTAACAGTGACCACCAATGTGAACACACGCTGCCATACACAGTAACAGTGACCACCAATGTGAACACACGCTGCCTTACACGGTAACAGTGACCACCAATGTGAACACACGCTGCCATACACAGTAACATTGACAACCAATGTGAACACACTCTGCCATACACGGTAACAGTGACCACCAATGTGAACACACGCTGTCATACACGGTAACAGTGACCACCAATGTGAACACACGCTGTCATACACGGTAACAGTGACCACCAATGTGAACACACGCTGCCATACACGGTAACAGTGACCACCAATGTGAACAAAACACGTCAGTTTGTACTCTAACGTAGACTTCTGTTCAGAAAGCCAGTCCAAACTACCTGAATGTAAAAATGCCTAGAAAGTCAGTCTATAATCTGTTTATTTTTTACAAT
This sequence comes from Cepaea nemoralis, assembly GCA_014155875.1. NCBI lineage: Eukaryota > Metazoa > Mollusca > Gastropoda > Stylommatophora > Helicidae > Cepaea > Cepaea nemoralis. The sequence continues at coordinate 2,483 of JACEFZ010028019.1, forward strand.
ATAAAATTCCATATCTCAGTAATCAACTGAGGGAAAATTATGAGATTTAGCATATAACCTTATCATTACGTAAACTCAACAACAACAAATTTTGTTCTGGAGATTGTACAGGAGATTTCAAAGTTTGTTTGTATGCGGTATATTATTTACGGGTCAGAGATGAAGTGCATGCATATTAATAAATGTATTACATCTTCACACGGAAACATTAGCGTTGAATAGTTAATTTTCTCGTGGGACACGGTATTGGCCTTATGACAAGCGCCTCGCGTAGTGGAATTGGGAGTGTTCAGAGGTGTTGTCAATAATGTGGGTGCTTTCATGAAACGTGATTATTATTTTTTTAAATCTTACCTTTTATCGCTTACATTTGAATGTGTGAATATTGTTGAATGGGATTGAATGTGAAATTTTGTACACTTCAAAGCATCACTATGAAGGTGTACACATATTTTTTATCAAGAAGCAGATCGCAGGAAACTATTTCATATACTATTACAAATCCCGAGAAAAGAACAGTGCATGCATTGGGTTTGAGTAAACGGTCGTTTCGTCGATTGGTGCTGGAATCTGGAATAAATCCATCACGCAATAAGCAAATGGTAGGTAGAAAGGCAATTGTAGACAGCTTTGACAAGGATGTCATAAGGCGAGCTATTATGACAGTTCTGGATGCCAAAGAAACGGTGACTGTAAGAAAACGTAGGGTTTGGTTGAGAAAGAACAATGACAGAGAGCTATCCTAGACAACTTTGTAGAAAATTATAAGGACATTAGGCTTCACGTTTAGAAAGTACAGTTTATGTAGAAATATCCTTTGCGAGCAACCGCATTTAGGATCCATGAGAAGCAAATACCTACATGAAATAAGGGAAATATGCAAAGAAAATGATGACATTGAGTATTTGGATGAAACCTAGATCAATGCGCACCACACAAGTGAAAAGGAATGGCAATTAGTGGATGGAAAGATAAAGCTATATGTGCCCAGTAGTATAGGACAGCATTTGGTCATGGCCCATGCTGGTAGACTCCGTGGCTAAAGGCTTTCGAACGCGGTTCGTGAGCCGGGTACAGGACGTAACACTTGCCTAATACATCAACAGCAGCTGAAAAATGTTGGTGTTGACTGCAACGTCCCGTAAGTAGCATGCTGGTAGTACGCATAATGGCATACTACAGAATGCTGGACTCGTGTTCGTATCAAAGCATACAGACAATAGGGATTATTATAATAAGATGAATGGTAATGTATTTATAGATTGGCTCGAGAATACAGTGCTTCCATCCCTAGATAAACCGTCGTGTCCAATTATGGACAATTCTTGATATCACAATGTTGTTGCCCAAGAAGACAAAATACCTACAGCATCGAGCACAAAGGGAGCAATAAATATATGGCTCCGAATGGAAAACGTACAATTTCCAGAAACGTAATTCAAGCTAGAATTTTTATCCCTTGTAAAACAGACGCCAAAAAGCAAAAAAATGTCAAATCGACAAGTTGATAGAAGAGCATCGTCAGGGGTGCTTGAGACTTCCGCCGTACCATTCTCATTTTAATCCTATAGAACTTGTGTGGACTCAAATTAAAGGACAGGTGTCAGCTGACAATACTGTATTCAAATTGTCTGACGTCAAGATACTAACCCAGTCCGCGTTATTAAATATTGATAAATGTTAGTAGAAAAAATGTGAGGACCATGTGTTGAAAGAGGAAGATGATTATTGGAGAAATGATGGATTGAATTTTATGCAACCGAGAGCAGTCATCAACCTACTGGAATCGTGCGACACAGATTAATGTCTGGGCAGATCGCAGACATTAATCCACATTCACACCTACTGGGATATTTTTGCTCCAACTGTTCAGAAGAAGAATTGCAAGCCCTTAACATGACAGCATCGGTACAAACAATACAACTTGTCAATGGCAGCGGTTTGTATTCCACGGTGGTGAATTTTCAATTCCGTAAGCCCTCAACTGTGACAAGCAACTGGCATTGAAATAAAAGCTCTAGTTTAGACGCATTTAATACCAACCGAAGAGTAATATTGCTGGGAGAACTGACATATTGTGGCATAACAAGAAGCGTGAGAAGAAACACGTTGTCAAATGAGGGGACAGCACACGAACATACGAATCATTCTATAAACTTCAATGAAAAGAGGACCAACATCTTGACAGTTAAGAAGGAAGCCCACTACAGATACATTCACAGCTATATTCGTCGTGCAAAACAGGTAATGATGTTCCGTCTCAGCAGAGTAAACATTGCACCCACTCCCATACGAATCTGGATACGTTTTGTGTCGTCATCCGAACTGGCGGGGCATTAATGCAAAACAAATTTGTTAGCGAGAAATCACTAGTTTTTCACCAAAACATCAAAGAAATGTCGCCGCTTTCCATGATTTAAGTTGCTTTTGGACCTATCAAAGACATATTCCTTGGGTGGGGGTAAATATAAGACGACAGAAACAATTTCATAACGATGCAACAGACATTTTTCAAAATAATTGATCGTGAACGAAGGCATTCATTTCGGGACAGACTATAGGTTAAGTTTGAACTCAACGTCCTTCAGAAGAAAAGAAATCCATCCATCATGTGCCATGCTGGTAAGCGTAGGCGGTCATGACTCGCCATTTCACTCGATCACCAGAGTGGTTGATCAGCTCAGTGTTCGTGTCTCGACCATGCCACGTGGCCATGCCATCCAGGTATTTACTTCTCTGTCTTCCCCTTGTTCTCTTCCCCTTGATCTTGCCAATTGTCACCAAATTCTCCATTTATTTCTTATTATAACATGTCCAAAAATGTTGACTGTCTACGTCTAATTTCTCTAACCAATTTACGGTTTTCATTTGTTTCTTGTAGAACTTGGTCATTGTTTTTTTTTTCTGTCTGTCCATGGCATTCTCCTCAGAAACCACATTTCCACAGCCGTCAGATGTTTTTCAGCTTTACTGCTCATTGTCCAAACTTCACATCCATCCAAAAGTACAGACTCTATGTAGCATCTCAACACTCTTTTTCTCGTTTCAATTGACATACAATATTTTTAAATACGTCTAATTTCTCTAACCAATTTACGATTTTCATTTGTTTCTTGTAGAACTTGGTTTCTGTGTCTGTTCATGGTATTCTTTGCATTATAATCAGAAATGACATTTCCACAGCCATCAGATGTTTTTCAGCTTGTCTGCTCATTGTCCAAACTTCACATCCATACAAAAGTACAGGCTCTGTGTAGCACCTCAATACTCTTTTTCTCGTTTCAATTGACATACAATATTTATAAACGTATATGTCGCAAACTGCGCAGTGCGGTGGGAATTTCGCTTGCTTGTCGGCTTGGTGATAATGTGTTTGAATTCATAATTCGTAATTTATTAAACATTGACCTGGAAGCCCAGCTCGAATCAGCCTAAAATGAGTACCAGGGACAGTTTTGGGAAGTAAAGGTGGTCGGTGAAATAATAACCACAACACCCATCGACTTTTGATTGGTTTATACAAATATGGGGCTAGCACCAGATACCAAATACGACTCAAGGTGGGTAACAAATTGTGACCTTTGCACTTTGCAGAACGTTGGGATCAGTCCCAACCTCAGGTTGATTTCCTAGGTAATTTTACATTCAGTAGTTTACCATTGCCGGATCCGTGGCGAAGAAGTTATGGGCGTAGTTCACAATCCCGTAACCCGCGTTCGAAACACAGCTGCATGCGATTAGGCAGCAGACCGCGTTGAGTTGATTTTTTCTTATGCAATCGAATGTGTGCCGGTCGTTCAGAAAGCAATGGTAAACTACTGAACGTAAACTTGCCAAGAGATAACAACAGCCAAAAATGCTGGTTTTGACTGCGACGTCCTGTAAAGTATATGCAAGTAACTGTGTTGTTGTTTTTTAAGCGCCGTTGGGAGCGCCGTTGGGCTACTCTTTCTTTATTTCCAGCTGAAAGGGGATTTTTTTTTTTACGTGCGCAACAATACACACGGGCGTCAGATCTCACTACCCAGAGACTGGGATGCAGAGGTGTTTCCAAGGCACCAGGGCTGGGTTCTATACTATTGACGCGTCCTCGCCGAGCATCCTGGGCAACAGGTCCCTTTGGGGTTCTGGCTAAAGTCAGTAGGATCGTTGATTCCTCCGAAGTCAGAGAGTGTCTGCCTGCACGGCGAGGAACCACCAGTCTGCACACCAATAAGCCAGACATGGGACAACGGATACTCACGCAAACCTCAGGTCCTGTATGACATCACACTGATGTTGGACAACAGGATGCTTTCATCCGACATATAGGACTTCACACTGGAGTTCACAGCCAGCGAACACAAGCAAGCACCTACCCAGAGACCAGGGGAAATGTTTACTAGAAGTCCACGTGAAAAAAAAATCCCGGCTTTCACCGGGGCTTGAGCCCGGGACCTCCATCACTCGAGGCGGACACCATACCTCGGGACCACTAAACCACTAGGCCCCCCCCCCCCCCACTACCCTGTAGTGGCATAATAGAGCCATGGGGAGGCTAATAATAACACAATAACTGAATAATCTAATAAAGTGTAAACATAATGAGTCAGCCGTATAAAGCCCGTGGTCTTAAACCAGACTGGCACGCTTACCTTGTCACCCATCCATGTAATGTCTTAAGCTGACAAGTTGGCTTAGGGCCTATTTTCTCTGGATGTGTCACATTTTCAAATGCATTATCCGCCTGACACAATCTTATTACCGCAGATTCCCTTTCTCCCGGTTTACTGGTCGACACTTTATTTAATAATCAACTTTCTTCTTTTTTGTCTCTTATTGGGACCAGATTTTTTTATAAACTACCGGAGAAAAACGTTAATATAATAGGAAGATACATTTGATGTATTCATGTCATAGATTGCTGATGTAGTTAAATTTAGATGTGATAGTGTCGATGTCATAGAGTTTCTATGTGTTAGAGTTTCGGTGTGGTAAAGTTTCGATATGGTGGAGTATCGAAATGGTTTGATGTCAGTGTGGGAGAATGTCGATATGGTGGAATATAAATGTGATAGAATGTCGAAGTGCCGGCTCCGTGGCCGAGAGGTTAGCAGCTTTCTCCGCTAACCCCGAATACTCTCGTCACGTGACGCGACGAGAATTAGCAGTGGTTCGAATCGCAAAAGTGACATATGAGAGTATGGAGCCGGTCGCTCAGAAAGTCGTGGCGTGCTGATGAGCGTAATCTAGCCTAGGAATCAACATACAGCTGAAAGATGCTGGTGTTGACCGCAATATCCTGAAACAGGATGGAAACGCGGGAAAAAAAAAAAAAAAAAAAAAAAAAAAAAAAGAATGTCGAAGTGGTAACGTTGTTGTGGTAGAATGTCGATGAGGTAGAATATGAATGTGGTAGAATGTTGATGTAGTAGAATGTTGATGTAGTAGAATGTCAACGTGGTAGAATATGAATGTGGTAGTATGTCGACGTGGTAGTATATGAATGTGGTAGAATTTCGATATGGTAGAATTTCGATGTCGTAGAATATCGACATGGTAGATTGTCGATGTGGTAGAATAATTGCGTAGAATAATATCGACACCGTAGAATATATCGACTTGGTAGAATGTCGATGTGGTATAAAAGCGATGTGGTAGAAAAGAATGACGTGTATTTTTATTTTTTTTTTTTGTTAGATAACATCTCGATGTGGCAGAATCTCGATATGATACAATGTATGTGTGATAAAATGATGAAATGGTGGAAACTCTATTTGGTAGGTTGTTGTTATTGTTGCATATCCTTTACCGGACGTATAAGTCAACCCAGCATTTTTTTTTTTTTGATGTTCGTGATTCCTGGGCAAGTTACGTTCAGTAGTTTGCCATTGCTTTCTGAACGAACCACCAACACAAATATCATGTCATAAAAACCAAGGTAAGACGGTCTTCTGCCAAATCGCCCACAGCTGTGTTTCGAATGCAGTATGCGGGATTATGAACTGCGTCCAAAACCTTCGCCACGTCTATGTGGTAGATGGAAACTATTTTGTAGATGGAAACTTTATTAGGTAGATAGAAACTTTATTAGGTAGATGGAAACTGTATTAGGTTGATGGAAACTTTATTAGGTAGATGGAAACTGTATTAGGTTGATGGACATTCTATTTGGTTGAAGGTAAAAAAGAAAGTAACATTAATTTCCAAGAATGAAAGCGTATTGAGTAAATGGTGCTACCCCCATATTTTATAGACCAATTGGCACACTATAGAGGACATGGTAAATATAAAGTGTGTTGTCTTCCCTTGGAAGAACATGAAGCTGGGTCGACCTATGAACTCAGGTCATTTTTTAATCTCTTGTTAGAAAGTAAATATGCTACAACGGTGATGAGCTGGAGACTTGATGTAGTGGACACTAGTTGTGGTGGAGAATAGATGTAGTAGAGACTAGATGTAATGGTTACAAGTCGTGGTGGACACCAGATGTGGTAGAAATTATATGTGATAAAATGACAATGCGGTGGAGACTAGATGTGTATTATCCTACTTCTTGGTGCGGTTGTAGTCTCGAAACAATTATGTAAAATATATTGCTAAGATTTCGTAATATAGGCATGGAAGCCGTTATTAACGGACAGTATTTCGCAGCGTTAAAATGGGATCACTTCTAAACGTCTTGTTTCTATCTGCCCTGGTTGCACATTTGTTATTATCCTGTTATCGCCACTTATAATTACAATATATTTATGAAAGTCGTGTCAATAAGGCGATTTGATGGCAGACCGCATTGCTTTTATTTTCACAAAGATGTGAACGTCGACCGTTCAGAAAGCATTGGCAAAATACGGAACTCAAAATTGCATAGACAGTCTCAAACAACCAATAAATGCTGAGGTTGATTGCACTGTCCTGTGAAGGACATGGAACTAACCTTTTTTATTCTAACTTTAACAGAAACGCAAAAAAAAAAAACGGTAAACTGCTTCATGAAACCTCACATTATGTGTGAGTAAAATAAAACTCGGCAAACTTCGTGATTCTGCGGGCGATTTGGCAGCAGACCGCCTTGCATTGTTTTTTTTCTTAAATTTAAATGACATGGGTGCTGATCGTTCAGAAAGCAATGGCAAACTACTGAACGTAACCTTGCCAAGAGATCACAAACAGAAAAACGCTGGGTTTGACTGCGACGTCCTATAAAGGATATGCAACTATTTATTGTGTATGTGTTTGCTGATGAAGGCTAGTCGCCGCAACGATCCGTTTTCCTTAACTTCGGGTTATTTTATATTGTTTACACTACCAAGAACTCTGGCTCTCACAACTGGTATTGATCCAGCCTACAAGGTCAAGTGCAGGATCTGTACTTTTAACATGTTTATAGAAACTACAAGACACGTGTACCCGTGTTGTGGAGTTTGATGGTGAAGGCAGGCGGATCCCAGCCTTGCTGATTGCTGCTGTATGTTGCATCAATCGATCAAATCATTTTGTTCCGTCATCACTATGCAGGTCTTGTCTCCACCACTCTGTACACAGCCTTGGCTGTACTCTTTGACAGACTGTGCGTCTCTTCATGTTATAGTCCCATTTGTATCGTCGACTACTTCTTTGTAACTTGCCTTTGACTTACTCCTCCGGTGTGGTTGTTATAAGAATATCATGTCTTTTTATACTGACAAAAGAAATGAATTGTCACTTGTTTATTTTCTATAACTTCCTCTTTCTTACCAGCTTCGCTAAAGCTTCTATATTTGTTTTCTTTTCCTTGTGAAATATGGCTCGCGAGCACGCACACAAACACACACACACACACACACACACAGAAAGTGAGAGAGTGAGAGAGAGAGAGAGAGAGAGAGAGGAAGGGATAGGAAGAGGAGGAAGGAAGGGAAAGAGAAAGAAAACACTATTTCGATATTCTAATTGCCTGCTTGCTCGTTGTCACCGCTGAAGCATATCAATGACTAGTGCTTTTGTCAACAATAAACAACTAATAAGAGTTGACTTTGAACAAAATCCAATGACTAAAAGTTGAGCTAAAACAGGAAGCATTTAAAATAGTTTATTACAAGCGGTTTGGCTTTGAGGTTTGGCGCCCGTCTCAAGCTCATCAAGGGACGGGTCTGCAGTCAGTTATCGTTGACTGGATGGTTTCATTTTCATGTTGCCTAAGGAACATTACCAGCACAGTTCGCTATCAACCTCGCTGTGAATTTATTACCTAAGCATTAATTGTTCGTAAGCTCAGTCTCAAACAGACGTATTGCTACTGGCTCTGTATAATGGTAAATAGACAGCAAGAAACCAGTCACATATGTCAGAAAGCTGTGACCTAGCTACGTCTCGTTATTTTCCCAGAACTGTATTGGCCTTTCTCGTGTAAATACAATGCACTTTTTTGGGGGGGCTCTCGCTCGCTTTAAACTCAAGCTTGCTCCATACATACTACTAGTAGCACTGGATTAAATTTTGTGTGTGGATTAGCTGTCCCTATAAACAGTGTCCCTCGTTATCAGGCGAACCAACTCCGACTTCAGATGTACTTAGTAATTTACGTCCCCAAGTCAAAGATGAGAAGTCAACATTTTAGTCAAATTATACGGTGTAGGGGTTGAACCTCTTATCTCGGCAGCAGCACACCGGATGTTTAAGAACGCGCGTTCTTATCCATTCGGCCATGCTGACCTTCAATACAATGAATAAATCGCCACACAAAATAAAAAAAAAAACAAGAAGTAGAATCCGTAAGCTTTACTGGAACGCGATTGCAGGTAACAACATTGGCGTTGCGGGGAAAGCCTTCGTCAGCACACAGACAACAAATACACTAGCAGTGTCATCATCATCAAGTGCCATGCCGGCGTTCATGGCTCTCCATAGATCTCTGTCTTTGGTTTTCTGGATCAACTCTGCTGCTGATATTCCTCCATGCCATCGTCTCAATCCATCCAGCATCATTTCTCTTGGTCTGCCTCTGCCTCTCTTCCCCTCGATCTTTCCAGTTGTTACGATGTTCTCCAATGCCTCTCTTCTCATCACGTGACCGAAGAAAGATGTTTGTCTCTGTCTTATTGTTGTATATAATGTTCTAGTTTCATTAGCCTGTTTCAGGCAGTCGTCGTTAGTTACTCTGGCAGTCCAAGGAATTCGCAACATTCGTCTCAGGAACCACATCTCTGTTGCTTCTAATTTCTTCTTAATTTGTTCATTTACATTCCAAGATTCACTGCCATACAGCAAAACTGGTTCTACATAGCATTTCAGCACTCTCTTTCTTACATTCAGTGATAGTGACTTATTGCATAAGATACTCTTCATTTTCTGAAATGCGGCTTTTGCCTGCCCTATTCTGCTCCCAATCTCTGTTGTACATCTTCCATCTGATGTTATAAATGCCCCTAGGTATCTAAAATTATCCACTTGATTAAGGATTTTCCCTTCTATTTCTATGTCACATTTTGGTGTCACCATTTTCTTTGATATTACCATTGTTACTGTTTTCTTGATATTCAAGGAGAGTCCTTTCCTTGCACTCTCTGTTACTACAACGTCTAATAATTGTTGTAGGTCTGTTGAATTATCCGCCACCAATACTGTGTCATCTGCATAGCGTATATTATTTATATTATAACCTCCAACTAGTATTCCTGGCATCTCTTTGATCTCTCTCATTATTACTTCGCTATACAGGGAGAAAAGATTTGGTGACAAGACACACCCTTGTCGTACTCCTAGCTTTATATGTTCGTAACTAGGAGTGTAGGTCAATTTTAAAAATCTGCTTCAGTGGGCATTCTAAACCTGTAAGCCATTGCGCTATCGCAGATTCCTGTTCTGTTAGTGGTATCCTTTATTGTTCACATTATGTGAAGAGTACATAGAACCAGGTTTGCTGTATGACAGTGAATCTAGGAATGTAAATGAACAAATTGGGAAGAACTTAGAAACATCAGAGATGTGTTTCTTGAGACGAATGTTTCGAATTCCTTGGACTGCCAAAGTAACTAACAACGATTCCCTTAAAGAGGCTAATGAATCTAGAACACTATATACAATAATAAGAAAGAGGCAAACAGCTTTCTCTGGTCATGTGATGAGAAAAGAGGCATTGGAGAACATCGTGACAACTGGAAAGATCGAGCGGAAGAGAGGCAGAGGCAGACCAAGAGAAATGATGCTGGATGGACTGAGACTGTGGCATGGAGAAATATCATCAGCAGAGTTGATCCAGAACATCAAAGACCGAGATCTGTGGAGAGCCATGAACGCCTACGCCAGCTGACAGGGCACTTGATGATGATGATACCTGCCGAAACTTACCTAATATATAGTTAGTAGAATCAGTAGTCTCCTAGCATGTTAGTGCTATCATTTGTTGTTCATATTAAGTGAAGAGTATCACTGCCGAATTGTACCTTATTCTTCGTCTTCTTCCTTTCGCTTGAAAATTTTCTCTAACTGCAATGTTGTTTCAAGTATAAATTTAACTGTCTTTTTTAGTTCACTCAGTGGTCCATAGAATTTATCTTCCACTGTTGTGTATCTACGCCACAAATTTTGCCTAAATATCTCGTATTCTAGGCAGTGTTGAGTATGTGATCTGCTGTCTGCAGCGCCAATCCACATGTGCACATGGCTGAGTCACCAATCTTGAATTGTGTATACATGTGGTTGCGTAATTTATTGTGTCCTGTTCTGGTCTGTCCATAACGTGGTAGTCGTCTTGAACAGGTTTTCGTGGCTTTCTGATTGATTTGACCATTCTTTTCTTTTGGTGATATGTAACTTGTATATCAGGTTTTTCTTCTATCACTCCTTCCTTAGCTTATCGATCAGCTCTCTTGTTTCCGGGTACTCCACAGTGAGATGGTATCCACTGTATGGTGACCTTACGCTGGCTGCAAAATTCAGAAAGTAGTGTCCGTAGTACTGGCAATTTATCAGACACGAGCACCTCAAGTACTAATTTTGCATCTGTCAATAGCACCACAGGTTGTGTACCATGGCTGATATGTAGTAATGTCTCTGTTGCTATCTTGATTGCCTGGGTTTCTGCATAATAATTATGGCAGAACTTTCCTGTTGGTACTCTGGCCATGTCCCTAGTATTTTTGGGCATTCTATGTACATTCCTGTCCCACTATTTCGAACAGCGTTTTGTGCTGACCCATCAGGGTAGACTCGTATCCAGAGGTCCTGTGGGTATTCGTCATCGAGGAATCTTGAGAGTGGCAGTTCTGCGTTGTGCACTGTTCTGGTTTTCCTTATCGAATACTCCTTTCACTTTTGTCTGGATTTGTAGTTAAAGTCTATGTTCCTCTTTCCACCCAATAAATTCTGGGATAGTTTTCAGAGTGTTGGCAGATCCGCGCCATAGCTAGGTTTTCAAATCCGTTCTTCATAGGGTGGCCTGGCATGCTAAGGAACTGTTCTGCTTGTATTAGCGTTTCTCAGTGCTTGTGTGCTCCCCATTGTCTCCATCTCCACTATAGGGGTTAATCTCATCCCTCCCGTGGTGACTCTAAGTGCTGCACCTTAGCCAGCTCTCGTAGTATGGTTTTCTATGCTCAGCGCCATGCAGTTGACCCGTATTCCAGGTGTGATCGTATGCTCTGTTGATAAACTTTGCTAAGTAATTTTCTCACTGGCTCCTCGTGTGGTTCCACTTAGTTTTCTCATGATGGCTATCTTCCTTCTGGCTTTTGCTACTGCTTTGTTAGTGTGCTTTCTCCATGAAAGCGAGTGGCTGCGAGTGGCTGTTCAAGTCGTCACACACAATCATTTTTTCTGTTAATGGTAATGTGTTGAGTGCCTGTGGGAGATCACTTGGACAGTAGTAATTGATCAGATGAAGGTCTGTATTGCCTGTCTTTAGTTTAAGTGCCTGATACTCGGCCCCCTTCCATGTAAATCTTCAGTTTGGAAAGCAGTGATGTTATTCTTTACAAGAGTCAGCATTCGCCCGTCCTTTCGGTCAGATCGGTAACATTGGTTGCCTGTGATTTTAAAGGCTTTGTTTTGATTGAGGTGAGTTTCTTGCCAGCAACATACACTACTTGTTCTTGCCAGCAACATACACTACTTGTTCTTGCCAGCAACATACACTACTTGTTCTTGCCAGCAACATACACTACTTGTTCTTGCCAGCAACATACACTACTTGTTCTTGCCAGCAACATACACTACTTGTTCTTGCCAGCAACATACACTACTTGTTCTTGCCAGCAACATACACTACTTGTTCTTGCCAGCAACATACACTACTTGTTCTTGCCAGCAACATACACTACTTGTTCTTGCCAGCAACATACACTACTTGTTCTTGATTCAAGATATTTTATAGCTCTATTTGTTGTTGTTGTTGTTTTTTTTCTAACTCTCTTCACATTCCAGTGCATTATTTGTTTGGTATGACGAGATGCTCTATTCTCAGGTCTCCTGGCTCCACAGAACATCTGAGAAGGACCTCCAGTCGTTTTAATTGGACCCTTTCTAGAAACGGGGCCTGGCACTACACTTGCCCGGGAGTCCATAGCAGGATGAGCACCATAACATTTTTCAGTAATCGACATGTTCCATGGTATGATATCGTGGCTTCCTGATCTCTGTGGTGTGTCTTCTGGCTGGTTGCCTCCGTCTTCACCACCCTTCATATGCTGGAGTAGACTGTAGCCTTAGTCGAATTTAGACATGTATACATGTACACACATTTCTGCACGTGTATGTACGAACAAATATATCTAGAGCAGTCTTGTCTTGTTACGGTACCGAAGACTCGCCGTCGCCCACTCTCCTTTTAGATAAAACAGTTCCGCCACGCGAAGACCAGGAGTTCGACTGTTGCTGCCAAAGGTGATGAATGCACAAGCCATGGCGGTATTTTGCAGGGTTGTTTGCTCGCCCTAACCCTGCTCTCACGGCTATATAACAACAATTTGGAACCGTGGCTAGTAGAATCAGCGGTCCCTATTATGTTAGTGATATCAATTGTTGTTGATCTTTTGTGAAGGGTATACCTGCTGAACACTATGAAATCGATACACATACAGACAACAGCCATAGACAGACAGAAAAACCAATGACCAAGTCCTACAAGAAGCAAATGAAAACCGTAAACTGATTAGAGAAGTTAGACGTAAACAATCACAATTTTTTGGCCACGTTATGAGAATAAATAAATTGGAGAACTTGGTGACTATTGGCAAGATCGAGGGGAAGAGAGCAAGGGGAGGACAGAGAACTAAATACCTGGATGGATTGGCCACGTGGTATGGTCTAGACAAGACCATTTAGCCGATCCACGACTCTGGTGATCAAGTGAGATGGCAAAACATGACCGCCCACGCTTACCGGCATGGCACATAATGATGATACATGCTGAAGGGTATCTTACATGTAGTTAGTAGAATCAGCGGTTTCCTATTGATCATCATTATGTGCCATACTGATAAGCTTCTTACACGATCACCAGAGTCGTGGATCAGCTCTGTGTTCTTGTCTCGACCATGCCATGTGGCCAAGCCATCCGTATATTTACTTCTCTGTCTTCCCCTTTTTCTCTTCCCCTCATACTAGCAAGGTGTCACCACGCTCTCTAGTTTATTTCTTCTCAAAACCTGCCCAAAAATGTCCTATTATTTTAGTGATATCCTTTGTTTTTGATATTATGTGAAGATTCATATGTCGAAGTTTACTTTAAGAATAATCAAACAATATAACCAGCATTTCCCTATTCTGTTAGCGGTATGATTTGCTGTTCATGTTCTCCTCAGAGTATACTATCGTAACATGCTTTATATATAGTTAGTAGAGTCAGCGGTTTCCTGTTAGTGGTATCCTTTTATGCTCGTGTTATGTGAAGAGTTTATCTGTCGAGGTTTATCTTATAAATAGCAGAATCAGCGGTTCCTACTCTGTTAGTGGTGTCCTTTGTTGTACATACTATATGAAGATTTACCCGCCGAAGCTTATATTATATATATAAACTTACTACAGTCAGTGATTCCCTATTGTGTTAGTGGTATCCTTTGTTATTTATATTATGTAACCAATGTACCTTCCTAAACTTACCTTATATGTAGTTAGTAGAGTCCCCAGTTACAAGAATAGACACACAACGAGGAAATCACCTGAAGTCGGCACAAACTATCAACAACACCGGAAAACAAACATTCACATATCGGTCAACAGATCTCCCGAACGGAGCAAACTGCTCGTGACGAAATCGATGATTGAGATAATACTCGTCTCACCTTTGGTCAGACGGCAATCGCTGGGCTAATAACCAACGTGGCACTCGTCCACACACATACAGACAACAGCCACTGTTGCATTTCAATTCGTGTTTCTATAGCGACAGACCGACGCGGAATGTAGCAATTCTAGACGCGATTGTGACAGGATATTATTATATGACCTCTTTGTGGTCCCAACCTTTTGTTTCATTAACTGACGCTATCCTGGTAACTACTTTTAACTGTATCCTTCACATTGTGTTTAAATTCAATCCTGCGTGAGTAACTCGGTCTGTCCTGGACGGCTGTTATATTAACTCTGTCTGTCCTGGATGGTTATTATATTAACTCTGTCCTTGTCTGTCCTAGACGGTTGTTATATTAACTCTTGTCTGTCCTGACCGGTTGTTATATTGAATCTGTCTGTCCTACTCGGTTGTTATATTAACTCTGTCTGTCCTAGACGGTTGTTATATTAACACTGTCTGTCTTAGACGGTCGTTACATTAGCTCTGTCTGTCCCAGGTGATTGTTACATTAACTCTGTCTGTCGTGGACGGTCGTTACATTAGCTCTGTCTGTCCTAGACGGTCGTTACATTAGCTCTGTCTGTCCATGGTAGTTGTTACATTAACTCCGTCTCTCCCTGGTGGTTGTTACATTAACTCAGTCTGTCCTAAACGGATGTTATATTAACTCTGTCTGTCCCAGGTGATTGTTACATTAACTCTGTCTGTCGTGGACGGTCGTTACATTAACCATGTCTGTCCTAGGCGGTTGTTATATAAACTCTGTATCTCCCTGACGATTGTTAAATAAACTCTGTCACTCCCTAAAGGTTGTTATATAAACATTGTCTCTCCCTGACTGTTGTTATATTAACTCTGTCCCTGGTTGTTGTTACATTAACTTTTTCTCTCCCGACCAGTTTTTATATTAACTCTGTCTGTCCCAGGCGGTTGTTTTGTTAACTCTGTTCCAGGCGTTTGTTACATTAACTCTGTCTATCCTAGACGGTTGTTATCTTAACTTTGTCTCTGTCTGTCCTAAACTGTTGTTATATTAACTCTGTTAATATAAAGGTTTACCGATGACCATGAGATAATGAAAGTGGTGCACAATTTAATTAAGGCCACACCCATAAACTATTTTCCAAGTTAGTGGACAGCTGAACCAAGTGTTGCCAGACAGAAGGGGTATGTAAAGAAACAACAAACACCCACTTTCAGGTTCGCATATTGAAGCAAAGTTATTCGTAAAATTGATGTTACTTAATGACTTCCCCTCGTATTAAATTATTTTTTTCCAGATGGCTATTACTTTAATTGCCGGTCTCTCTGGCTGAGGGGTTACACCACTTTCTCCGTAATCCCATTTATCACGCAGAGTCTCGTAGCGGGCGACAACTGGGAGCTGTTCGTCCCCCGCTGGTGACTTGCGGGATAACTGAGCCGGCCGCTCAGAAAGCAATGGCAAACTACTGAGCGTAATCTTGCCAAGAGAAAGCTGCTGCTGTTGGCAGCTATGTCCTGTAAAGGGATATGCAAATTAAAAAACAAAAATTACTTTAATTGTTTCTACTCCAGGCAATAGTTACGTCATCTCTTTCTATCTCAGGCAGGTTACATACGGAGGTATGGAAGCCGCTCGTTCAGAAAGCAATGGCAAACTACTGAACGTAAAAATTGCCAAGACATCAACAGCAGCAAAAATGGTGGTGTTGACTGCAATTTTCTGTAAAGGATATGCGATATATATATATATATATATATATATATATATATATATATATATATATATATATATATATATATATATATATATATATATATATATATATATATATATATATATATATATATATCATTGGCACCTTGCCGTCTTGACAGACGATAGTTTGTGCTTTAAAAAGGCATAATAACTTTTAACTATGGCGGTAGCGAGTGTGACTGATAAGGCCAATTTGCGCTGTAAATGTCCGTTCACAGTGGGTGCATGTGAACACGTGGTCATTTCCACCATCATGCACCATCTTACGTCTCAAACGCTTGGTGTGTGACTTTTCTGCAATAATTTTCTCCTTTGACTTTATTCCATTTCTGATATTTGCCCTCCATGCAACACGTTCAGCGGCGACTTGCTCCCAATGTGCATTATCAATGCCTGTATCAATCATGTCCCGCTTACACACATCTTTGTATCGTAGTAGAGGCCGACCCTGAGATCTCTTACCCATCTGTAATTCACCAAAAAAGATATCCTTTGGTATTCTACCATCATCCATCCTCCTAAGATGTCCTATCCATCTAAGTCTACGAAGACTGAGCATGGAATAAACTGTCACACAACCTGATCTTTCCAATACTTCAGTATTTGTGATTTTGTCTTGCCACTTAATACCAAGAATTCTTCGCAGACACCGCATATGAAAGCTGTTTAAGTTGTTCTCTTGGTGTGAGTAAGTTGTCCAGGTTTCACTGCCATAGAGAAGAGTACTAAGGACACAGGCTTGATAGACAAGGACTTTTGTTTTGGCAGTAAGCTTCCTGTTCTCCCAGACTCTTTTTCTTAACCTGTTCATTGTTGTTGCTGCCTTACCAATCCGGATGTTGATTTCCTGATCTAGGGATAATTTGCTATTTACCATGATCCTAGATATGTAAAATGGTCTACTATCTCTAGTTCGGCGTCGTCAATAAAGATTGATGGTACCCCATGTGCACCTTGTGACATAATCTGTGTCTTCTTTTTGCTAATTGTTAAACCAAATTCAGAACAAGCATTGGAGAATGCAGATAGTAGACATTGCAATTCTTCCTCAGAGTGGGTCGTAACTGCAGCATCATCTGCAAAAAGCAACTCTCTGATCAGTACCCTCCTAATTTTGGTCTTAGCCTTCAATCTCTGAGCATTGTAGAGGCCGCCATCTGAGCGTGAGTGAATGTATATACCACCATCCTGATCACTGAAATGCATATTTCAGTAGAAGTGAAAAGTATATTCCAAAGAGGGTGGGAGCTAGTACACAACCTTGCTTAACTCCACTCTTGATTTCAAATTCTTCAGAAGTTGCACCATCAAACTTGATTATACCCTTCATGCCTGTGTGGAACGATTCCACAATGGACAGAAGAGTTGGTGGGCAGCCAATCTTCTTTAGTGCCTTGAACAGACCCTCACGACTGACCAAATCAAATGCCTTTGTGAGGTCGATGAAGGCAATAAACAGTGGTTGATTCTGTTCACGGCATTTTTCTTGCATTTGTCGCAATGAGAATATCATATCAGTGGTAGACCGGTTCTGTCGAAAGCCACACTGTGATTCGGGGTAGACTTGATCTCCTAGGACTTGAAGTCTGCGCAGAACAATTCTGGCAAATACTTTTCCAACAATACACAGAAGTGAGATACCCCTATAGTTGTTACAGTCGCTCCGATCACCCTTGTTCTTGTACAGCGTTATGATGTTTGAATCTTTGAAATCCTGTGGGACTTGTCCTTCACGCCAGCATAGCTCTATTAGCTGGTGGATCTGTATAGTGAGTGTGTCTTGCCCACTCCTGATAACCTCTATTGGAATCCCATCCTTACCTGGAGCCTTGCCAGATGCAAGTTCATTTATATATATATATATATATATATATATATATATATATATATATATATATATATGTTATATATGTGTGTGTGTATGTGTGTGTGTGTTTGTGTGTGCGTGTGCACGCGCGTGTACGTGTGTGGTGTGTGTGTGTGTGTGTGTGTGTGTGGTGTGTGTGTGTACGCTAATACAATTCGCAGAAATCTCGGCAGTGGACAAGCAATTGCAAAGTCGAATTGAAACCCATGAGACATGAATATGCAGAATTCATGGTAACAAAAGCAATCAAATACATTAGATCTAGAGAGGAGGTAAATTAAAAGAGGATTTATGAAAGAAATTTAAAAAGAGACAAGTTAAATATTTCGGCTACCTTAAAATACATGGTTATCACTATCATGTCCCTTGCCAACTGACCTAGGTGAACATTTCTTTCCACAAATATCGTTCCTTGGCTCTGCTGATGATATTCTTCGAACCCATCATCTCAGTCCATCCAGTATCATTTCTCTTGGTTTGCCTCTGCCTCTTTTCCCACTTGTCTTTCCAGTTGTCCTGATATTGCCTCTCTTCCTATGAAATAACCAAAGAATGCAACTGTCTCGAAGTATGGTGTCCACCTCGAGTGCTGAAGGTCCCGAGTTCAAGCCTCGGTGAGGGCCGGGATTTTTTTTCACGTAGATTTATAGTAACAAAATTGCTCCTGGTCTCTGGGTAGTGAGATCGGACGCCCGTGTGTATTGTTGCGCATGTAAAAAAATCCCTTGGCAGTTGGAAATTGAAAAAGAGTAGCCTAACGGCGCTGCCCGGACAAAATTTTTATTTAAAAATCTACTAAAGTATTTCAGGATCCTTGCCAGCACTACGGAGTTCATGCACTTAGTGAGATTCTCTGGACTCAGGCTTGAGTTAGGAGTAGAACGGAGCACTTATGGGTTACACCCGTGTGCCGTGATGTTGATCTGTAGACTAAACTAAACTATCTCAGTGTCTACAACTTATGCATGAGACAGAATAATGAATATCCATAGTGGCTAACCTTCATTGTGGAGACGGCACTATATTGATAGATAAGAGAAATGTCACCGCCAACTGGTTCGTGTCGGTCACAACGACCGGTGAAGTCCCGTCCCGAGCGACTAAAGCTCATAGAGATCGTTCATAGAAACGCACAAGAGACTGCTAAGACTCCAGGAAGCAAGGGTGTTTGTGTGACCTGCCAAACATTTCCATACAGATGCGTGCTATCGATCGTAAGCCCGACAAAATCAATTCAGCACGCCCGTCTAACAGATTTTTTCGACACCCCAGATCCCTCTGGTACTTCTCACAGATCTTAATGTATTTCATAATCACAACTGAATTGTATTCTCAGTCCTTAACGATTTTAACATTGAATTATCTCTACTAAAAAAATTTAGCATTACAGGTATTATGCCCCGTATCCGGGTCTGATTTACTAGACAATTTTAATCAGTAGTGTACTTTTTTTTTTTTTAATGTAGCCCAAATATCTCTCTTTTGTCTCTTTCTAAATTTCTTTCATAAATCCTCTTTTAATTTACCTCCTCTCTAGATCTACTGTATTTGATTGCTTTTGTTACCATGAATGCTGCATGTTCAAGTCTCCTGGGTTTCAATTCGACTTTCCAATTGCTTGTCCACTACTGAGATTTATGTGCATTGTATTAGCGCGCGTGTGTGGTGTGTGTGTGTGTGTGTGTATTTTATATATATATATATATATATATATATATATATATATATATATATTATATATATATATATATATATATATATATATCGCATATCCTTTACAGGATATTGCAATCAACACCAGCATTTTTTCAGCTGCTGTTGATGTCTTGGCAAGTTTTTACGTTCAGTAGTTTGCCATTGCTTTCTGAACGAATGGCTTACATACCTCCGTATGTAAACTGCTTGAGGTAGAAAGAGATGACGTAACTATTGCCTGGAGTAGAAGCAATTAAAGTAATAGCCATCTGGAGAAAACAATAATAATATAATACTAGGGGGAAGTCATTAAGTAACACTAATTTTACGAATAACTTTTCTACAATATGCGAACCAGAAAGTGGGTGTTTGTTGTTTTTCTACATACCCCTCCTGTCTGGCAACACTTGGTTCATCTGTCCACTAACTTATTAATGCCTTCTAGGAAAACAAGTTTATGGGTGTGGCCTTAATTAAATTGTGCACCACCTTCATTATCTCATTGTCATCGGTAAACCTTCGTGATCGTGGATCAGCTCAGAGTATACATATTCAGACAGAGTTAATATAACAACCGTCAGGGAGAGACAGAGTTAATATAACAACCGTCAGGGAGAGACAGAGTTAATATAGCAGCAGTCAGGGAATGACAGAGTTAAGAAGACAACCGTTTCCAACTGCCAAGGGATTTTTTGTGTCCTCTGGTCTTTATTTCTTTCCTCTCCTTCTGTAAGCGCCAAACTATACTACGTGTGCTTATTTATGTAACCTTTGTTTTTCCTGATCGCCGACGCCTCAAACCATCGAAATCAACGCAAAAACAGCCTGCATCGAACTCACCCGCAGCAGACGTGGAATCCTCCACTCTGTTCAGAAACTGAACTTGCGGGCCTCACTATCCCTGCATCACGGCGCTAGTATTGCTAAACTACAATCAATTAATCAATCATGTGCCATGCCGGAAAGCGTGGGCGGTCATGACTCGCCATGTCACTCGATCACCAGCGTCGTGGATCAGCTCAGTGTTCCTGTCTCGTCCATGCCATGTGGCCAAGCCATCCAGGTATTTACTTCTCGCTTTTCCTCTTGGTCTGTTCCCTTCCATCTTGCCAGTTGTCACTAAGTTCTCCAATCCATTTCTTCTCATAACATGTCCAAAAAATTTTGACTGTCTACGTCTAATTTCTCTAATCAGTTTACGATGTTCATTTGTCTCCTGTAGTACTTGGTCATTGGTTTTTCTGTCTGTCCATGGTATTCTTTGCATTTTCCTCAGAAACCACATTTCTGCAGCCATCAGATGTTTTTCAGCTTGACTGCACATTGTCCAAGTTTCACATCCATACAAAAGAACAGGCTCTATGTATCCCCTCAACACTCTTTTCTCGTTTCAATTGACATCTTTTTATTGGTCAGAATGTTTTTCATCTTGCTAAAGGCTACTTTCGCCATGGCGATTCTTGTTCTGATCTCTTCAAGGCATCTCCCATCAGATGTTATGACTGTTCCGAGATAATTGTACCGATTCACTTGTTGAAGAATATTTCCATTTACTTGTATATTACATTGTGGCACTTCGTTCTTCCTAGTGATGACCATAACCCGTGTCTTCTTACAATTTAATTCCAACCCCAGCTGCTCACTGTGTACAACAACAGCGTCTACTACTTGTTGTAGATCTTGTGCATTGTCTGCAATCAATACTGTATCATCTGCATATCTAATGTTATTGATGTTTCGTCCTCCAATGCTGATTCCATTTATATCTTCTACATTCCTGAAAATATTTTCACTCTATAGGGAAAAAAGATCTGGAGACATTACACATCCCTGCCTAACACCTCTCTTAATAGGTTGATATTGTCCTACTTCATTATCAATGCTTATGGCAGTTTGTTGTTTCCAACATATGTTTTTTATAAGTCTAATGTCTTTCCCATCAATTTGTAGATTTCCAAGCATATCTACATTAATTGCATAAACTACATTAAGATATAATTATTATATGACATCACAGTCTCTGCCTCCACCCCCACCCCCAAATAATTAGGTTTTATCTTTCAAGATCGAACCTATGTGTATTTGTTTGAACAGTGCATATGGCGGACGCGATGGTGTAATGGCTAGGTTTTGTCTTTCACGATTAAACCTTGGTGCATCTGTTTAAACAATGAATGTGAGTGACGCGTTGTGTAATGGCTAGGATTTGTCTCTCAAGATTGAACATGGTGTATTTGTTTAAACAGTGTATGTTCGCGACGCCTTCGTGTAATGGGCTAATGGCTAGGGTTTATCTTTCATAATTAAACATGGGTGTATTTGTTTAAACAGTAGATGTGAATGACACATTGGTGTAATGGCTAGGTTTTATCTTTCATGATCGAACATGGGTGCATTTGCTTTAAACAATGGGTGTGGGTGACGCGTTGGTGAAATGGCTAGGACGTTACGCTGACAAATGCATGTGTACGGTCGGACGATGGATCTATGTCAGCTCACGACGGGAGGGAAACACAGATCACCTATGATTTCTTGCACTTAATTGGACCCTTCTAGAAAACGGGGCCTGGCACTACTTGCCCGGGAGTCCATAGCAGGATGAGCACCATAACATTTTTCAGTAATCGACATGTTCCATGGTTGATATCGTGGCTTCATGATCTCTGTGGTGTGTCTTCTGGCTGGTTGCCTCCGTCTTCACCACCCTTCATATGTGGAGTAGACTGTAGCCTTAGTCGAATTTAGACATGTATACATGTACACACATCGCAGTGTATGTACGAACAAAATATATCTAGAGCAGTCTTGTCTTGTTACGGTACCGAAGACTCGCCGTCGCCACTCTCCTTTAGATAAAACAGTTGCGCCACGGAAGACCAGGAGTTCGACTGTTGCTGCCAAAGGTGATGAATGCACAAGCCATGGGGGTATTTTGCAGGGTTGTTTGCTCACCCTAACCCTGCTCTCACGGCTATATAACAAAAATTGGAACCGGGCTAGTAGAATCAGCGGTCCTATTATGTTAGTGATATCAATTGTTGTTGATCTTTTGTGAAGGGTATACCTGCTGAACACTATGAAATCGATACCCATACAGACAACAGCCATAGACAGACAGAAAAACCAATGACCAAGTCCTACAAGAAGCAATGAAAACCGTAAACTGATTAGAGAAGTAGACGTAAACAATCACAATTTTTGGCCACGTTATGAGAATAAATAAATTGGAGAACTGGTGACTATTGGCAAGATCGAGGGGAAGAGAGCAAGGGAGGACAGAGAACTAAATCCTGGATGGATTGGCCACGTGGTATGTCTAGACAAGACCATTTAGCCGATCCACGACTCTGGTGATCAAGTGAGATGGCCAAAACATGACCGCCCACGCTTACGGCATGGCACATAATGATGATACATGCTGAAGGGTATCTTACATGTAGTTAGTAGAATCAGCGGTTTCCTATTGATCATCATTATGTGCCATACTGATAAGCTTCTTACACGATCACCAGAGTCGTGGATCAGCTCTGTGTTCTTGTCTCGACCATGCCATGTGGCCAAGCCATCGTATATTTATTCTCTGTCTTCCCCTTTCTCTTCCCCTCATACTAGCAAGGTGTCACCACGCTCTCTAGTTTATTTCTTCTCAAAACCTGCCCAAAAATGTCCTATTATGTTAGTGATATCCTTTGTTTTTGATATTATGTGAAGATTCATATGTCGAAGTTTACTTTAAGAGTAATCAATAAAAACAGCATTTCCCTCTTCTGTAGCGGTATGATTTGCTGTTCATGTTCTCCTCAGAGTATACTATCGTAACATGCTTTATATATAGTTAGTAGAGTCAGCGGTTTCCTGTTAGTCGATCCTTTTTGCTCGTGTTATGGAAGAGTTTATCTGTCGAGGTTTATCTGATAAATAGCAGAATCAGCAGTTCCTACTCTGTTAGTGGTGTCCTTTGTTGTACATACTATATGAAGATTTACCCGCCGAAGCTTATATATATATATAAACTTACTACAGTCAGTGATTCCCTATTGTGTTAGTGGTATCCTGTTATTTAATTAGTAAACAATGTACCTTCCTAAACTTACCTTATATGTAGTTAGTAGAATCCCAGTTACAAGAATAGAAACACAACGAGGAAATCACCTGAAGTCGGCACAAACTATCAACAACACCGGAAGACAAACATTCACATATCGGTCAACAGATCTCCCGAACGGAGCAAACTGCTCGTGACGAAATCGATGATTGAGATAATACTCGTCTCACCTTTGGTCAGACGGCAATCGCTGGGCTAATAAACAACGTGGCATCGTCACACCCATACAGAAACAGCCACTGTACATTTCAATTCTTGTTCATAGCGACAGACCGACGCGGAATGTAGCAATTCTAGCGCGATTGGACAGGATATTATTCTATGACCTCTTGTGGTCCCAACCTTTTGTTCATTATACTGACGCTATCCTGGTAACTACCTTTAACTGTATCCTTCACATTGTGTTTAAATTCAAACCTGCGTGAGTAACTCGTCTGTCGGACGGCTGTATATTAACTCTGTCTGTCCTGGATGGTTAGTATATTAGCTCTGTCCTTGTCTGTCCTAGACGGTTGTTTGTTATAACTTTGTTTGTCCTGAACGGTTGTTATATTGAATCTGTCTGGCTACTAGGTGTTATATTAACTACTAGCTGACCCGCCGGGCTCGCCCAGACCTGATGGGGAAGCATCTCATTTAATGCATATAAGTAGTCATATAAGTTCTCGTCCCTTACCGACTATCTGTCTGTCTGTCTGTCTATATCTGTCTGCTGTTGTCTGACCCGGCCCGTCTTCGCCCAGACCCTGATGGGGAGTACTCATTAATTCATATAAGTAGTCATATAGTTCCGTTCCGACTATCTATCTGTCTGTCTGTTTGTGACCCGGCCCGGCATCGCCAAATCTGGCGGGGAGCACCTCATTAAGTCATATAAGTAGTCATATAAGATCCCGTTCCCGACTATCTGTCTGACTGTATGTCTGTCTTGGGTAAATGGATGAGAGAGGAGGAAGAGGGAGGTGGAGGAGGGAAGAGGGAGGGAGGAGGAGGGAGGAGACAGGAGGAGTAGGGAGGAATAGGAGGGAGGAGGAGGGATTAGGAGGAGGAGGGGGAGTAGGGTGGAGGAGGAGGCGAGGAGGAGGGAGGAGGAAGAGGGAGGAGGAGGGAGAAGGAGGGAGGATGAGAATCGCAGGAGGAGAAGGAGCAGGAGGAGGAGAGGGAGGAGGAGGGAGAGGGAGGAGGAGGGAGGAGTGGAGAGAGTAGGAGGAGGGAGGAGGCGGAGGGAGAAGGAAGAGGGAGGAGGAAGAGGGAGAAGGAGGAGGGAGAAGGAGGAGAAGGAGGGGGAGGAGGAGGAGGGAAGAGGAGGAGGGAGGAGGAGGATGTGAGGGAGAGGAGGGAGAGGGAGGTTAGAGGAGGAGGAGGGAGGGAGGCGGAGAGAGGAGGAGGAGGAGGAGGAAGAGGGAGGAGGAGGAATGTGAAGGGAGGAGGAGGGAGGAGGTGTAGAGGGAGGAGGAGGGAGGAGTAGAGGGGGTAGGAGGGAGGAGGAGGGAGGAGGCGGAGAGGGAGGAGGAGGAAGGAGGAGGGGGAGGAGGGAGGAGGAGGAGGGAGGAAAGAAGGAGGAGGAGGGAGGAGGAGTGATGAGGAGGAGGAGGAGGAGGAGGAGGAGGAGGGAGGAGGAGAGAGAGGAGGAGGGATGAGGAGGAGGGAGGAGGAGAGGAAGAGGGAGGAGGAGGAATGTGAAGGGAGGAGGAGGGAGGAGGTAGAGGGAGGAGGAGGGAGGAGGAGGAGAGGGAGGAGGAGGAGGAAAGAGGAGGGGGAGGAGGGAGGAGGAGGGAGGAAGAGGAGGAGGAGGGAGAAGAAGGGATGAGGAGGAGGAGGGAGGAGGAGGAAGAGGAGGAGGAGGAATGTGAAGGGAGGAGGAGGTAGAGGGAGAAGGAGGAGGGAGGAGGAGAAGGGAGGAGGGAGGGATGAGGAGGAGGGAGGAGGAGGAAGAGGGAGGAGGAGGATTGTGAAGGGAGGAGGAGGGAGGAGGTAGAGGGAGGAGGAGGAGGGAGGAGGAGGAGTGAGGAGGGGGAGAGGGAGGAGGAGGAAGGAGGAGGGGGAGGAGGGAGGAGGAGGAGGGAGGAAGGAGGAGGAGGAGGGAGAAGGAGGGATGGGGAGGAGGAGGGAGGAGGAGGAAGAGGGAGGAGGAAGAATGTGAAGGAGGAGGAGGGATAGGAGGAGGGGAGAGGGAAGAGGAAGAGGGTAGGAGGAAGAGTGGAGAGGAGGAGGGAGGAGGTAGAGGGAGAAGGAGGAGGGAGGAGGAGGGAGGAGAAGGAAGGAGGAGGAAGAAGGAGGAGGAAGAGGGAGGAGGAGGATTGAGGAGGAGGGAGGAGGCAGAGGGAGAAGAAGGAAGGAGGAGGAGGAAGGAGGGAGAGGAAGGAGGGAGAATGAGGAGGGGAGGAAGGAAAGGGAGGTGGAAGAGGAGGAGGAGGGAGGAGGAAAGAGGTAGGGGGAGGAGGAGGTAGAGGGAGGAGGAGGAGGAAGGAAAGGAGGAGGAAGAGGAGGAAAGGGAGGAGGAGGTGGAGGGAGGAGGAGGAGGTAGGAGGGAGGAGGAAGGAGGAGGTAGGAGGAGGAGGAAGAGAGAAGAAGGGAGAAGGAGGAGGGAGGATGATGAGGGAGAAGGAGGCAGGAGGAGGTGGAGGAAGGCAGGAGGAGGAGGAGGGATGATGAGGGAGAGGGAGGAGGAGGGAAGATGAGGGAGGAGGGGGAGGGAGGCGGAGGAGTAGGAGGGAGGAGGAGGGGGAGAGGAAGAGGGAGAAGGAAGAGGGAGAAGGAGGAGGGAGGAGGGAGAGGGATGAGAGGGAGGAGAAGAGGAGGAGGGTGGAGGGAGGAGGTAGAGGGAGGAGGAGGGAGGAGAAGAGAGGAGTGAGAGAGTTCGCCATTCCGAATTCATACTCGTCTAGTTCTTCCCTTCTACACGACTGTAGATAACTTCCTTACACATAAAAAGATGAATTGTTATTGATATTGCCGTGGCATGGAGGAATATCAGCAGCAGAGTTGATCCAAAAAACCAAAGACTGAGATCTACGGAGAGCCATGAACGCCTACGCCAGCCGGCACGGCACTTGATGATGATGATTTGCCGTGTGACGATTCTGTGTAGTCACGTCATTTTCTTCCCTTTCCCTAGCGTTTTGGTTCGGGGATTCTTTCATCATCATCATCATATATTTACGTACGTATTTTGGGAGGGGGAGGAGGGAGGAGGAGGAAGAAGAAAAAACAACTATGACAGTTGGCAGCGCTGGAATAAAAGGAAGGCGTGTAGAAAATTTCATCTCAATCGGATGGGCCGTTCACGAACAAATAAAGGACATACATACATACATACATACATACATACATACATACATACATACATACATACATACATACATACATACATACATACATACATACATACATACATACATACATACATACATACATACATACATACATACATACATACATACATACATACATACATACATACATACATACATACATACATACATACATACATACATACATACATACATACATACATACATACATACATACATACATACATACATACATACATACATACATACATACATACATACATACATACATACATACATACATACATACATACATACATACATACATACATACATACATACATACATACATACATACATACATACATACATACATACATACATACATACATACATACATACATACATACATACATACATACATACATACATACATACATACATACATACATACATACATACATACATACATACATACATACATACATACATACATACATACATACATACATACATACATACATACATACATACATACATACATACATACATACATACATACATAC
>JACEFZ010028019.1:32500-222500 GCA_014155875.1 Cepaea nemoralis
TTTAATTCATATAAGTAGTCATATAAGTTCTCGCTCCCGTTACCGACTATCTGTCTGTCTGTCTGTCTGTCTGTCTGTCTGTCTGTCTGTCTGACCCGGCCCGTCTTCGCCCAGACCCTGATGTGGAGCTTCTCATTTAATTCATATAAGTAGTCATATAAGTTCCCGTTCCCGTCTGTCTGTCTGTCTGTCTGTCTGTCTGTCTGTCTGTCTGTCTGTCTGTCTGTCTGTCTGTCTATCTATCTATCTGTCTGTCTGTCTGACCCGGCCCAGCCCATGGTGGAGAGCATCTCATTTAAATCATATAAGTAGTCATATAAGATCCCGTTCCCGACTATCTGTCTGACTGTCTGTCTGCCTTGGGTAAACGGAGGAGGGAGGAGGAAGAGGGAGGTGGAGGAGGGAAGAGGAGGGAGGAGACAGGAGGAGTAGGGAGGAATAGGAGGGAGGAGGAGGGATTAGGAGGAGGAGGGAGGAGTAGGGTGGAGGAGGAGGGGGAGGAGGAGGGAGGAGGAAGAGGGAGGAGGACGAGGGAGGAGGAGGGAGAAGGATGGAGGAGGAGAACGCAGGAGGAGAAGGGAGCAGAAGGACGAGAGGGAGGAGGAGGGAGAGGGAGGAGGGAGGAGGAGGAGAGAGTAGGAGGAGGGAGGAGGAAGAGGGAGGAAGAGGGAGGAGGAAGAGGGAGAAGGAGGAGGGAGAAGGAGGAGAAGGAGGGGGAGGAGGAGGAGGGAAGAGGAGGAGGGGGAGGGAGGAGGAATGTGAAGGGAGGAGGGAGGAGGTAGAGGGAGGAGGAGGAGGGTAGGAGGAGGAGAGAGGAGGGAGGGAGGAGGAGGAGGAGGAGGAGGGAGGAGGAGGAAGAGGGAGGAGGAGAATGTGAAGGGAGGAGGAGGTAGGAGGTAGGAGGAGAGAGGAGGAGGGAGGAGGCGGAGAGGGAGGAGGAGGAAGGAGGAGGGGGAGGAGGGAGGAGGAGGAGGAGGGAGGAAGAAGGAGGAGGAGGGAGGAGGAGGATGAGGAGGAGGAGAGGAGGAGGAGAGGAGGAGAGGAGGAGGAGGAGGAGGAGGAGGGATGAGGAGGAGGGAGGAGGAGGAAGAGGGAGGAGGAGGAATGTGAAGGGATGAGGAGGGAGGAGGTAGAGGGAGGAGGAGGGAGGAAGAGGAGTGAGGAGGAGGAGAGGGAGGAGGAGGGGGAGGAGGAGGAGGAGGGAGAAGGAGGATTGAGGAGGAGAAGGGGGAGGAGGAAGAGGGAGGAGGAGGAATGTGAAGGGAGGAGGAGGTAGAGGTAGGAGGAGGAGAAGGGATGAGGAGGTGAGGGAGGAGGAGGGGGAGGAGGGAGGAAGAAGGAGGAGTAGGGATAAGTAGGAGGAGGGATAAGGGGGAGAAGGGAGGGGGAGGAGGAGGAGAAGGGAGGAGGAGGGCGAGGAGGTAGGAGGAGGGAGGAAGAGGAAGAGGGAGGAGGAGGGAGGAGGAAGAGAGGAGGAGATGAGGAGGAGGGAGGAAGATATAGGCGGAGAGAGGAGGAGGAGGAGGGAGGAGGAAGAGTAGGGAAGAATAGGAGGGAGGAGGAGGGAATAAGAGGAGGAGGAGGGAAAGAGGATAAGGAGGAGAAGGGAGGAGGAGGAGGAAGAGGGATGAGGAGGGGAGGAGGGAGGAGGAGAGGAGGAAGGAGGAGGAGGAGGAGGGAGGAGGATGGTGGAGGAGGAAGGAGGAGGAAGAGGAAGGAGGAGGAAGAGGAAGAAGGGGGAGGAGGAGGGAGAGGGAGGAGGGAGAGGAGGAGGGAGAATGAAGAGGGAGGAGGAGGGAGAAAGGAGGAGGAGGGAGGAGGAGGGAGAGGAAGGAGGAGGGAGGAAGGAGGAGGGAGGAGGTGCAGGGAGAAGGAGGAGGGAGGAGGAGGTGGAGGAGGAGGAATGATGAGGAGGAAGAGGAATGATGATGAGGGAGGAGGAGGAAGAGGGATGTGGAGGAAGGAGGAGGAGGGAGGAGGTAGAGGAGGAGGTAGAGGGAGGAAAAGGGAGGAGGGAGGAGGAGAGAGGAGGAGGAGGGAGGAGGAGAAATGAGGACGAAGGGAGGAGGAGAGGGAGGAGGAGGGAGAAGGAGAGGGAGGAGGAAGGGATGAAGGAGAGTGAGAGTAGGAGGAGGAGGGAAGAGGAGGGGAGAGGAAGAGAGGATAGGAGGAGTGGAGAGGTAGGAGGAGGAGGTAGAGAGGAGGAGGGGAGGAGGAAGGAAGGAGGAGGAGAAGGAGGAGGAGGGAGGAGGAGGATGGAGGAGGGAGAGGGAGGAAGAGGAAGGAGAGGAAGGAAGGAGGAGGAAGAGGAGGAGGAGGAAGAGGGAGGAGGAGGATGGAGGAGGGAGAGGGAGGAGGGGGAGGGGAAGAGGAAGAGGGTAGGAGGAGGGGAGAGGAGGAGAAGAAGGGAGAAGGAGGGAGGAGGAGAAGGAGGAGGAGGAGGAGGAGGGAGGAGGAGGAGGCAGAGGAGAAGAAGGAAGGAGGAGGAGGAAGGAGGGAGAGGAAGGAGGGAGAATGAGGAGGGGAGGAAGGAAAGGGAGGTGGAAGAGGAGGAGGAGGGAGGAGGAAAGAGGTAGGGGAGGAGGAGGTAGAGGGAGGAGGAGGAGGAAGGAAAGGGAGGAGGAAGAGGAGGAGAGGGAGGAGGAGGAGGTAGAGGGAGGAGGGTAGGAGGAGGAGGAAGAGGGAAGAGGGAGAAGAAGGGAGAAGGAGGAGGGAGGATGATGAGGGAGAAGGAGGCAGGAGGAGGAGGAGGAGGAGGAGGAGGAGGGATGAGGAGAGAGGGAGGAGGAGGGAAGATGAGGGAGGAGGGGAGGAGGCGGAGGGAGTAGGAGGGAGGAGGATGGAGGAGGAGGGGAGAGGAAGAGGGAGAAGGAAGAGGGAGAAGGAGGAGGGAGGAGGAAGAGGAGAGGGAGGAGGTAGAGGGAGGAGGAGGGAGGAGGTAGAGGGAGGAGGAGAAGAGAGGAGGATAACTTCCTTACACATAAAAAGATGAATTGTTATTGATATTGCCGTGGCATGGAGGAATATCAGCAGCAGAGTTGATCCAGAAAACCAAAGACTGAGATCTACGGAGAGCCATGAACGCCTACGCCAGCCGGCACGGCACTTGATGATGATGATGATTGCCGTGTGACGATTCTGTGTAGTCACGTCATTTTCTTCCCTTTCCCTAGCGTTTTGGTTCGGGGATTCTTTCATCATCATCATCATATATTTACGTACGTATTTTGGGAGGGGGAGGAGGGAGGAGGAGGAAGAAGAAAAAAAATACGACAGTTGGCAGCGCTGGAATGAAAGGAAGGCGTGTAGAAAATTTCATCTCAATCGGATGGGCCGTTCGCGAACGCATAAAGGACATACATACATACATACATACATACATACATACAGACAGACAGACAGACAGACAGACGGAGATCGCCATTTATATATAAGATGTCTGTCCTAGACGGTTGTTATATTAACTCTGTCTGTCCTAGACGGTTGTTACATTAACTCTGTCTGTCCCTATGTCTGTCCTAGACCTAAACGGTTGTTACATTAACTCTGTCTCTCACTGGTGGTTGTTACATTAACTCTGTCTGTTCTAGACGGTTGTTATATCTTCTTATTCTTCTGCGTTCTTCCGGAGAGATTTTTTCGGACGTGATTGCGTTTGCCTTTTTACAGCAGAGCTGCATTCTTGCGCTGTTAGGCGACACATCCGACTTCTGTGGGCATTTGTTGACCGGGTTAACCTTCCCGGGGATAGTTAAATTAACTCTGTCTGTCCCGGAAGGTCATTATATTAACTCTCCTAATCTCCTATACAGTTGTTATATTAACTACGAGGGGAAGTCAACAAGTAAGTCACAAATGGAATAGAAACGTAACTAAATATGATAATAACTTGAAACCTGTTATTTTTGTACATACATTGTCCCTTTATTCTCAACATAATTCCACCACATTGATGCACTTATCCCATCGTTTTATCAGTCCTACCAAACCGGCTGCATAGAACTCCGTGCTATGTTTTCTAAACGACGTTCGCACTTTACATTCAACTTCGGCGTCATTCGCGAAATGTCACCCGCCACGGTGAGTTTTCAGTGGACCAAAAAGGTGGAAATCGCTAGAGGTAAGTCGGGGCTATAAGGTGGATGTTCCAGAACTTCCCACCTTAGTTGATTAAGTTTCTCCTGAGTTAATCGAGCCGTATGTAGTCTAGCATTGTCATGAAGAAGCAACACTCCTCTAGTCAGCAGTCCTAGAAGTTTTCTTTGAATTGCATGCTGAACCATCTGAGCACCCTAATGCAGATGCTACAGAGTCTATCGTTACTCACCTGTCACCTCTACTCATCTCCTCCACCCGCTGCACGGATGCTTCTGTTGCAATCTCAACAGGACGACCAGATCGGATTTCTTCAACAATTTTAAGCGCGTCCTTGAGAAAATAGTATTACCAAGCAATGCACCGCCCGTAAGGGACAAACATTTGTCAGCATAAACAGGAATCATTCTTATTAAGGCCTTGCAGGCAGTCTTTTGCCACAAAAAAATTAAAATACAAAGGCACAACAGCACTTTGCTCTTGGTTGTACACTCCGTAAGTACAGTCGCCATTTTGTTTATGCGCTGCGCATGCGCATGAGACACCTAGCGCCACCTGACGAACGGAATATAAAGTTCGATGTTGCTGTCATAATGACACCTGTAGAAAACACCAACTACATTTACCTGCCATCCCACAGAACTGTGTGACTTACTTGGACTCGCCTTCGTATGCGGTGTCCCAAATGGTGTTATATTAACGCTGTCTGATCTAGATGGTTGTAATATTAACACTTTGTCCTAGACGGTATTATGTTAACTCTTTCTGGCCTAGACGGTCGGTATATTAACTCTTGTCTGTCCTGGACGGTTGTTATATTAACTATGTCTCTGTCTGTAAAAAGACGGTTGTTATATTAAACTATGTCTGTCCTAGACGGATGTTGTATTAACTCGGTCTGTCCTAGACGGTTGTTATAATAACTCTGCCTGTCCTAGACGGTTAGTATATTATAACACTGTCTGTCTTAGACGGTCGTTACATAGCTTGTCTGTCCTAGACGGTCGTTACATTAGCTCTGTCTGTCCTAGACGGTCGTTACATTAGCTCTGTCTGTCCATGGTAGTTATTACATTAACTCTGTCTCTCCCTGGTGGTTGTTACATTAACTCTGTCTGCCCTAGACGGATGTATATAACTCTGTCTGTCCCAGGTGATT
The DNA here is from genome assembly GCA_014155875.1 of Cepaea nemoralis. Lineage (NCBI taxonomy): Eukaryota > Metazoa > Mollusca > Gastropoda > Stylommatophora > Helicidae > Cepaea > Cepaea nemoralis. Next base: position 37,755 of record JACEFZ010028019.1, read on the forward strand.
GTTACATTAACTCTGTCTGTCGTGGACGGTCGTTACATTAACCATGTCTGTCCTGGACGGTCGTACATTAACATGTCTGTCCTAGGCGGTTGTTATATTAACTCTGTATCTCCTGACGATGTTATATAAACTCTGTCACTCCCTAACGGTTGTTATATTAACCTTGTCTCTCCCTGACTGTTGTTATATTAACTCTGTCCCTGGTTGTTGTTACATAACTCTTTCTGTCCCGACCAGTTATTATATAACTCTGTCTGTTCCCAGGTGGTTGTTTTGTTAACTCTGTTCCAGGTGTTGTTACATTAAACTCTGTCTATCCTAACGGTTGTTATGTTAACTCTGTCTCTGTCTGTCCTAAACTGTTGTTATATTAACTCTGTCTCTGTCTGTCCTGGACGGTTGTTATATTAACTCGTCTATCCTAGACGGTTGTTATATTAAATCTCTCCCTGGTGGTTGTTATATAAACTCTGTCTGTCCTAGACGGTCGTTATATTAACTCTGTCTGTCCTAGACGGTCGTTATATTAACTCTGTCTGTCCCAGGTGGTTGTTATATTAACTCCGTCTGTCCTTGATGGTTGTTATTACCTCTGCTGCCTAGACTGTTGTTATATATGTTGTCTGTCCTAGACGGTCGTTATATTAACTCTGTCTATCCTAGACGGTCGTTATATTAACTCTGTCTGTCCTAGACGTTCGTTATATTAACTCTGTCTGTCCTAGACGGTCGTTATATAACTCTGTCTGTCCTAGACGGTTGTTATATTAACTCTGTCGTCCTAGACGGTCGTTACATTATCTCTATATGTCCTAGACCAGGGTGTAAAACTCAATCGCCCAGAGGGCCAAAACTCAAATCACGCGGAAGGTTGCTGACGAACAGGATATAAATTCAACAGGCCGAAAATTAGACCCTTTTTAAACATTAATATAAATAAAGCAAAAAATGTAATAATAATAAAAAATTATTGGTATACACATTTCCTTCTTACGTCAATTTGTCAGAGCACGATGTTTGGCATCTTTTCTTGGCTACAAGTCTCGTTTATGTTGGGAGTAATGTTCTGTGTCATTGAGATTCTCATGATGGACTGCAAGTGTTAATCACTGAGACGAGTCCTGCGTGATGTTTTGTTAATCATCATCACAGAAAAACACTGTTCACACAGATATGTGTTACAAAGATGCTCAAGGTTCGAGCCGCATGTAAACGAAGCCGGGGCATCTCTTCAGGATTGAATCGAGTGAAATGTGCAGGCCCCACAGTGTCGTACTTTGCCTTAGTGTCGCATTACACTGCAGCTCTATTAACTCCATCTGCAAATTACAGGTGCAGTTCTACATCTATGGCCGATTGATACGAAACAGCTCGAAATTACTTTCCTGTGCTTCAAAGTCACTAAAGTACCGTGCGAACTCGGCGGGGGGAGGAGGAGGGAGGGGAGAAGGAGGGGGGGAGGGGGGGAGGGGGGAAGGGGGGGGGGGGGGGGGGGGGGGGGGGGAGGGGGGGGAGGGGGGGGGGGGGGAAAGGGGGGGGGGGGTAGGGAGGAGGGGGAGGAGGAGGAGGAGAGGGAGGAGGGAGGAGGAGGGGGAGGAGGGGGGAGGGGGAAGGGGGAGGGGGAGGAATGTGAAGGGAGGAGGAGTTAGAGGAGGAGGGAGAGGAGGAGGGAGGGGGCGGAGAGGGAGGAGGAGGAAGGGGGGGGAGGGGGGAGGAGGAGGAGAGGGAGGAAAAAGGAGGAGGAGGGAGGAGGGGAATGAGGGGAGAGAGGAGGAGGGGGGGGAGGAGGAGGGGGGAGGAGGAGGGGGGATGAGGAGGGGGGAGGAGGGGAAGAGGGGGAGGGGGAAATGTAAGGGATGAGGGGGAGGGGGTAGGGGAGGAGGGGGGAGGAAGGGAAAGTGGGGAGAGGAGGGAGGAGGGGGGGGAGGAGGAGGAGGAGGGAGAAGGAGGATTGAGGAGGAAAAGGGGGGAGGAGGAAGAGGGAGGAGGAGGAATGTGAAGGGAGGAGGAGGTAGAGGTAGGAGGAGGAAAAGGGGATGAGGAGGTGAGGAGGAGGGGGGGGAGGAGGGAGGAAGAAGGAGAGTAGGGATAAGTAGGAGGAGGGATAAGGGGAGAAGGGGGGGGGAGGAGAGGGAAGGGAGGAGGAGGGCGAGGAGGTAGGAGGGGGGAGGAAGAGGAAGAGGGAGGAGGAGGGAGGGGGAAAGAGAGGGGGAGAGAGGAGGAGGGAGGAAATTAGGCGGAGAGGGGAGGAGGAGGAGGGAGGAGGAAGAGTGGGGAAGAATAGGAGGGAGGAGGGGGGAATAAGAGGGGGAGGGGGGAAGAGGATAAGGAGGCTAGAGGAAGAGGGATGAGGGGGGAGGAGGAGGGAGGAGGAGGAAGGAGGGAGGAGGAGGAGGAGGAGGGTGGGGGAGGAAGGGGGAAAGAGAAGGAGGGGAGGAGGATGGAGGGAGGAGGGGGAGGGGGAGGGAAAAGGGAAGAGGGAAAAGAGGAGGGAGGGAGGAGGAAAAACGCGGGGAGGGGGGGGAGGAGGAGGGAGGGGAAAGGGAGGGGGAGAAGAAGGAGGAGGAGGTGGAGGGAGAAGGAGAAGGAGAAGGGAGGAGGAGGAGGAGGAGGAGAAGGAATGAGAGGAGGAGGGGGAAGATGAGGAGGGAGGAGGGGGAAGAGGGATGTGGAGGAAGGGGGAGGAGGGGAGGTAGAGGGGGGAAAAGGGAGGAGGGAGGAAAAGGAGAGGGAGGAGGAGAGAGGGGGAGGAGGGAGGAGGAGAAATGGGGAAAAGGGGAGGAGGAGAGGGAGGAGGAGGGAGAGGGAGGGGAGGAGGGGGGGAGGAGTGAGAAGGAGGAGGAGGAAGAGGAAGAGGGAGAAGAAGAGGAGGGATTAGGAGGAGGATGGGGGTAGGAGGGGAGGGAGAGGGAGGAGGGGAGGGGAAGGGAAAGGAGGAGAAGAAGGAGGAGGAAGGGGAGGAGGAGATGGAGGAGGGAGAGGGGGGAAAAAGGGAGGAGGAGGAAGGAGGAGGAAGAGGGAGGAGGGGGAGGAAGAGGGGGAGGAGGATGGAGGAGGGAGAGGGAGGGGGGGGGGGGAAGGGGAAAGAGGGTAGGAGGAGGGAGAGGAGGAGAAGAAGGAAAAGGGAGGGAGGAGGAGAAGGAGGAGGACGGAGGAGGAGGGAGAGGAGGAGGAAGAGGGAGAAGAAGGAAGGGGGGAGGAAGGAGGGAGAGGAAGGAGGGAGAATGAGGAGGGGGGGAAGGAAAAGGGGGGGGTGGAAGATAGGAGGGGGGAGGGGGAAAAGAGGTAGGGGGAGGGGGAGTAGAGGGAGGAGGAGGGGAAGGAAAGGGAGGGGGAAGAAGGGAAGGGGGGAGGGGGGAGGGGGAGGTAGGGGAGGAGGGGGGAGGGGGGAGGAGGTAGGAGGAAGGGGGAAGAGGGAAAAGAAGGGAGAAGGAGGGGGGAGGATGAGAGGGAGAAGGGGGCAGGAGGGGGGGGGGAGGGGAGGGAGGGGGAGGAAGAGGGAAGGGGGGGAAGATGAGGGGGGGGGGGAGGAGGCGGAGGGGTAGGAGGGAGGAGATGGATGAGGAGGGGAGAGGAAGAGGAGAAGGAAGAGGGAGAAGGGGAGAGGAAGAGGAAGAGGAGGAGGGTGGAGGAGAGGAAGAGGGAGGAGGTAGAGGAGGAGGAAAAGAGAGGGGATAATTCCTACACATAAAAAGATAAATTTGTTTTTGATTTTGCCGTGGCATGGGGGAATATCAGCAGCAGAGTTGATCCGAAAACCAAAGACTGAGATTGGGAGAGCCATGAACCCCTAGCCAGCGGCAGGGCACTTGATGATGAGGATGTTTGCCGGTGACGATTCTGTGTAGTCACGTCATTTTTTCCTTTCCCAGCTTTTGGGTTTGGGGGATTTTTCATCATCATCATAATATATATTTACGTACTATTTGGGAGGGGGAGGAGGGAGGAGGGGGAAAGAAGAAAAAGAAAAACGAATTTGGGGCAGCGCTGGAATGAAAGGAAGGGGTAGAAAATTTCATCCAATCGGAGGGGCCCTTTCGCGAACGCAAAAAGGGACATAATACATACATACATAATAATACATACATACAGACACACAGACAGAAACAGACGGAGATCGCCATTTATATATAAGATGTCTGTCCTAGAGGGTTGTTATATTACTCTGTCTGTCTAGACGGTTGTTAAAATTACTTGTCTGCCCCTATGTCGGGCCTGACCAAAACGGTTTTTTACTTTAACTCTGTCTCTCACTGGTGGTTTTTACATTAACTCTGTCTGTTCTAGACGGTTGTTATATTTCTTATTCTTCTGCTTCTTCCGGGAGTTTTTTCGGAGTGATTGGTTTCCCTTTTTACACAGAGCTGCATCTTGCGTGTTGGGCCCGACACATCCCATTCTGTGGGCATTGTTGACCGGGGTTTAAACCCTTCCCCGGGGGTAGTTTTAAATTTAAATTTCTGTCGGAAGGTCATATATTAAATCTCCAATCTCCCTTTCAGTGTTATATTTAACTACGAGGGGAAGTCAACAAGTAAGTCACAAATGGAATAGAAACGTAACTAAATATGATAATAACTTGAAACCTGTTTATTTTTGTACATACATTGTCCCTTTATTTCTCAACATAATTTCCACCAACATTGATGCACTTATCCCATCGTTTTATCAGTCCTACCAAACCGGCTGCATAGAACTCCGTGCTATGTTTTCTAAACGACGTTCGCACTTTACATTCAACTTCGGCGTCATTCGCGAAATGTCACCCGCCACGGTGAGTTTTCAGTGGACCAAAAAGGTGGAAATCGCTAGAGGCTAAGTCGGGGCTATAAGGTGGATGTTCCAGAACTTCCCACCTTAGTTGATTAAGTTTCTCCTGAGTTAATCGAGCCGTATGTAGTCTAGCATTGTCATGAAGAAGCAACACTCCTCTAGTCCAGCAGTCCTAGAAGTTTTCTTCTGAATTGCATGCTGAACCATCTGAGCACCCTAATGCAGATGCTACAGAGTCTATCGTACCTACCTGTCACCTCTACTCATCTCCCTCCACCCGCTGCACGGATGCTTCTGTTGCAATCTCAACAGGACGACCAGATCGGATTTCTTCAACAATTTTAGCGCGTCCTTGAGAAAATAGTATTACCAAGCAATGCACCGCCCGTAAGGGACAAACATTTGTCAGCATAAACAGGAATCATTTCCTTATTAATGGCCTTTGCAGGCAGTCTTTTTGCCCACAAAAAAATAAAATACAAAAGGCACAACAGCACGTTGCTCTTTGGTTGTACACTCCGTAAGTACAGTCGCCATTTTGTTTATGCGCTGCGCATGCGTATGAGACACCTAGCGCCACTTGACGAACGGGAATATAAAGTTCGATGTTGCTGTCATTAATGACACCTGTAGAAAACACCAACTACATTTACCTGCCATCCCACAGAACTGTGTGACTTACTTATTGACTCGCCTTCGTATGCGTGTCCCAAATGGTTGTTATATTAACGCTGTCTGATCTAGATGGTTGTAATATTAACACTGTTTGTCCTAGACGGTCTTATGTTAACTCTTTCTGGCCTAGACGGTCGGTATATTAACTCTTGTCTGTCCTGGACGGTTGTTATATTAACTATGTCTCTGTCTGTAAAAGACGGTTGTTATATTAACTATGTCTGTCCTAGACGGCTGTTGTATTAACTCGGTCTGTCCTAGACGGTTGTTATAATAACTCTGCCTGTCCTAGACGGTTAGTATATTAACACTGTCTGTCTTAGACGGTCGTTACATTAGCTGTGTCTGTCCTAGACGGTCGTTACATTAGCTCTGTCTGTCCTAGACGGTCGTTACATTAGCTCTGTCTGTCCATGGTAGTTATTACATTAACTCTGTCTCTCCCTGGTGGTTGTTACATTAACTCTGTCTGCCCTAGACGGATGTTATATTAACTCTGTCTGTCCCAGGTGATTGTTACATTAACTCTGTCTGTCGTGGACGGTCGTTACATTAACCATGTCTGTCCTGGACGGTCGTTACATTAACCATGTCTGTCCTAGGCGGTTGTTATATTAACTCTGTATCTCCCTGACGATTGTTATATAAACTCTGTCACTCCCTAACGGTTGTTATATTAACCTTGTCTCTCCCTGACTGTTGTTATATTAACTCTGTCCCTGGTTGTTGTTACATTAACTCTTTCTGTCCCGACCAGTTATTATATTAACTCTGTCTGTCCCAGGTGGTTGTTTTGTTAACTCTGTTCCAGGTGCTTGTTACATTAACTCTGTCTATCCTAGACGGTTGTTATGTTAACTCTGTCTCTGTCTGTCCTAAACTGTTGTTATATTAACTCTGTCTCTGTCTGTCCTGGACGGTTGTTATATTAACTCTGTCTATCCTAGACGGTTGTTATATTAAATCTCTCCCTGGTGGTTGTTATATTAACTCTGTCTGTCCTAGACGGTCGTTATATTAACTCTGTCTGTCCTAGACGGTCGTTATATTAACTCTGTCTGTCCCAGGTGGTTGTTATATTAACTCCGTCTGTCCTTGATGGTTGTTATATTACCTCTGCTGTCCTAGACTGTTGTTATATTATGTATGTCTGTCCTAGACGGTCGTTATATTAACTCTGTCTATCCTAGACGGTCGTTATATTAACTCTGTCTGTCCTAGACGTTCGTTATATTAACTCTGTCTGTCCTAGACGGTCGTTATATTAACTCTGTCTGTCCTAGACGGTTGTTATATTAACTCTGTCTGTCCTAGACGGTCGTTACATTATCTCTATATGTCCTAGACCAGGGGTGTAAAACTCAATCGCCCAGAGGGCCAAAACTCAAATCACGCGGAAGGTTGCTGACCGAACAGGATATAAATTCAACAGGCCGAAAATTAGACCCTTTTTAAACATTAATATAAATTAAAGCAAAAAATGTTATAATAATAAAAAATTATTGGTATACACATTTTCCTTCTTACGTCAATTTGTCAGAGCACGATGTTTGGCATCTTTTCTTGGCTACAAGTTCGTTTATGTTGGGAGTAATGTTCTGTGTCATTGAGATTCTCATGATGGACTGCAAGTGTTAATCACTGAGACGAGTCCTGCGTGATGTTTTGTTAATCATCATCACAGAAAACAGCTGTTCACACAGATATGTGTTACCAAAGATGCTCAAGGTTCGAGCCGCATGTAAACGAAGCCGGGGCATCTCTTCAGGATTGAATCGAGTGAACTGTGCAGGCCCCACAGTGTCGTACTTTGCCTTTAGTGTCGCATTACACTGCAGCTCTATTAACTCCATCTGCAAATTTACAGGTGCAGTTTCTACATCTATGGCCGATTGATTACGAAACAGCTCGAAATTACTTTCCTGTGCTTCAAAGTCACTAAAGTACCGTGCGAACTCGGCGCGAAGTAAGCTAAATTGTTCAGCAAAGTGTGCGTTGACTTGGTTTAACATTGCTTGGCAACAAGAAAAGTGAGACAGATTGCATTGGTGCATTTGTGTCTCCCATAAGCGCAGCTTCACTTGAAATGCCTTCACTGCATCATGCATATCAGTGATAACGTGATCCCGTCCCTGGAGCTGCAGGTTCAAGTTGTTGAGATGAGTGGTTATATCAGACAGAAACGCCAAGTCATATTCTCACTTTTTATCCCGAAAAACTGTGGAATCTTTTCCTTTACTGTCCATGAATTGACAGATTTCCTCGATAAGCTGGAAAAATACACTGAGAACTTTTCCCCGACTTAACCACAGCACCTCTGTATGATAAGGCATGTCGCCGAACGCCGACTCTATTTCCTGCAAAAAAGACTGAAATTGGCGGTGTTTTAAACCTTTGGCTCTGATAAAGTTGACGGTTTGTGCTACAATGCTCATTACATCTTCCGTGTTGAGGACTTTACCACACAGCGATCCTTGGTGTACGATGCAGTGATATGCTATCAATTCACCAATACAGTTCTCATGAATCTTTAACCACATCCTTCCAACTAGTCCACCTTTTTCGCCTCACATCACCGGTGCTCCATCTGTTGTCAGTCCAACGAGTTTGTCCCAAGGCAGGTTCATGTTGGTTAAACATTGACATACGTTGTCAAAAATGTATTTTCCTGTCGTTGTCCCTTGCATGGATTTCATGTCCAATATTTCTTCTGTAACATTCATACTGGAGGCCACTCCACTGATGAAGATGGCGAGCTGTGCAGTGTCAGTCGTATCATTACTTTCATCGACAGCAAGGGAGAATGCAACAAAGTCTTTGCCTTTTTCGATCAGCTGTGTTTTCACATCAATGGCCACCTTACCGATCAACAACTGTATTTCTGCTAAGGCTTACCTTTGTAAGCATCTGCTTTTGCCTGAACACAAGACGTTACACACTTTCACCATACAGCGCTTCTGAAACTCTCCTTCTATGAATGGTCGGCCTGATTTTGCGATCTCCTCCGCCACAATAAAACTTGCTTTCACAGCAGCTTTAGTTTGTGATTTTGCTTTGGTGAAAAATATCTGCTGTGATGTTAGACGCCTCTTCAATTCTTCTATCTTCTGTAGCTTCTGCTCTGCATTCAGACTGTTTAATTGTCTCGATGTTTAGTCTCGTAGTGCCGTCTCAGATTATATTCTTTGATCACAGCCACATTATCTCCCCAAATTAGACACACAGGTTTACCGCCAATGTCATTAAACATATATTCAGCCTCCCAGCGGCGTTGAAAGGCTCTGTTTTCATAATCAACTTTTCTCTTGGTCATTTTAAAGACTTGCTTTGATTTAAAAAAAAAATAATTATGCATCTATCGACAGACGCTTCATTGATAACAGGTTAGCCGTAGCAGGAAAAGGTGATGTAATATCCGGGCGCTACACTACTTTCATTTCTTATGCGCCAATCCAAAACGAGCAACTGAACGGACATACACTCACTACACAACTTTTATTTTCCCTTCTTCTGATCGAAGTGAGAACGCTCTCAGGTTGCCCATCATTCTGAAAGGCTGCTAATTAGGGAATTTGAATTGCACTTTATATCGTGGCCACTAAAATATTTTTACCTAAATTTCTCTCTCGGGCCGAATATATTTTTACGTCGGCTGAGACCTCTCGGGCCTGATATGATTGTACGCCGGGCCTGATATGGCTCGCGGGCCTTGAGTTTGACACATGTGTCCTAGACGGTCGTTACATTACCTCTGTCTGTCCCTGGTGGTTGTTATATTAACTCTGTTTGTCCTAGACGGTTGTTATATTACCTCTATCTCTGTCTGTCATGGACGGTTGTTACATTAACTCTGTCTGTATATGTATACACTGAGCTGATCCACGATTCTGGTGATCCAGTGAAATGGCAAAACATGACCGCCCACGCTAACCGGCATGGCATATGATGATGATGATGATGATGATGATGATGATGATGATGATGATGATGATGATGCTAGTGAACAAACTGAAGCCCGCGATGCGATCGACACGCCGGAGATTTGGTGGCATCGGACTTTCACTTGAAAGACAACTTGCCGGGTCAAAGGTTTACCGATGACAATGAGATAATGAAGGTGATGCACAATTTAATTAAGGCCACACCCATAAGCTTTTTTCCTAGAAAGCATTAACAAGCTAGTGGACATGAACCAAGTGTTGCCAGACAGGAGGGGTATGTAGAGAAACAACAAACACCCACTTTCTGGTTCGCATATTGTAGAAAAGTTATACGTAAAATTGATGTTACTTAATGACTTCCCCTCGTATTAAATTATTTTTTTTCCCCCCAAATGGCTATTACTTTAATTGCTTCTACTCCAGGCAATAGTTACGTCATCTCTTTCTATCTCAAACAGGTTACATACGGAGGTATGTAAGCCACTCGTTCAAAAATCAATGGCAAACTACTGAACGTAAAAACTTGCCAAGACATCAACAGCAGCTGAAAATGGTGGTGTTGACTGCAATTTCCTGTAAAAGATATGCGATATATATATGTCTGGGTGTGGGTGCGTGCGTGCGTGCGTACGTGCGTGCGTGCGTGTGTGTGTGTGTGTGTGTGTGTGTGTGTGTGTGTACACGCACGCTAATATATTTCGCAGAAATCTCGGTAGCGGACAAGCAATTGGAAATTCGAATTGAAACCCAGGAGACTTGAACATGTAGCATTCATGGTAACAAAATCAATCAAATACAGTAGATCTATAGAGAAGGTAAATTAAAAGAGGATTTATGAAAGAAATTAAAAAAGAGACAAGTTAATATTTCGGCTACCTTAAAGTACATGGTCATCATTATCATGTCCCTTGCCAACTGACCTATGTGAACATTTCTTTCCACAAATATCGGTCCTTGGATCTGCTGATGATATTCTTTGAACCCACCATCTCAGTCCATCCAGCATCATTTCTCTTGGTTTGCCTCTGCCTCTTTTCCCAATTATTTTTTCCAGGTGTCCCGATATTGCCTCTCTTAATATGACATAACCAAAGAATGCCGTCTCTCTCTCTCTCTCTCTCTCTCTCTCTTCTCTCTCTCTCTCTCTCTCTCTTCTTTCTCTCTCTCTCTCTCTCTCTCTCTCTCTCTCTCTCTCTTTCTCTTTTCGAACATGGGTGCATTTTTTTAAAAACAATGGGGTGGGTGACGCTTTGGTGAAATGGCTAGGACGTTACGTGACAAATACATGAGTACGGTCGGACGATGGATCGATGTCAGCTCTCGGCGGGAGGGAAACATAGATCACCTATGATTTCTTGCATTTAGGCCTAAAGGATGTGATGTTCCTAATACTGCTTATAACCAGAGGAGGTTTCTGCTTCGGGAATAAATTTGTTTATTTCAGATTTTTTTCACTTTCTAAAACCACTGTAGTTATCATTTCTTTAAGTTATTTCTGGCTAGTTGCTGGGAGAAGTTAACTGCCAGAAAAATATCAAGCCAGCTAGAGAGACAAGGCGTTTTCCCACCTACGCTGGCAGGGTACTGTCCAAAAAGAGAAATCTGGAACATTGCAGCAGTTTTTGCCCATGACGTCAATGAAGGTTTCCACTCAGGCATTGAAACCTTTGCTGCGGCGATTGATCTGGAGGATGCGTACAACGGAGTACCATTGGATTGCTTAATGCTTCAGCTGCTTGAACTCAAGATAAGTCCTTTCCTCCGTAGTTGGATCTTCCAACGGAAAGTAGTTTTTAGATGTGGCAGTTGGACTTCGGAACCAACAACAATATCCTGGACTACCACAGGGATCATCATTATCACCGGTGCTGTTCAACGCCTACACAGTGAGAATCACCAGCGAGCAGATCACTGGACCGGGCAGGACATTGTCATATGCCGACGATGTTTTAGTGTATCGTCAGGGTAAGGAAGAGATCAGGTTGCTGTGGAACTACAAACCGAACTAAATCGCATAAGTACTTGGTGTGTTGAAGCTGGGGCAATGGTCAACCGAACAAAGGCAACAGTGACATGGTTCTCTTTGAATAATTGATTGATTGATTGATTGATTGATTGATTGATTGATTGGTTTAAGAACCGACATCACAGCATTCGGGGCATTCCCATAAGTGCTCCGTCCCCATCTCTTTGAATAATCATATTGTCAACACTCCAACACCAACTGTAAATCTGTGTTCAGAGACTCTGGAAATAATTCAGGCAATGAATTACCTGGGGATACGTTTTGATCGAAGCCTTGTTTATAATGAGCACATAGACCAGGTGATAACAAAGGCTAAGAGGGGTCTGGCTGCGATGCGAGTGATGGCGGCAGCAAACTGTGAGCAGCGTCATCTGTGTCTTCTATACGAGGAGCTGGTCATGTCTGTTTTTGAGTATGCGATAGGCAATCCTGACTCTCAGCAGTAAGCAGATAGGAAGGATAGAAAGGATACAGAATGAAGCTTTGCGCATTATTCTTAGATGTTCAAGAGATGCAGCATGCAGGGCGATGCACTACTTTCTTGATATTCCAACTATTGAAGACAGAAACAAATGTGCAGAGCAAGTGCCTACCTCAGAGTTAACGCAAACACACAACATCCACTGAATAGTGAAATTATGAAGGTGAAGGACAGTAGGTTAAAAAGCGGGAAATCTTGGATGGGTCAAGCAAGTCTGTTCACTTGAGGACTTAAAACCTGGCGAGGAGTGGGTACAAGTGCCAACAGATTTATATACATCCCTTTTCTGTTTGCATACAACTAGACAGAAAATGCAGACAAGAAAATCCGGCTGCTTGTGGAGGCGGAAGTACAAGCGTTGATTTTCGAGAATTCGTTAGACGGTGATACTGTCATTTACACAGATAGGTCGGTCGTCCGACATGTGAGAAGCTCATGGTCCTTTACGGCCCAGGCCGGAGAGAGAATTGTGAAGGAGGACGCTGGTGCTTTTGTTGAAACCACAAGTAGCCTGACTATGAAAGTCATGGCAGTAAGTAAATCAATAACATGGCTCGAGACACAGACATTCACTAGAGCTTGTTTCCTTACCGACTCATGCATGCTCAAAAGATAGAGATGGGGTGGATCCGAAGAAAGTGGTTGCTGTCTCTGGAGCGGTCTCGGCTGGCAAAGATTAGTTTCATCTTCGTGTCAGGGCATGCGGGGGAGTACAAGGAAATGAGCGGACTGACAAACTCGCAGGAAAGGCTACTGAGGAGGGCGGACGCGCCATGGACCAGGCCGACATTCTGAATGCGCTACGAGAAGTAAGACTTTTGCGAGAACCAAGTGATGACCGTGAATCTACAACCATGGTCAGACTGCGAGAACAGCAAATTATAAGAGGTATTGCCAAACAAGAACACTACGCAGGAAGCCAAAGAAGATTGATAAACCAACACTGAACTGGTGTCGTTAGCCGCTATACGCTGCGGGATTTTCTGAAGAGGGGATCCGAACACATATGGACTGAATGGTTCGTTGTGCAATGAGGATGATCTGTCGACTAACTAATTTAACTAGTTGCTATCAAGATGGTGTCATCAGCATAACAAAGTTACTTATATTATGTCCATTAACCAGGATCCCTGACATATTTTCTGTAGATCCCACTATATGTTCACTATACAATGAGAACAAATCAGGAGACATTACACAGCCTTGTCTGACGCCCTTCTTTATACACTGAAATGTTCCTACCAGGTTGTTGATTCTTATGGCTGCTGTTTGCTGCCAATATATGTTCTTTATTATTCGCAGATCTTTGTCATCAGTATTCAATTACTTTAGTAATGACATTATTTCCTCATGTTTCACATTATCAAATGCTTTTGTGAATCATAAGTACAGATCTGATTTTATTTCTAAAGATTTTTCTAATAGTGTCATGAGAATGTATTTAGCATTGTTTGCGCCCTTTCTCTCTACAGATCCACACTGTTAATCACTAATTTAAGGTTTAATCTTGTTTCTTAATCATTTAATAATTATTCTCAGTAACAGCTTTGTCATGGTACTCAAAAGACTTATTGTGCGATACTCTTCGCATTCTAAAGCGCCTGGTTTCTTTGGCAGAGCTATGAAGATGGATTTTAATAGATTACTAGGAATGTACCCACTAGTGTAGATGTCATTTAGAAATTTTGACAATATTTAGATTCCAAAAATCACCTAGAGCTTCAACTTCCTCCAATGTAATGTTGTCTGGACCGGGTGCCTTTCCTTTCTTCACACGATGTTGTTTATCTTCAACTTCCGCTGCAAGTATTGGTAAACCCTCGCCATTGTTTTGAATATTCGCATCCGGTCTGCTATCACTGTACAGCTCATCCATGATATTCCGTCCATCTATTGACTATATCATCTTGTCCTTGAACGTTAGAAAAAGAGCTCTTGTCTGTAACATAGAACCAATTTTAACAAACGGTTGCGAATCCTGGACAATTAGTAAACAGACGAAAAAACCCAGGGAAGCCTTGGAGATGTGGTTTTATAGAAGAATGTTGAAAAGTAATTGGACAGCCACATGAGAAATTTAGATATGTTGAGGGCAGCTAAGTCGCAAAGACAACTTATCAGAACTATCAGAAAGAAGCAGTCATTATTTTTGGCATCGTTATGAGAAGACAAAAACTAGAACATATTGTGACAACCGGGAAGATTTATGGAAAGAGAGATAGAGGAAGACAGTGTGAGAAAATTCTTGAGTCTTGTGTCATTGCAAGGAAGGGAGTCAACACAAGAACTGATCCATGCCGTCGGATGTCGCCATTTCTGGAGGGGCATGATCGACCACGCTATCCGGCAAGGCACTGGTTGGTGATGATTATTTTAGATTTCTTGTATTAGTAGATTTGATAAATCGTGGCTCTTAGGGCCGACATCGCAACCGTTTAGACCAATGTTCTATTGATAATACGTAATGCTACATTTTCATAGCGGAGTTAATACAATTTAAAAATCGCTAAGGACTGAGAATACAGTTAAGTTGTGCTTATGAAATACATTAAGATCGGTGAGAAATACCAGAGACCTGGCGCGTCGAAGAAATCTGTTAGACGGGTGTGCTGAATTGATTTTGTCGGGCTTACAATCGATAGCACAGAACTCTAAACAAATGTTTGGCAGATCACATATACTATAAACAGTCTTGTTTCATAGTCTCCGCGATCTTCTGAGCGTTTCGTGATCTTTGACTGCTCTGGACTGGTCTTCGGTGACCGTTGTGACCTATATGAATCAGTTGGTGGTGGCATTGTTCCTCCACCTCCCCTTTAACCCTTCCCTCGAGTATGCTTTTTACAAAAGTGCTGTCCATCATTGTGACCAAAAATTTTCACCTGAGTCTGTTTTTATTTCTCTCATCAATTCTTTTTTTCATTCACACCTCTCTACAATCTGTGTATTTGATTGTTTTTGTTTCTATGAAACTGTCTACTCTTCAATTCTTCAATTCATCTTCTAAATTATTTGTTCATTGTTGCGGTTTCTAATTCTAGTCACAGTAAAAAGGAGATTAAAACTTCAAACTTTAAAGAAGACCCCACATAACGTCAAATTCAATCTAGTGTTACTGAAAAGTCGAAAACAGACAAACAAATTAGAGAACGGTACAGTCTCACTGTACAGAACAGACGTAATGCCATAAAGATAAAACAGACTACTGATGAATAATTAAACTATGTTGCGTGAATCAATACAAAAGACATAAAAAGAAACTATTCTTTCTCTTTCTACAGAACCCTGCCGCTGTCAATGCAGAGGTCAACGAGCTCATCTATGAACACTCAGATAGCCCCGAAGTGCTCATCTATACAGATGAATCTGTTGTAAAGCAGCAGAGAAGTGCGTGGGCATTTACAGCCCGTTCAGCGGGCCGAACCGTTCAATAATCCAGTGGTGCCCACTTTATGACCACGAGCAGCATGACGATGGAGGTGATGGCAGTTACACAGGCTTTCATATGGCTGGAATCACAGCATTATGACAACGTGAGTGTACTAAGTGACTCAATGAGCATGATTCAGAAGATCGAAGCTGGAGCTGTACGCAGACAGTGGACTGAGTCGCTGCGGAAGTATGTTGTCCGTAAAGTCACCTTCATCTTCGTCTCGGGACATGCGGGAGTCGAGGGAAATGAACGAACTGATAAACTGGCTGGCTCTGCACCCCCTGTAGATGGCCAGCCCATGGATCGTGCCGATGTTATTAACGCCCTTAAAGATATGGCGAGAACAGAAGACTTTGACGTCAGTGAATTCCACATCGCTGTCCAGGATGACAGACTTGGGAGTAAGAATCGGCACTGCCAAGTGCGAGAGGTACATTGGGAAAACGAGGGGCCTCGTCAACCAACACAGAACTGGCACTATTAGCCACCGGACGCTGATGCATATACTGAGGGGAGGATCTGAGCACCTATGGACCTGTCCCGAGTGCAATGAAGATACCCCAACTGATAACTGATAACTGATTCTTTCTCTAAATATCAATCAATCAATCAAGTGCCATGCCGGAAAGCGTGGGCGGTCATGACTCGCCATTTCACTCGATCACCAGAGTCGTGGATCAGCTCAGTGTTCCTGTCTCGTCCATGCCATATGGCCAACCATCTAGGTATTTTCCTGTCGGTCTTCCTCTTGACAGAATATTCCCGTGGATCTTGCCAGTTGTCACCAAGTTCTCCAATCCATTTCTTCTCATAACATGTCAAAAAATTTTGACTGTCTACGTCTAATTTCTCTAATCAATTTACGAGTTTCATTTGTCTCCTGTAGTACTTGGTCATTGGTTTTTCTATCTGTCCATGGCATTCTTTGCATTTTCCTCAGAAACCACATTTCTGCAGTCATCAGATGTTTTTCAGCTTGACTGCACATTGTCCAAGTTTCACATACATACAAAAGAACAGGCTCTATGTATCCCCTCATCACTCTTTTTCTCGTTTCAATTGACATATTTTTATTGGTCATCTTGCTAAAGGCTACTTTCGCCATGGCGATTCTTGTTCTAATCTCTTCAAGGCATCTCCCATCAGATGTTATGACCACGAGATAATTGTATCGATTAACTTGTTGAAGAATATTCCCATTTACTTGTATATTAATTACATTGTGGTACTTCGTTCTTCCCAGTTGACAGAAAAAGAGAAAAGAAAAATCACAACAACAGAAATGAGGTTTCTGAGAAGAATACTCAACGTATCAAGAAGAGATAAGATCAGAAATGAAGAAATCAGGACTAAAGTAGGGGTTAAAGCTGCTCTAGATTTTTATTAGAAAGCAGCAAGTCAAATGGTTTCGCCAGTCAACAGCATGCCACAACAAGCAATGATGTACAGACCAGATGGAAATAGAGGAAGAGGCCGACCACGTAAACGTTGGACGGAGGGAATAACAGAATCCATGGGAATGTCGATATACGAAGCCCATAACCGGGCACTCTCACGAAGTTTATACTTCACCTCGACACCGCAAGGTACAAGAGGAACATGATGAGATGAGATGAGACTTCGTTCTTCCCAGTGACGACCATAAACTGTATCTTTTTACAATTTAATTCTAACCCCAGCTGCTCACTGTGTACAACAACCGTAATCTACTAATTGTTGCAGATTCTGCGCATTGTCTGCAATCAATACTGTATCATCTGCATATCTAATGTTATTGATGTTTCCTCCTCCAATGCTGATTCCATTTATGTCTTCTACATTGCTGAAAATATTTTCACTGTACAGGGAAAAAAGATTCGGAGACATTATATATCCCTGCCTAACACCTCTAAATAATAGGCTGATATTGTCCCACTTCATTATCAATCCTTATGGCAGCTTGTTGTTTCCAATATATGATTTTTATAAGTCTAATGTCTTTCCCATCAATTTGTAGATCTTCAAGCATATCCACCATGTTGACATGTCTAACTCTTATCATAAGCTTTTGTGTAGTCAATAAAGCAAAGATGTATATCCTTGTTTACTTCTATGGCACGTTCAATAACTGTTCGCAGCATATACACAGCATTTACTGTACCCTTTCCTTCTACAAACCCACATTGTTCTTCTCCTATTTCAGGTTGTATTTTCTTCCTCACTCTTTGCATGATAATTCTTAGCAAAATCTTTATGATGTGACTCATTATACTAATTGTTCTATTTTGATCACATTCCAAGGCTCCTCTAAATATACTTGAAAAATAATAAATGGATGGCAATGAAAGTATGCAGATAATGGATGGGGGAAAAATACAGAAGAAGAAATATAAGAAAAAAATTAATAGAATACGTAACAAAAATAGTTACTAAATGCAAAGAGGCTAAAGAAATTTGGCCAAATCAGAAATGCAAGGAGATTTGACAAATCAGGGCAATTATTAAGAGATCACCCGAAAAAATAACCCTTCAAATTTTCTCCTCCCAAAAGCATAAAAGGCCACGCCAAAGCTGAATTTCAGAAAATGAAAAGTATCTCATGTCAGAAATCAGTATCATTAAATTTCACAAAGAGAGTACTGGCATGAGGACGAGTTGAAATATCAACATCATTACATCCGGGGCATCCTTACACGCGACCAGTCCTCTTCTTCTGTAGCCAACGAAGAATTTTAATGCTGATGATACCAGTGATATTCTGATTACACTTCCGCCTGCATTTCCCCCCCCCCCCCCTCCAGCTGCAATGTCATCCACACTCTCTGCTCACTGCCCCCTGTACCAGCCCCTGCAGATGTGGATCCTCTGACTGTATTACTGCACTTTCCACTCGGTCCCAGAGAGTTGTTTTTTTAAAACCATTTATTTTAACCATTCTCAAATAGTACCTGGCCGCTCAAAGGCGCCGTCGCAGCCAATCTATCAGCCTGTTCATGCCCTGGCATACCCACAGACCTTGGACAGAAACTCCGTTATATGCTCTTTACGATTCGCCTTAACGAACGGTGCAAGCAACTCCGCGCGGAAAATACATGTTTCTGAAATGATATGTAGAACCTTTGCTGCTGCATGGCAGTTAGTTAGTTAGTTAGTCGACAGATCATCCTCGTTGCACATCGGACCATTCAGTCCATAAGTGCTCGGATCCCCTCCTCAGCAAATCCCGCAGCGTGTAGCTGCTAACGACGCCAGTTCTGTGTTGGTTTATCAATCTTCTTTGGCTTCCTGCGTAGTGTTCTTGTTTGGCCACCCCTCTTTTAATTTGCTGCTCACGCAGTCTGGCCATTGTTGTAGATTCACAGTCATCACTTGGTTCTTGCAAAAGTCTCACTTCTCGTAGAGCATTCAGAATGTCAGCCTGGTCCATGGCGCGTCCGCCCTCCACAGTAGCCTCACCTGCGAGCTTGTCAGCCCGCTCATTTCCTTGTACTCCCGCATGCCCTGGCACGAAGATGAAACTAATCTTTGCCAGCCGAGACCGCTTCAGAGGCAGCAACCATTCTCTTCGGATCGACCCCTCCTCTATCCTCTTGATCATGTTCATTGAGTCGCTAAGGAAACAAGCCCTAGTGAATGTCTGTGTCTCAAGCCATGTTATTGCTTTACTTACTGCCATGACTTCCATGGTCAGGCTACTTGTGGTTTCAGTGAAAGCACCAGAGTCCTCCTTCACAATTCTCCCTCCGGCCCGAGCTGTAAAGGCCCATGAGCTTCTCACATGTCGGACGACCGACCCATCTGTGTAGATGACCGCGTCACCGTCTAGCGAATTCTCGAAAATCAACGCTTGTACTTCAGCCTCAACAGCAGCCGGATTTTCTTGTCTGCATTTTCTATCTAGTTGGATGCAAACTGAAAAGGATGTGCAGAAGTCTGTTGGCACTTGCACCCACTCCTCGCCAGGTTCTAAGTCCTCAAGTGAACACACCTGTTGAAGAATGTCTTCGGCTTGACCCATCCACGACCGTCCTCTTTTTAACCTGCTGCCCTTCACCTTCCTAATTTCACTATGCAGTGGATGCTGTGTGTTTGCGTTAATTCTGAGGTAGGCGCGTGCCCTGCAAACTTGCATTCTCTCTTCAATGGTTGGAAAATCAAGAAGGTAGCGCATCGCCCTGCATGCTGTATCTCTTGTACATCCAAGAATAATGCGCATAGCTTCATTCTGTATCCTTTCCATCCTTTCTATCTGCTTATGGCTGAGAGTCAGGATTGCCATTGCATACTCCAAAACAGACATGACCAGCCCCTCGTACAGAAGACATAGATGGCGCTGCTCACAGTTTGCTGCCGCCATCACCCGCATCGCTGCCAAACCCCGCTTGGCCTTTGTTATCACCTGGTCTATGTGCACATTATAAGCAAGGCTTCGATCAAACCGTATCCCCAGGTAATTCATTGCCTGCGTTCTTTCCACCGTCTCTGAACACAGCATTACAGTTGGTGTTGGATTGTTGACAATCTGATTATTCAACGAGAACCAAGTCACTGTTGCCTTTGTTGGGTTGACCATTGCCCCAGCTTCATCACACCAAGTACTTATGCGATTGAGTTCGGTTTGTAGTTCCACAGCAACCTCCTCTCTATCCTTACCCTGACGATACACTAAAACATCATCGGCATATGACAATGTCCTGCCAGGTCCAGTGATCTGCTCACTGGTGATTCTCACTGTGTAGGCGTTGAACAGTACCGGAGATAATGGTGATTCCCTGTGGTAGGCCAGGATATATTGTTGTTGGTTCCGAAGTCCAACTGCCACATCTAAAAACTACTTTCCGTTGGAAGAGGGCTGCAGCGATCAAACTAAGGAGGAATGGACTTACGTTTAGTTCAAGAAGCTGAAACATTAAAAATCCAGTGGTACTCTGTTGTATGCGTCCTCAAGATCAATCGCTGCAGCAACGGTTTCAGTGCCTGAGTGGAAACCTTCATAGACATCATGGGCAAAGACTGCTGCATTGGTCCAGGTTTCTCTTTTGGACGGTACCCTCCCAGGGTAGGTGGGAAAACACATTGCCTCTCTAGTTGGCTTGATATTTTCCTGGCAATTACCTTCTCCAGCAGCTTGCCTATTGTATTCTGCATGGTTATAATTCGATATCCCTGAATTTTTTTGTGGTCTTTGTCAGGCTTCGGCAAGGGAATCAGATAGCTGTGTAACCATTCCTCCTTGATGCTAGCACTCCCTATACTGTTGTTGTACATGTCTGCTAGTTTCTCTAGCTCATTGTCGGCACACCTATTTATGTCGTCGTATCTTATGCCATCAGGACCTGGAGCACTGTTTTTTGATCGTCGAAGCACAGCCTTGATTTCTTTCACTGTCACTGTGTCTTCATCCGAAGTGTTCTGGGCCTTGCATCTGTCTGAGGTGACCTCCTTGGCCAGATTCCGGCCTCCCATGTCTGTCTGGTTGCTCTGCTCAAGGTAGCGTTCAAAGAGGGCTTTGCCCTTGTCCTCGTCAGTCCTCTGCCAGATGAGGTCAGCACCTTGGAAGTCAGAAATGCTCTTATTCTTGACTACACCACTCATGCTTTTATGTAGTCGCCAGAACAATTTCAGTGACTTGTCTGTGCTTACTCTTTGACACACCTCTGCCCATTTTTCGCTTTTAACCACCTTGACCAGTTTTTTGAAATAGCTTACTTTTGTGTGCATCTCTCTTTCTAAGTGCAAGCAGGGACTGGGATGACCAGCTCTGTTCTTCTTGGCATTTTGCCATCTCCTTACAGCACTACGCTTATCCACCCAAGCCTTCTCCACCTCGAAACTCCACCACGGTGGCTGCTCCCAGCTTTTTTTCCTGCCCTGAAACGTACTGCGCTTGTCACGTCTTATTTTACTCACCACATCTTGCCCTGTACTGTCATACTGGAACGTCTTTACCTTTAGCTTGTGCTGCCTGGTTCTGCCTTTCTCCACCAATATGCTGCAAGGGTGGTGGTCGCTGCCATGGTGTCCTAGGACACCCCATCTACACACTGTAGTGAGTGAAGGTGAAACTAGCGCCAGATCAATAGCACTGTCCTCATCGCCTGGACGGCTTGCTGTCCTGGTGACACAGCCACTGTTGATACAAACCAGGTCGATGGTTTCCAGTGCAGTCTCGAGCTCCTCCCCTTGTGTATTGGAGGAAGTGTTTCCCCATGATCTGCCTTTAGCGTTGAAGTCACCACAGAAAATAACATTTCTCTCGTGGCCTAATATGCCACTTAAGCACTGCCACTTCTGGGCGTCCACACTCGCATTGCGGGCATAAACATTAACCAATACGAATGGTATACTGGAATGAACTCTCAACGCCTGAATTTGTATATCGTCACTGTCCCAACTGGACATGTCTAGCTCTGACGCCACCATGCTGTCGCGAACGAGAATCGCCGTTCCCAGATGTCGTCTGTTGTAGAAACATTTGAAGCCGGAAATTCGGAGTAGCTGATCGCCCAGTCTCGTCTCCTGGGGTGCTACAATGTCGTTCCTGTAAACTAGGGTTTCTAAAATAGAGCCCCGTTGTTTTACACTGGCACAGTTCCAATATAGAATACGGATGTTCCTGAGTCCTAGACGGTGACACTTTAGTCTAAAACGTCTCAAACCACCGCGCTTACCTTGCTTCTTTTTCCCTGCGCGGCTACCACGCCGCTTCGTTATGTTGACTGCTGGCCCCTCGGAAAACACACGTGGCAGTGAATCATGGGACGTGAACGAACAAATTACGAAAAGTTTGGAGGCAATGAAGATCTGGTTTCTGAGACGATTGTTTCGAATACTTTGACTGACAGCGAGTACCTGGAAAAGGCTACTAAAAGTGGAATATTATTTACAATTATAATGAGAAAAAAAAAGCGTTGTTTTTCGTCATGCAATGAGGAGAGGGCACTGGAAAAATTCGTGACGATGGGGACTATCAACGGTATAGAGGCAGGAACAGACCGAGAGAAATGGTGCTGGGTGGACGGAAACGGTGGCATTGAGGAACATCAATAGAATTGTTCCTGAACACTCAGGACCGTGCGGTAGATTTTCTCAATATGATGCAAGTCTTCGAAATATCGCCCCTTAATGATGCAAGTTTTCGAAATGCCGCCCCTCCTTCGCAGCTTATGTTGTCCCCTTACGGTGCCGCCTAACGCGGCCGCCTCTATGTATCATAGCACAGCACGACCCTGTTAACCCCCAGGACTGAGATCTGCGGAGTTGCGTGAACACCAACTCTGTTGCTAGGCACATTATGACGATGACTCAATCCACAGTTGTCAAAAATTAGCTGGTTGTAACTGCATTCTGTTGAACCAAAATTATACCGCTCTGATTTTTTATCTCCTTCCTCCCGTGTAATTAATTGCGTGTTTAATTTTTTTTTTTTTTTAATGCACGCTACGATGTCAAATTGTCAATGGGAAAGAGCTTGTTAAAATAAAATAAAACATCACGCAATGTGGGATTCACTAGGAATAAGACACCACGCAACAGCACAGGGGAGAAAAACAAATATAACCACTATTTACATATTTACCAATTTTACGGTGCAGTATTATCGTTCCTATAGTGTCATTTCACAAACAATTTAGGGACCGAGATTAGGGCCTATAGACTATAGGGGTCTCTTGAAAATGGAAACCTCATTCATCTCAATGACAGAAAATCTTCTGTCTTTCACATCTCCGTGACTGTATGTGTAATATGTCTTTTACACCAGTGACTGTAGGTCTCTCGTGTCTATTTCGCATCTCCGCGATTGTAATCTCCAATGTCTTTCACGTCTCCATGACTGTATATGTCCTGTATCTTTAACTTCTCCGTGACCGTATGAGTCCTGTGTCTTTCACATCTCTGTGACTGCAGGTCTCCCGTGTCTCTTTTACATCTCCGTGACTGAAGGTCTTGCGTGTCTTTTACACCTCTCTGATCGCAAGTCTCCTACATCTCCGTGACTGAAAACATCTGTATCTTAACATCTCCTTGATGCAAGTGTCCTATGTCTCTTACATCTTCGTGAATGTAAATGTTCCTTACATCTCCATGACTGCAAGTCGCCTGTGTCAAATTCCCTAACTGACAAGCTGAAATAACTCTGGTCTTTGGTTTCTACATCACGAAACACGTAGGTAACAGATTCTTGTCCATAATCTAGAAATGAAGTTATTTGAAATGTAGTAGAGCTGTGAAAGTACCAGTAAATCTAGACCAGCGGAAAATGGAGCTTCCTGTCATCTGATCTTTGTTTTATCGACTTTAATAGCCAGCCTTCTTCAATATTCAGTTCTTGAAGTATGGATGCATTTGTAGTTCTATCTGCCCCACTCCACAATTATTCATTTGTTTTAGTCTTTGCAGAGCAATAGATATTCTTCTTTTAATTTCTTTCATTGTGTCACCATTGTTGGTAATCAATGACTCAAGATATTCAAAATGTTCCACCACCTCAAATTTTTCATCACTAACATATATTTCTTGCTCCATAGTAGTTTTATCTGTATGCATTATCTTTGTTTTTGCTATGCTAAGATACAAGTGTCCCCCCCCCCCCCCCCCCATACCAGCTAGTAAAACAGAAGCACCAGAAAGATGTTTATAGATATAGCTGAAACACGGAACACAGACCAATGTAACAATTGTAGAATATATTACAACAGTAAAACAAAACAGTTGTGAGAGACCAAAGTTTCGGCAGTTATGTTCCATTGTGACACCACTGACTTTTGGAGGGAAACAAATGAGAGCACGAAGAGCTGAGACGTAGACACGTTTAACACCTTGCCCTTCTGCTCTCTCACATATACTAATACATTATTTTAATTCTCACAAATCTTCTACTGTTCACACTTTCACTGCTACGTCTACAGCCAGAGGCGGACTGACCAGCGTGGCAGTTTGCTCGATGGCAAGTGGGCCCTGCCTAGTGAAGTGGGGCCCTTTAAACATTATACTGTCAACTACTGCCTATAATGCCGTCTCCGTGGCAAAGGCGTTACGGATGCGGTTCTTGATCCTGCATACTCACGTTCAAAACACAGCTGCGCGCGATTTGGCTGCAGACTGCGTTGCACTGGTTTTTTACAAAATGGTATGGGTGCCAGTCATTCAGACAAACTACTGAAACTTGCCAAGACATCAATAGAAGAAAAAAATTGCTGGTGTTGACTGCAAACATCCGTTAAAGGATGTGCAGCTAACTACCTGTAATACCTTGCAGTGGGGGTGGGGTCTTGAACCTGAGGAAATAAGGCCGCCTGGTTAGTAAAGTCGCCACGAACTGTGTAGGTTAGGGGTCCCCCCCCCCCCCCCCCCCCCCCCCCAACAACAAAAAAAAAATCCACACCTTACCCAGGATTTGAACCTGTTTCCACTTGACAATCCCAACACATTTCTTTGTACATGGTGACAACTTATGTTTTGTTTTCAGTAAAACTTGTTATGTCTCTGGAGTAGCGTAGATGCTGGATGACAAATGTTCAGTTATTGTTCACAGATTCAGATCCAAACACAAAGTAGGTTTGACCAACATAAACATGGATGGCAGAAAATGGGAAGTATGAGTGTGTTGCAGTTATGACTTTAAAGTAGTAAAATATGGTAGCAGCTTTCTTCAGTTATGTAATGAGAAGAGAAGCATTAAAGAATATTGTGACAACTGGAAAGATTGAGGGGAAGAGAAGCAGAGGCAGACCAAGAGAAAGGATGCTGGATGGATTGAGACGGTGGCATGGAGGAATATCAACAGCAGAGTTGATTCAGAACACCAAAGACCGAGATCTGTGGAGTGCCATGAACTGCCTACACCAGCGGACAGGGCACTTGATGATGATGATGATGTTGGTAGCAGACATGTGTTTATACATCAAATTAAATGGGTCTGCATAAAGGAAACTAGTGTATATAAACCCGTGGCAGATACAGGAAGTCGCTTCAGACAATTAATCATCCCATGGCACTTCTATGTTCATCCTAGAATATTTGTTTGGACGTAATTGCATTGTGCCTGTTTACAGCAGAGCTGTGATATTTGCACCTTTCGGCCGATACAACCGACTTCCGTGGGCACTTGTTGACCAGGTTAACCTTCTGGAGTCCGTGGCACTTAATCAGTTAAAAACCCTGTGTGGCATATTGGAGGGACGTGGTTCTAGGCACAAGTTTTTAGACCAACGGACACTCAGTGGGCGAGATGGCTAGCATCACAAGTGGATGCCCGCTCAAAAAGTATCTGCTTTCATCTTCATGAGGGGGAGTCGACTCAGTAAAACAATATCCACCTTGAGGTGGATTTGAACCACAATGAAGCAAGTCTTTCCCATCAATTTGTAGATCTGCAAGCATCTTTATCATATTGACATGTCTTTCATTATCAAAAGCCTTTTAGTCAATAAAGCAAAGATGTAGGTCTTTGTTTACTTCTATAGAACGTTCAACTAATGTTCTACAAACCCACACTGTTCTTCACCTATTTCAGGTTGTATTTTTTTCTTAACTCTTTGCATGATAATTCTTAGCAAGATCTTTGTGATATGATTCATTATACTAATTTTTTGATGTTCATCACATTCCAAGGCTCCTGATTTCTTCAGGATTGCAATAAATACAGAATTACATAAATCAAGAGGTATATCTCCAGCATCATATATTACGTTCAGCAGTCCATATTCTTCTAAGGCGTTGATCATTTCTGTTGTGATATTGCCAGTTTTCATATGGTCAAGAGCATTCTGAATTTCCATCTTCAAAATATGTCACACACAGTTTCTCACGATTACTGTTAAATTGAATACCAGTTTTTGTCACACGTACTTGTTACAGACCACAAAACAAGTGCTATGACGTACACTTTACAACAAGCACTATGACACACACACATTATTAAACAAATTAAAGATTATTAAAACAAATCTCCGTCACAGTGACACTCAGATTAATAAAACATTTACTATGACAGACTACAGAATAGAACAATCACTGTGACCATCAGAATATGAGAACGATCACTGTGACAAATTACAGAAAAATAATCAACATAACTCAGCTCGTTGAACACTTAACTGAAAACATTTATTGTTGTTTCCACAACAGAACTGGCTTTTAAGCTTTAAAATGTGAACTAAACAAACTTGGCAACACAGCTTTTGCAGGATAAATATCAATGCAATCTAATAATAATAACTTTTTTAAAAAGTATCCCATATTGAACTAATATACTCCATAGATAGTGAAACAAGAAGTGTTTATCAGAGAAATTTATTATTTTATGTTAGTCTTCTGCATTCTTGATGTTTATTTGAGTGACCTGAATATTGTTCTCTTGCAGCACAATTCAGTTAATTAGTTGTGAAATGTCTAGTAAAGTGTGATGTCTGGGCTTCATTGTTGCATGTCTACCAATGTGCGAGTCTGTGCTTCATTGTTGTGTGTCTACCAAAGTGTGAGTCTGTGCTTCATTGTTACATGACTACCAAAGTGTGAGTCTGTGCTTCATTGTTACATGACTATCAAAGTGTGAGTCTGTGCTTCATTGTTGCATGTCTACCAAAGTGTGAGTCTGTGCTTCATTGTTACATGACTACCAAAGTGTGAGTCTGTGCTTCATTGTTACATGTCTACCAAAGTGTGAGTCTGTGCTTCATTGTTACATGACTACCAAAGTGCGAGTCTGTGCTTCATTGTTGCATGTCTACCAAAGTGTGAGTCTGTGCTTCATTGTTACATGTCTACCAAAGTGTGAGTCTGTGCTTCATTGTTGCATGTCTACCAAAGTGTGAGTCTGTGCTTCATTGTTGCATGTCTACCAAAGTGTGAGTCTGTGCTTCATTGTTACATGACTACCAAAGTGAGATGTATGTGCTTCATTGTTGCATGTCTACCAAAGTGTGAGTCTGTGCTTCATTGTTGCATGTCTACCAAAGTGTGAGTCTGTGCTTCATTGTTACATGACTACCAAAGTGAGATGTATGTGCTTCATTGTTACATGACTACCAAAGTGCGAGTCTGTGCTTCATTGTTGCATGTCTACCAAAGTGTGAGTCTGTGCTTCATTGTTGCATGTCTACCAAAGTGTGAGTCTGTGTTTCATTGTTACATGTCTACCAAAGTGTGAGTCTGTGTTTCATTGTTACATGACTACCAAAGTGTGAGTCTGTGCTTCATTGTTGCATGTCTACCAAAGTGAGATGTATGTGCTTCATTGTTACATGTCTACCAAAGTGTGAGTCTGTGCTTCATTGTTACATGACTACCAAAGTGTGAGTCTGTGCTTCATTGTTACATGACTACCAAAGTGTGAGTCTGTGCTTCATTGTTACATGACTACCAAAGTGTGAGTCTGTGCTTCATTGTTGCATGACTACCAAAGTGTGAGTCTGTGCTTCATTGTTACATGTCTACCAAAGTGTGAGTCTGTGCTTCATTGTTGCATGTCTACCAAAGTGTGAGTCTGTGCTTCATTGTTGCATGTCTACCAAAGTGTGAGTCTGTGCTTCATTGTTGCATGTCTACCAAAGTGTGAGTCTGTGCTTCATTGTTACATGACTACCAAAGTGTGAGTCTGTGCTTCATTGTTGCATGTCTACCAAAGTGTGAGTCTGTGCTTCATTGTTGCATGTCTACCAAAGTGTGAGTCTGTGCTTCATTGTTGCATGTCTACCAAAGTGAGATGTATGTGCTTCATTGTTACATGTCTACCAAAGTGTGAGTCTGTGCTTCATTGTTGCATGTCTACCAAAGTGTGAGTCTGTGCTTCATTGTTACATGTCTACCAAAGTGTGAGTCTGTGCTTCATTGTTACATGTCTACCAAAGTGTGAGTCTGTGCTTCATTGTTACATGTCTACCAAAGTGTGAGTCTGTGCTTCATTGTTACATGTCTACCAAAGTGTGAGTCTGTGCTTCATTGTTACATGTCCTACCAAAGTGTGAGTCTGTGCTTCATTGTTACATGTCTACCAAAGTGTGAGTCTGTGCTTCATTGTTACATGTCTACCAAAGTGTGAGTCTGTGCTTCATTGTTACATGTCTACCAAAGTGTGAGTCTGTGCTTCATTGTTACATGTCTACCAAAGTGTGAGACTGTGCTTCATTGTTACATGTCTACCAAAGTGTGAGTCTGTGCTTCATTGTTGCATGTCTACCAAAGTGTGAGTCTGTGCTTCATTGTTACATGTCTACCAAAGTGTGAGTCTGTGCTTCATTGTTGCATGTCTACCAAAGTGTGAGTCTGTGCTTCATTGTTGCATGTCTACAAGTGTGAGTCTGTGCTTCATTGTTCATGTTACCAAAGTGTGAGTCTGTGCTCATTGTTCATGTCTACAAAGTGAGATGTATGTGCTTCATTGTTACAGCTACCAAAGTGTGAGTCTGTGCTTCATGTTCATGCTACCAAAGTGTGAGTCTGTGCTTCATTGTTCATGCTACCAAAGTGTGAGTCTGTGCTTCATTGTTCATGTCTACCAAAGTGGAGTTGTGTCATTGTTACATGACTACAAAGTGTGAGTCTGTGCTTCATGTTAATGCTACCAAAGTGGAGTCTGTGCTCATTGTTCATGCTACCAAAGTGTGAGTCTGTGCTTCATTGTTACATGTCTACAAAGTGGAGTTGTGCTTCATTGTTACATGCTACCAAAGTGCGAGTCTGTGCTTCATTGTTACATGTTACCAAAGTGTGAGTCGTGCTTCATTGTTACATGCTACCAAGTGGAGTTGTGCTTCATTGTTACATGCTACCAAAGTGTGAGTCTGTGCTTCATTGTTCATGCTACCAAAGTGGAGTCTGTGCTTCATTGTTCATGTCTACAAAGTGTGAGTCTGTGCTTCATTGTTCATGCTACCAAAGTGTGAGTCTGTGCTTCATTGTTACATGACTACCAAAGTGTAGTCTGTGCTTCATTGTTACATGCTACCAAAGTGTGGTCTGTGCTTCATTGTTACATGCTACCAAGTGGAGTTGTGTTCATTGTTACATGCTACCAAAGTGTGAGTCTGTGCTTCATTGTTACATGACTACCAAAGTGGAGCTGTGCTTCATTGTTACATGCTACCAAAGTGTGAGTCTGTGCTTCATTGTTACATGTCTACCAAAGTGTGGTCTGTTCTTCAATTGTTGCAGTCTCTACCAAAGTGGAGTCTGTGCTTCATTGTTACATGCTACCAAAGTGTGAGTCTGTGCTTCATTGTTCATGTCTACCAAAGTGGAGTTGTGCTTCATTGTTCATGACTACCAAAGTGGAGTCTGTGCTTCATTGTTACATGACTACCAAAGTGCGAGGTCTGTGCTTCATTGTTACATGACTACCAAAGTGTGAGTCTGTGCTTCATTGTTGCATGTCTACCAAAGTGTGAGTCTGTGCTTCATTGTTACATGTCTACCAAAGTGTGAGTCTGTGCTTCATTGTTGCATGTCTACCAAAGTGAGATGTATGTGCTTCATTGTTACATGACTACCAAAGTGTGAGTCTGTGCTTCATTGTTACATGACTACCAAAGTGTGAGTCTGTGCTTCATTGTTGCATGTCTACCAAAGTGTGAGTCTGTGCTTCATTGTTGCATGTCTACCAAAGTGTGAGTCTGTGCTTCATTGTTGCATGTCTACCAAAGTGTGAGTCTGTGCTTCATTGTTGCATGTCTACCAAAGTGAGATGTATGTGCTTCATTGTTACATGACTACCAAAGTGTGAGTCTGTGCTTCATTGTTACATGACTACCAAAGTGCGAGTCTGTGCTTCATTGTTACATGACTACCAAAGTGTGAGTCTGTGCTTCATTGTTGCATGTCTACCAAAGTGTGAGTCTGTGCTTCATTGTTACATGTCTACCAAAGTGTGAGTCTGTGCTTCATTGTTGCATGTCTACCAAAGTGAGATGTATGTGCTTCATTGTTACATGACTACCAAAGTGTGAGTCTGTGCTTCATTGTTACATGACTACCAAAGTGTGAGTCTGTGCTTCATTGTTGCATGTCTACCAAAGTGTGAGTCTGTGCTTCATTGTTGCATGTCTACCAAAGTGTGAGTCTGTGCTTCATTGTTACATGTCTACCAAAGTGAGATGTATGTGCTTCATTGTTACATGACTACCAAAGTGTGAGTCTGTGCTTCATTGTTACATGACTACCAAAGTGCGAGTCTGTGCTTCATTGTTACATGACTACCAAAGTGTGAGTCTGTGCTTCATTGTTACATGTCTACCAAAGTGTGAGTCTGTGCTTCATTGTTACATGTCTACCAAAGTGTGAGTCTGTGCTTCATTGTTGCATGTCTACCAAAGTGCGAGTCTGTGCTTCATTGTTGCATGTCTACCAAAGTGTGAGTCTGTGCTTCATTGTTACATGTCTACCAAAGTGTGAGTCTGTGCTTCATTGTTGCATGTCTACCAAAGTGAGATGTATGTGCTTCATTGTTACATGTCTACCAAAGTGTGAGTCTGTGCTTCATTGTTACATGTCTACCAAAGTGTGAGTCTGTGCTTCATTGTTACATGTCTACCAAAGTGCGAGTCTGTGCTTCATTGTTACATGACTACCAAAGTGAGATGTATGTGCTTCATTGTTGATTGTCTATTATAGTGTGGCAGTGCTTCCTCTGTTGTAAGATGTTTCTTTTGTTTCCTTCCAACATACTCAGATGTGAGAGTTTCTTGGCTCTATTGTGATGTGAAAGTATGTCAGTTCTTCTCCAACATTCTTGAATGTGAGGCTTTACGGCTTTACTGTGATGTGAAAGTCTGTCAGTTCTATTTACAACATACTTGGATGTGCGAGTTTCATGATTTTACTGATGTGAAAGTCTGCCAGTTCGATCTCCAACATTCTTAAATATGACAGCTTCATGCTACTACAGTGATGTGAAAGTGTATCAGTTCTATCTCCAACATTCTTGAATATGAGAGCTTCATGATTCTACTGTGATATAAGTCTGTCAGTTCTATCTTCAATATTCTTGGATGTAAGAGCTTCATGCTTCTACAGTGATGTGAAAGTCTGTCAGTTCTATCTTCAACATTCTTGAATATGAGAGCTTCATGATTCTACTGTGATAAGTCTGTCAGTTCTATCTTCAACATTCTTGAATATGAGAGCTTCATGATTCTACTGTGATAAGTCTGTCAGTTCTATCTTCAACATTCTTGAATATGAGAGCTTCATGATTCTACTGTGATAAGTCTGTCAGTTCTATCTTCAACATTCTTGAATATGAGAGCTTCATGATTCTACTGTGATATAAAAGTCTGTCAGTTTTATCTTCAACATTCTTGGATGTAAGAGCTTCATGCTTCTACAGTGATGTGAAAGTCTGTCAGTTCTAGCGTAGGATCAGTGTTTTGCTGTAGAGACGAACCTCTATGCTCCACCTGAGCTGGACAATATAGGCAGGTGTTAAATTACTCATGAAGGCAACCATGAGGTGTGGAAAGAATATATCATAGAACAATAATAATAAGTGAAATGGCTACAAGCATTCTCATCTATCTGAGGTGGACAAAGAAAACACTGACAGCAGTTGATTACTACTTAAGACAATCATGAGGTGAAGAAAGAAAACTAAAGACAATCAGGAGGTGAAGAAAGAAATATCATAAAATACTGATAATAAGCAAAATAGCTACACACATTATCTATCATATGTATGGAGAGGAGTGAAACACAGATTATTTTCAAGCAATGAGACAATCTACCTAAAGCAGAAACATCATGTTCATTTCTCACATGGATTTGGAATGCATGGGGTTTAGTGCAGTTTATGTGCAGCCACAGAGACAGATTTATGCTGGAGTGACATTTTCAAAACCCTTTACACCAGTTTTCACATTAAATAAGCTCACATCACAACTGGGTTTAGAAAATCTGAGAGAATTAATGTTATTGTTAGATTGTACAGATAGGAAAGTCCACATTTGTAAACAGATGTATCTGAGTAAGTACAAGAAAAACACTCAAGCAATGATAAACCAATCACATATAATATTATTCTCCTAAAAAAATAACTATTTGAATAATAATAATAATAATACCCTGTTAAAGGAAAGCAGGCGGGGAAGAGAGGCAAGGGAAGATACAGAGAGTAGGTGTTAGGTAGTCTGACATCATGACATGGATAACATCAATCGGTATCAGAAATGATTAGCAGTACACAAGATTAGAAGGCTGCGGACAGGCATGATAACCAACACCGAGCAGCATGGACTATAAGAACTCTGTTAAAAACTGTAATATCATGGTGATCAAGATAGTGAAAATAATCATAATAGTAATAATAAACAAACATATTAATTCCACATATGAAGTAAATAGTTCCTTTTGTCTAAAATAAAACTGAATTACGTATGCCACAGAATGAGTTTCAAACTGGAATTCACACCACCAATTAACAGAGAGAATATATATAATCATAATCATCATAATGAAAAAAAAAATCACTTGACCAGGCCGAGGTCATCTTCATCATCCAATACTGATTCCACAATGCAGATTGGATTTCTAGCAGTCTATATCCTAGGCTTTGCTAGTGAGTTCTACTAGGCTGCAACTTGACCATATCTTGATGTTGTCTGTCCATCCACATCTTTGACACCCTCAAGTTCTTTCGCCTTCAACCTTTCCCTCCTAAATGATTTTCAGTGGAATATAATTTTTTAAACAATGGTTACAGTATCTTGTGATTCTTATTTTTAATGTAAGAAAGTGAGTGTATTAATAATATAAACTACAACATGTAAAGCGAAGACTTCAAGAAAACAAAACTATATAATCAAACTGATGAAATAACAATAGTTAACACTGTGAAAAAGATAATTAAAACCAAGAAATGAAAATCAAACTTCTATCAATATCAAAAGCTGATGAAAGCCTCTTTGTAACAGCTCATTGTAACCCATGTCCATATCATATCTGTTGTGTTGTAATGTATGTTTCTTGAGATACACACATGTACATTTCTTTATTGCACCTTTTTTTTATTTCTGATAATTAAAATTTAAAAAAAAGAGTTGGAAATGACATTGACATTCTCTCATGTCACATGTCCATCTGTATGCTTTTTTTAAAATATAACTTTAATGTGATTATTAATATTAATATAGTAAGCAATTTAATATTATTTAATTTAAATATAGCATGAAATTATTATATATGCTCAATATAGCATGGAATTATAATTATTTCTATTCAATCCAGCATGAAACTAATATTATTCCTGTTCAATGTAGCAGGAAAAAAATATTATTTACTTTCTAAGTAATTGATTATTTCCTGTCAACAAAATATTAAAGCAATATTTTTTCTTGACAAGACAACATGAAAGTAATCTTACCTCCTTTCAGTGTGATTTGAAAGTCAATGAAACCTTAATCTTATTCCATTAAAAAAAAATACTTGAAACCTTTAGCTAAAATCACCTCGAAACTGTTGTACAATATTCTTTGGTGTGCACATGCTAAGAGCTGAATCACACATAAATGACACCACATTCCACAACTACAGAATATGCCTTTCCTTTAATATATTCAAAAAAGTGAAAACCAAAAAAGACTATATATTAAACACAATATCAAGCTGCAAAACAAAACGCAGAAGAAAGAAATCTATGAAGCTTTTCAACAGCAAGTTTGACTTCAAACACGAGCAGGTCTACAATGAGTAGAAAGTTGAAAGTGCTGATCTCGTCCAGTCAAGCAAACCAAACGCACACGGCAAGAGATCAACATCTGGCATCTATGGAGACTGGACAGGCAATCCTTGATGAAATCTTCAGGATTGGCAACCTCCTCCAGCATTCCTGTTGAAACATAAACAAAGCATAATTAGTATTGCTTCCTAGTCTTTGAATAATACAACTGTACAGTGCCAATGATTCCCCCGGGGCAGTAAGTTCGAGTCTGTTGATGATGAAACACAGGGTGACCCCTAAAAAAAGAAAAATGAAAAACAGAACCAACAAATCTTTGAAAGTTTTGGGCATCATGGGGACAATGTAGAGGATTGGATCGAGATCAAGAGAGGTTCCAGCAAGGCAGGGCCACCCCACACACATCAAATGACTCTCTCCTGGCTGAGAGAGCAATTTCAGGGGAGACTGATCAGCATGAAGTGTGACTTGGAGTGGGCGCCGCATACATCTGACTTGAACCCCATAGATCTTTATCTAGGAGGGTATCACAAGGATGTGTTCCAGAATAACCCTCAAATGATTGGTGAACTGAAGGCAGTAATCACAGCAAAGAAATCCCCAGAAGAACCCAGTCGAGCAATTGACAATTTAGCGCAACATATGCAAGTGTGCATCCAACGCTGCAGAGGCCATTTGGAGCATAACTTCTATACAAAGCGACCGAGGTAACTGAAACTTTTGGAAATGATTGTACACAGACTGAAGTTTATATTCCCCAAATTTCAAGAAATTTGCTCATCCTTTGTAGGATTTAATAAACATTTTATAGGTTCTATTTTTGTGTTTGTCACCCTGTACCTAAAGACTATGGCAGAACCACTACCATCCTAAGAAAGTCTGTATGAACTGTGCTCAATCATGACCTGGACACATCCTAATATGTCTCTAGAAGATTGAAGTTCTAGTAGTGGTCTTGTACAACCCATTGGATTTTGGATTTGGAGAGGGACAGGAGAGTTCTGCAACACAATCCATGCAGAGATGATAATCTGGTACCGGGTAGGAAGAAATGTCTCTTTGCCAAACTCACACCGATAGATGCAAGTCCTATTCATAAGTGAGCTGAATACCCATACAATGGACTTCAGTCAAAATTCAGTCTTCCATGGGATTTACAACAAGAGGGTCAAGAACTGTTTACAAACAGTGGGATAAGAGTGCTTATGCATAAACTGTTTTATACAAAATTATAGAAAAGTGCCACTTATTATATAGTTTATGATGGTGCAATACGTTTAAAAGATACTATTTTATGTGGTGTAAATCTTTCAATGTTTGATTTGATAGGGCACAAACCCTTTAAATATACTATTTCATGAAGGCACAACCCTTTATATATACTATTTTATGACAGCTGAAAACTTTTAAATATTCTATTTTATGATGGTGCAAACTCATTAAGGGTTGTATTTCATGATGGTACAAATCCTTTAAGAATTATATGTTATGACTGTTCAAACCATTAAAACCCCCCGGTATGGTTAACCTGGTCAACAAATGCCCGCAGAAGTCGGATGTGTCGGCCTAACGGCGCAAGAACGCAGCTTTGCTGTAAACAGGCACAACGCAATCACATCCCAAAAAAAAAAAAACTCTGGATGAACGAAGAAGAAGAAGAAGAAACCATTAAAACATACTATTTCAAGATAATGAAACCTAGTAAAAAAGTCACTGAACTTTTCGAACCCTGGCCACACGTAAGCTCTCTTACCCGCGTTCGAAACACAGTTGCAACCGATTTAATAGCAGACCACGTTGCTCTGGGTTTTAATGAGTTGGTATAGGAGCGAGTCGTTCAGAAAGCAATGGCAAACTACTGAACATAAAACTTTCCAAGACATCAACACAACAACAGCAGTAACATGCTGGTGTTGACAGTGATGTCCTGTAAAAAGGATACGCCACAAAAATAGTTCAAAGAATGAAAGTACAGTGGTAAGAAATTCACTAGAACACTGTTCAACCAATCTGGTAGTGTCCAGAAATCAGGAGTGAAGAAATATGAAAACATCATTACATACACATGTTAGTGAGAGACCTACCTATCACATCGACAAACTCCAGAAAAGACTCGCAGGGCAGCAGTTCCTCCTGATACGTCCGAAGGATCTGGTCACACTGTTCTAGGATGGGCTTATCGTTATGTCGGATATACTCAAACAGAGACTTTGTCCACACTGCTCCCTCAGTATGTTTCACCTTCTGAAAATCACATATTTTATTTGTCTGGTCTGTTAATAGTTACAACTGTTTTAACACAGAAACTAAGCAACATGTCTAATGACTGCAGTGTTGTAACAATTATAATAACTGTTTAAACACAGAAATTAAATAACATATCTAATGACTGCAGTATAACAGTTATAATAACTGTTTTAAAACAGAAATTAAATAATATATCTAATGACTGCAGTGTAACAGTTATAATAACTATTTTAACACAGAAGTTAAATAACATATCTAATGACTACAGTGTAACAGTTATAATAACTATTTTAACACAGAAGTTAAATAACATATCTAATGACTGCAGTGTAACAGTTATAATAACTATTTTAACACAGAAGTTAAATAACATATCTAATGACTGCAGTGTAACAGTTATAATAACTATTTTAACACAGAAGTTAAATAACATATCTAATGACTGCAGTGTAACAGTTATAATAACTATTTTAACACAGAAGTTAAATAACATATCTAATGACTGCAGTGTAAACAGTTATAATAACTATTTTAACACAGAAGTTAAATAACATATCTAATGACTGCAGTGTAACAGTTATAATAACTATTTTAACACAGAAGTTAAATAACATATCTAATGACTGCAGTGTAACAGTTATAATAACTATTTTAACACAGAAGTTAAATAACATATCTAATGACTGCAGTGTAACAGTTATAATAACTATTTTAACACAGAAGTTAAATAACATATCTAATGACTGCAGTGTAACAGTTATAATAACTATTTTAACACAGAAGTTAAATAACATATCTAATGACTGCAGTGTAACAGTTATAATAACTATTTTAACACTCATTGGCACCTTGCCGTCTTGACAGACGATAGTTTGTGCTCTAAAAAGGCATAATAACTTTTAACTATGGCGGTAGCGAGTGTAAGACCAGGGATGGAGTTATTGCCTCTCCATAGCACAAAGCCTGGGCTAAAATATAGAGATCATGTGTTGCCCATGCAGCATGATCCCTCTCTCGGCCTGCCTAGTTCACTCCAGAGGAAAGGTAACACCCCTACATCTGGAACAAGACAAGCTGCAGAAGCTGCCGGATCAGCAAGGCAATGCTCTAACTGTCCGCCTGTCGGAGCTTCGATCCTAGACCAGTCGCCAACCAAGGCTTAGGGCCTGGTCTGCCCTGCCATGACAATTTTGTCTTTAGCTTGCATTTCCTCGCACCAGGGTAAGGCTTGTACCCTCCCAATTGTGCTCTTCCGCCTGAAGCCGTTGGCACAATGTGGGGTGTCGGGTTTGGTAAGCGCCGCCCAACGTTCGGCGCTAACAGAAACCAGGTAGTACTGTCTACTGTTATACGGTAGCTCAGTCATATCTGACTAAGACCTGACACAAGGCAGTAACTCCATAGCACCAGCAAGATCCAAATGTGTGTACAGCAGTACCACACCCGCTAGCATTTGGGTGGGTAGCTTTTCTAATTGGGAAATACAATAATACCTCATACAGTAATACAATACAGAAATATAGTAATAACTATTTTAACACAGAAGTTAAATAACATATCTAATGACTGCAGTGTAACAGTTATAATAACTATTTTAACACAGAAGTTAAATAATATATCTAATGACTGCAGTGTAACAGTTATAATAACTATTTTAACACAGAAGTTAAATAACATATCTAATGACTGCAGTGTAACAGTTATAATAACTATTTTAACACAGAAGTTAAATAACATATCTAATGACTGCAGTGTTACAGTTATAATAACTATTTTAACACAGAAGTTAAATAACATATCTAATGACTGCAGTGTAACAGTTACAACAACTTTTTAAACACAGAAACTAAACAACACATCTAATGACTGCAAGTGTCAAATGTCATGAAGGGCTTTGGTTTTTCCCTGGACATGGATATCTCCATAAGTGCTCCAGTGGCCTCCCATAGATCACCCAAGGAGAATCTCAGCACAAGGCAGTAACTCCATAGCACCAGCAAGATCCAAATGTGTGTACAGCAGTACCACACCCGCTAGCATTTGTGTGGGTAGCTTTTCTAATTGGGAAATACAGTAATACCTCAGTTTTCGTCAGGTTCGGTTTCCAATGATTTTCTTTTCCACTAAAAATGTACCACGGTTTTCATTGGCATGACCTCGCTGCTAATTTTGGGAAAACAAAAGGACCCACGCATTCTTCTGCTCAGCTTGGCATTGATTCTCATTGTGTGAGCATCACCTTGCGTGTGTAGCCAAACAATTTCATTGCTTTCAATTATTTTTGTGCTTTTTTGGGTTTGTATGTTCGGTTTTCGTCGGTTTCTGATTTCGTTGATTTTTTACGGGTGGATTATCGACGAAAGCCTGGGCAGTGGCCTATTTGGTTTTGTCTTTTCCATTTCCAGCTGCTGCAGGAATTTTAATGTGTGCAACGTGCACTTAGGTCCTCAGGGTTGTATGCCATTGTCCAATTCACTGTTTCCTTAATGTTCAATTGTATGGCCTATGGACAAGGGGAGGTGGTCATGCATTTGTGGGACCAGGTGGTGAAGGTGGGGGAACAGATTGAGAACCCATATGCGGAAAGAATGAGATTGCGGGGGATCGGCAGGGGTTCTGAAAGAATCTCAAAACTGAGAGGGAAGACCAGGAGAACTTTAAATCAGATAGTGGTGGGAACGA
Organism: Cepaea nemoralis; assembly: GCA_014155875.1. Lineage (NCBI taxonomy): Eukaryota > Metazoa > Mollusca > Gastropoda > Stylommatophora > Helicidae > Cepaea > Cepaea nemoralis. The sequence goes on from JACEFZ010028019.1 coordinate 76,659, forward strand.
TTAGTAGTATGACTCTTCACTGGCTGTTGAATGAGGGGATGAGGCACATATGGCAATGTCCTGAGTGCAGTGATGTTGGTTCTTAACTCAAGTCAACTCTATTTTATGATGACTCAAATCTTTAAATATTTTATTTTATGATGATTCAAACCCTTTATTTTATAGTGGCACAAACCTGTAAAATATTCTAATTCAAGATAGTGCATATTATTGAAAAAGCTACTAAATTTTAGGAACCTCGACTGCACAGCCAAAAATAACGCCTCCCTGGGCTTCTGAGTAATGAATTACTTTATGTATTCACAGCAACATGTATATTACTTTTCTGTAATTGTGATACTCTAGTTTTTCAGCTAATTATTCTTGTCTGTCTGTTCAATGATAAAGTCTAGTCAAAACATTTACTTATATCTGTATATGTTTTCCTTTCATCAACTTTCCCAGTTATATTTTATTCACTGGGATTTTTGTAGTCAAAACTGTATAAAGTGACACTTATCACAACAATTTACTAAATGAAGCAATAAGCAATCAAAAGATTTAAGAAGAGGTACTCACCGAAAGAAGTTTGTCAAAGAAAGCATTCACCAATCCAAAGAAGACAAGCAGTGGCTTGTAGACAGAATATGGCTGTACATTCTTGTCTGTCAGTGGTGGAATGCTGTAGGTCATTTTAATAAATGCTCGTTATTCACTAATTGTTTGATGAAGCTAAAATATTCCATGCAAAATAATGTTATAAAGTAACAAATTCCACAAGTAATTATGGTATATTGAGAGTAGGATATTAGGCTCACATTTTCTGTAAACAAACGCACATGAGGGGTCATATGGTCCGTATTATACTGACGACCTTTACTTTTCCAAATACCTGGTACCCGTCTATTGAGACTGGGTTAGCCCTAGAATAATACTGGTTGGAAAACATTTAACCCGGTTATAGCCAGGCAATAAATCGTGCAACATACTGTTTGTGGCTTGTGTTTAAAATACCCTAAACCATTGTGCTGGTAGGCACGTGTACTTACACTACACCACTATGGTGCAAGGTGGTCAGTCTTTCTTTATTCCTTCTAACAGTAGAGGATGTAGAGGAAAGTCAGAACTCATAGCCTAGTGCATATTTGGCATAAATAGCTACATATAGTCTTGATTTGTCATAAGACAGAGCAACAACAACAACAAATTGAATAATAGAATAAATAGAAACAGAATAAAAGACTAAATGAAAAACTTAAATCAACAAGTAATTATACTCACTTTTGCTGAGCATCAAGTGGACACACAGCTCGCACATGAGCTGTAATGATAGTCCTCTCTAAAATTTTGCGCCTAACTTCCTTCCATTTAGATGGAGGCAAAATGTGCATGGCCAGAACTGTAGAGTACAGCACTCCATCCGCCTACAAGGAAACAAACAACATTTGAGGTTTCTGTTTACAGACAATCAAACAACACAAGAGGTTGTGTCTACAGACAATACCAAAGAAAAATGTGAGATTTCTGTCTACAGAAAACCAAACATGTCTGTCTACTGAGAATGAAACATGATGTCTGTCTACTGAGAATCAAATATGATGTCTGTCTACTGAGAATCAAATATGATGTCTGTCTACTGAGAAGCAAACATGTTTAAATTTAAAACAAAAAAATGTTAACTGAATCTCCTTTACAGGATATCACAATCAACCTTAACATATTTTGACTTGTTTATAATTATAGGCATTTTCTGTTAATAGTTTGACATTGATTTCTGAAAGACCAATGCTCATAAAATCTTGACAATCAATGCAATGTGGTTGGCTTCCAAATCATCGGTGGCTGATTTTGAACTCAGAATATGGGGATGTGAAATTGCATTCACGGTCACTAAACCTGCAGATGCTGAACTAAACAAATCATCTATTGAAGATCAACACATGGCAAGACATAACTTACACAGAAACAATCAAGATATGAGGTGTCTACTAAGACAATTCAAACACAAGGTGTCTATCTACAAATGAACAAATAACTGGAGATTTCTCCTACTAAAGATACATAATACATGCTATCTGCTTACAGATATACAAAAAACACAAGAGGTTTCTGTCTATAGATATATAAACAATATATATGAGGTTTCTGAGTATCATCTGAAATGGAAAAGAAAAACTGAACATCCAAAAATACATACAAGGGCATGTATCCTCGCATGATAAACATGTTTGTCACTTTTTTTTAACCACTAGCGTACTGCGCATTTAAGGGTCTCAGTGTTCTCAAAGTGAGCCCTTGAAGCTCTTCTTTCAGTGGTCCAAACAGATGGAAGTCTAAAGGGGGTAAATCGGGACTGTAAGGGGGATGTGATAATAATGTCCAACCAAATTCTGCAATTGTATCAATGGTACATTTAGCGGTGTGTGGGGTGGCATTATCGTGCAACAGTAGTGCAGTTCTCGGATCTCTGAATGGGTAAAGTCATCGAAGACATGCTCTAAACTTCTTTCAAAGTTTCAGTGTAACGGTCAGCATTCATTGTTTCCCAGCTCCAAGAAGTCGATAAGAATCACACCTTTCTCATCCCAAAACACGGAGGGCCATAACTTTCCCTACAGATGGTGACATTTTGAACTTCTTTCTTGTCAGCAATGTTGTGTGATGCCATTCCATTGACTGCTTCTTGGATTCTGGTTCAAAGAAATGAACCCAAGTCTTCATCACCTGCCACAATATTCAATAAAAACCCTTCTCCTTCAGTTTCATAGAGGTGCAGGAGGTTGATGGCTGTAGTTTTCCTTGCTTTTTTATGTCTGTCTGTCAACATTCTGGGCACCCTATGTGATCAAACCTTTGAATAACCCAGGTCTTTAATGATGGTCTGGGCACTGCCTTTTCTAATGGACAACATGGAACACAGTTCATTTAGTGTCACCTGACGGTCACCACAAATGATGTCATCAATTCAATTAATGTTGTGTGGAATCAATGCTTTGCTTCAGCCAGTGAGGATTGACTTACTTCAGCTTCGTCACAATGGCTTACCCAACGCCAGACAGTGGTAACATCCACTGTTGAATCTCCATAAACAATACTCAAACATTCATGGATGCAAATCAAGGTCTCGCCTTCAGCATTGAGAAATTGTATGACATTACGTTGCTTTAACTGAACTTCTTTGGTGGCCATTTTTAAACCATTACTGTTGTGCAACCTGTGTCTGAAACGGGTTGGTAGTAATACACAGTGCAGAAGAGTGTTTGAAGAATTCCACTAAATTAATAAATTGCACACAGCATTTACATAGATAAACAATCGTAGGCATTACTTATTGACCGTCCCTCATACATGTTAGGCTTGACAACTATCTTGGAGGAAAAGACATCTGATCATAATACATGGAGATGCACTGAAAAGATGGAGACCTTCACAATCATAATAATATAGAACCCACTGAAAAAAAATGCCTGGCTATGTGGCTGGATGGGGGTGGGGGAGAGAGAGAGAGGAAGAATGTCTATCCATAAGATGCATCAACAATGCTAAAGTGACACACTGACAAACATTCAACCAACTGGCATTACGATGTTGGTGGAGACATACAGTCAGCGTGCTACAACAACAATCAGCAGACATAATAATCTCTGCCAACTGCTGAGGTGACTTGAGTATATAAGCATGTTTCCATGCTAATTCTCTCTTTCCCAGCTGTTGTTATAAACAATACCAGGCTGGGATAGAAATAGATTAATTAAAGCAGTGAGTGTATGTAAATGAAGTTAAAGTGACAACAAGGAGAGACACATTTCAAGCAACAATTACACAAGTGTCAAAAAATGTAAAAACTGTCTTGGATTGTAAAGAAACTGAAAACTGGTTTGGTCATATATGGTACAATGATGAATGTGTGGTGATAGGCCAAGAATGAGTTATTTAAATTAATATAGCAATTAATCAACTAGGCTGCTTTAATGTTCATAATGTTGGAATTAATACCTCTAATAAGACATACAGTATTGGAACTAATAACTTTGATAAGATATACTGTTTAGTATTTAAAATCTTGATAATATAACTGTATTGGTAGTAATAATCTTCATAACATATACTGTATTGGTATTAATAATCTTTATAATATAATAATCTTAATAAGAAGAGTATCTCTACGTATGTCTCCCTCTAAATAACACTCGAATGCAAAATTTAAATGAAATAAACTTCGTATTTTGTAAAGTTAACAACATACAATTTTGCGGACATATGTTTTTCATTGTATGTAAAACCTTTTGTTAGATTCACTTTTCATATCTTTAATAGATTTAGCTTATGAGATTCTTGATGTCTTCTTCAGGATGTGTGGGTTAAGATGTGTGGATGGGCGTGGGATGTGTGGGTTGGTGGGGGAATGTTTGTGGGTGGCGAGTGTGTTTTGGTTGGGGGATCAGGTGAGGGCAGTGTGGGGGGGATGGGTCGGTTGGTGGGGTATGTATGTGTCCTTGGTGTGCGTGTGTGTGGGTAGGTGGGGGTGTTTATGTGTCCCTTGGTGCGCATGTGTGTGGGTAAGTGGGGTTGTGTGGGTGGGGTGATGTATGGATAGGTGGGAGATGGGCTTCATAACATGGTAATTAGCCTTGTTTATGTTTACAACATTCATTTCACAATGTTTATTTTTCTTCCTATGTAAATGTATAATGCTCTTGATGAACGAAAGACGAGTGATTGAAAGGACCGAATGTAAGACGGGCCTGCGCGCCCAATTTGTGACCCTAATAAAGTTGATTTGATTTGATTTGATTTTTCAAAAGATAACAAGTAGCTCCCCTTAAACAAATTGAAAATTATGTATCTTGATTATCACTGCTGCCTGCTGCTGCCAATGAGATGTGCTAAAATCTAGGGAGGGAGTCAGTGTGTAGCTAAGTGCCAGATGAATCTGGAATTGTATCTGTCTTCTGCTTCTGAAGTTATTCCATGGTATTGTTCACTACAGACACTAGACAAACATATGCTACAACCAAAGCAGCAGAAAGAAAGGTAGTGGCAGATCATGACCAAAGACAAAACTGTTCTCACAAACATGTTTCTATTACCTGCTAATGCCAGTTTGTGATGCATGTAATACACATATAACAGATTTAATGTGGTCAATTTTAAGAACATAAACTTTTCAGACAGTGAGACAATGAACAAAGAAATGGCTGACAAACATCAAATATAGAATAAGCGATATATTCTTTGAGCCAAAACTGACACATGAAATGTGAAATCTCAACACCACTGCACTTGGGACGTCCCCATATGTGCTCTGTCCCCTTCTGTAGCAGCCAATGAAGAGTTCCCAGCAGATGGTACAAGTGCCTGAAAAAAATCTCCTACATTTTCCTCTATGCTTTGAGTGTCCTCCAGACCCTCTGCTCACCCGCCGCTGAATCAGCTTCTCTAGATATGAGTCCTTTGTTTTGCTGCATCTTCCATTCATGCCCACAGAGACTTCACCACATCAGTTTTGTCATAATCTAGTTGGCCACCCAAAGGAGTGACAGCAGCCAGTAGCTCAGCCTGGTCATGTCCTCCCACCCCAGCATGCTTTGGGCAGGAAATCCATGATATGCTCTTGACCTTAGTCTTTTCAAGTGATGCAAACCACTCCCCACAGAACATTCCAGTCTTTATTGTAAGTAGCATGCTTGTGAGTCTATCACAAACACAACATGACGCAGTAAATGAGAAATAACTGAGACAGTAAATGACAAACTCTTGAGAAATAACTGACACAGTACATAGTTAACACATGATTACCCTATTCTCAGGCAATAATCAATACTTTATATAAGTAACCATGAGCAACGATTGGCACAATAAATGCCTAGCTCATTGGCTCACTAAATGACCAACTCGTAAGCAATGATTAACATAACAAATGATCAGATCTTTAGCAATGACTGATCAGTTGACTCACTAAATGACCATCTCTTGGGCAATGATTGACACACTAAATGACCATCTCTTGAGCAATGATTGACAAACTAAATGACCATCTCTTGAGCAATGATTGACACACTAAATGACCATCTCTTGAGCAATGATTGACACACTAAATGACCATCTCTTGAGCAATGATTGACACACTAAATGACCATCTCTTGAGCAATGATTGACACACTAAATGACCATCTCTTGAGCAATGATTGACACACTAAATGATCATCTCTTGAGCAATGATTGACACACTAAATGACCATCTCTTGAGCAATGATTGACACACTAAATGACCATCTCTTGAGCAATGATTGACATACTAAATGACCATCTCTTGAGCAATGATTGACACACTAAATGACCATCTCTTGAGCAATGGACAGACTAAATGACCATCTCTTGGGCAATGAATGACATACTAAATGACCATCTCTTGAGCAATGATTGACATACTAAATGACCATCTCTTGAGCAATGATTGACACACTAAATGACCATCTCTTGAGCAATGGACAGACTAAATGACCATCTCTTGGGCAATGAATGACATACTAAATGACCATCTCTTGAGCAATGATTGACAGACTAAATGACCATCTCTTGAGCAATGATTGACATACTAAATGACCAACTCTTGGGCATCTCTTATTGACACACTAAATTACCAACTCTTGAGCAATGATTAACACAACAAATGAAACCTCTGAAGTCGGAGTGGGTTCACCTGATGGCGAGGGACACTGGTAATAGGGAACGCCAATTCCACATGCAAAAACCAGTCCAGTGCACTAGTAATAGTAGCAATGTATGGACTACGCTTGAGTTCAAAGCGAGCGAGCACCAAAAGAAAAAATAATAACTCTTGAGCAATTACTGACCAACTCTCAAGCAATAATCAATACAACATTTTCAACAATGATTGACACACAAAATTACCATTACTCGGCATTTCTGATCAACACAACCAATGACTAACTCGTGTATGGTGACTGATACTGTCCACCAGTAACCTTTCTCTGACTGGAACTGACATAAAAATGGAAGTACACAGACACACAACTAACCTCTCCTGCACTCTCCACCCATTTGGTTGGTGGCTGTTCTAGGAAACCAAATAAGTTCTTATCTTCTCTGCTGGTTGCTCTGGTACTGAAGAAAAACAATGGTCTGATATTAAAGAAATATTAAAACATAGGATGTGATTGTATAAACTGCACCATATTATGGGAAGCTGAGATAGTACTGAAGCTTGCTGCTGACCCACGGTCACTGAGATAGTACTGAAGCTTGCTGCTGACTTGTGGGTCATGTTTGAATCCTCCTTAGGTTGGGAACATGTTTCAACTGACCTGGACTCTCAGGTTGACCCAGCCTAAAATGAGCACCAGGACATGCCATGGGAAGTAAAGGTGGCTGACATGACACTGACCACATCATCCATTTAGGGTTGGCGGGTCTATACAAGTATCGGGGCTAGCACCATGTACCCAGTACACCTTAAGGTATGGAAAGGGTCCTTTAAACTGCTGCATTCTGGGAGTTTTGAAGAGACATAATTCCGATGACAGCCAGCAAGACAAAGAATCAGCTGCACAAGGACGAAGAGGTGGAAGGGGTGGTTTATACTCCGCAAGATCTGTTAAGACATGTCTGCATCCAGCACAGTGACAGTGGTTGGGCTGGTAACATGAGCTTCCTTCTAAACCAACAACTCTAGTTCAATGCTACGCTCAGCATGTAATAATAAGTGCAACTGCCTTAAATCGACTATTTCTAACAGACCATGCCCAATCTATGGATTTTATCAAGATGCCAGTTTCTCCTTCTGGAGCCGGGGTTCGAATTCTCAGTAAGGTGTGGATTTTTTTTCTGTCAGGGGCAAAAAGAAAATCCTAACCTGCAATTTGTGGCGACTGCACTAGCCAGGCAGCCTTAATTCCTCAGGCTCAAGACCTCCCTGCCCTACAAGGTACTATAGGCAGTAACATGACAGTTTATGACTGCTTTATCACAGCAAAATACAAAAACATTAAGCAATAGCACATTTACTAATTCTATCAACACAAAAAAACTGATAAACATTTTGATTATATAAATTAACTAACTGACTAACTAACTAGCTAAGTAACTATTTCTCACACACACCTGATATATCCATTAGTTTTATAAACACATACACAGTAAACAATGACACATTGTATGGTTCTATGAATACAAACACAAACAAACAATATTAAAACCCACCTATTTGTTTCATGAACACATATATAACTGACTGATGGCTCTATTAAAAGACAAACACACACAAAACTATGCCACACTTATTGATTTGATCAAACACACATACAATTATGACACATCAAAAAAGATAAGATAAACTTATTGTGCGCTGATGGTGAAGTAGGCAGTTCAACCTCTACACCAGCATTAAGTTGGACTTATAGATTGACATCTACTGAATGTACAAATGTTTAGAAATACAACGGCCTGCAAAGGGCATGCAACATTTGTAAAAATTGGTTTTGTCAACACACAAAACACAGACATGTGTATAAAATCCCCCCACATCATAGAAAACTGACCAACTAACTGATTCTAACCATACACCCTGATCTGTGACAAACTTACCAATTCTATCAAAACACAACACCATAACAAACCCACAGGTTATCCCAACACACACACATCCCTGACAACTGATTACAGCTGTGCATACACTTATACACATCTCTAGTGTGAACTTACATGTTGACTGCATACAGAACCATATGCATTATGAAAGGAATCAAGTACATGTTGGACTGAGGCCCTCCACCTCCACTCTCCTCACTGAAAGACCTATCCTGGGCAAACCGCAGCAGCAGCAGCTTCAGGTCATGAATGTTGTAGCTGTAATTCAGGTCCCTGATGCCAGTACACTCCTGCAAGTAGTTGTTGTGCCTGCAGAGAGAATAACTTGAAAATGTTTCTGTTCAAATACATCACTATACTAAATATTCCCTTGGCCTTCCATTGTTAAAATAATTACAAATGAAACTGAAAAAACAAGTTATAAAGGTGAGAAACAAGAGGAACAATTTAAGTGCTCTAGGATGGTTGTACTCCATCTGGCTCAGTCTACCTTCGCATAGAAAATAAGCTGTCTGCCGATAGCACTGCACAAAAGACAAACTCTGTTAATGACCTCCTGGTGTCTCTGGAAAAATTGCACATGGTCTGAATGATGCAGTCTAAACCTGAACACCAAAACCTTATGTGTGTGTGGTGGATGGCTTGATCATTTTGCCTCTGAGATCCTTGACCAACTATGCTGAATAGTCCTGCAACATTCTACTGTTCAAACAATCAATATGCTAAAGTCTCTTAACATTCTACTGTTAAATAATGTTGAATAATTTTCTAGCATTCTAATGTTAAAATAATCACTGTTGAATAATACTCAAGACATTTTAAAAACATTAAAACATTTTCATAAGAACATCACAAAATATGGCTGATGTTTGTGGTGGTCCCAGCTTTTGTGTTCACTGGATTACTTTTCAGATCCCGAGTTATGTATTCTTGTTTTTTTGGGTCTGATTTTTTCTCTCTAGTTCATTATCAAAGACTTCATGGTGGAAATATTGACCTGTCTCAACTTCCAATTTTGTTGTTTATATTCAGACATATGGCATTATATGCCATGGGTTTGATTTTTATCTGAAATTCAGACATGTAATTGCAGAAGGCATCTTATTTCGCTTGTCTTATTGTTCTGGTTGTGATTCTTTTGCCCCCAAATTGTTACTTAACTTTTTTCACTCCTGTTGCGAACATGCTGAAACTGTTAACATGGATGCTTATGACAGATAGCCAATAACTATTTACCTGGCCAAACAGCTGGCAAAAACACTCTCCTGGACTTGTGGTCCCCACAGAGGGAGCAGTCCATTACACCGGGTGTTGGCATTCTGAAGTGCAGCACTTTCCCATTCCTCTCTACCTTTGGCATGCCTGTAGTCAAGAACACAAGGTTATATGACACTGACAAACGTTGAATAAAATTCTGGCTACATTAATCATGTAACAATACCAGTAAATAAGTATAAAAAAGGGGACTGGAGTCCAAATAAACAGAAAATTACAAGGAAGGAAAAAAAACTACAAAAAAAAAAAAAAAGAAAAAAAAGAATACTTAACTTGGGATTAGAAGAAAGTAATCAGCACAACTGTTTTGTGCTATTGAATTACCTTCTACATATCTCAAGTATTCCTGAGATAAGGTCTAGGTGTATAATGAAGTTAGTTGCATATCCTTTACAGGACATCACAGTCAACACCAGCATTTTTGCTGTTGTGATCTCCTGGCAAGTTTACGTTCAGTAGTTTGCCATTGTTTCTAGATGTATAAGCATCAGTTATAGAACCAAGTGGAAATCAGAGCTCCAGGCCCCTCAGAAAGATGATGCATATTATCAACTCCATCAAAGAGAACAAGTAACAATCTTCAGACTCTGCACAGGACACATATAGGCAGACATAGCACATGTTTAATAAGCTAAAACCAGGAGATACTGATGAATATAACTGTGGAACTGATAAAATGACAGCTAAACATTTGTTTAGTGTTCAACATAAACAGAACAGAGAAAACTATTTTGGCCTACATCTGCTCCATTTGAGAATAAACTTTATGGTGATGTCAAGAAGCACAAACTGACTGCTGCTTTCTTTGTATTTCTTCATACTAACACCTGAATAAAGAAGAACAAGTATTCTGTTTTTTTTTTTTTTTAAATATTCGCTGATAGACTCAGGTAGAAATGTTCACCTGTTTCTGTGTGCATGTTTCCTTTCTTTTAACTTCCTAATTACATTCTGTGTTTATTTGGACTCAAGTAAATCAGTGCTGGATTCCAAACTCTTCAGGGTGGTGTCCCTTTGCCACTTAGGTCACACCCTATACATAAACATATACAAACAAGCAACTCTATTCTATGTCTACTGGAAAATCAAGATCTCACTGTCCCTTCCCAACTTTCTTAACTGTATTCCCCATTCATGGAAGCAACAATATAATTATCAATATAAAAGGCAGTTTTAAAGGCAAAACTAATGTGAATATAGTACATGATTTATAATATTTCTAGCTGTGATGTCGGTTCCTAAATCAATCAATCAATCAATCAATCAATTAATATATCTACTCTGCATATGCAATGTTTTATGTTAATGCCAAGATCTTGTTTAAGTTATGAAAATATGTAATAGGGTGATTTTGACGGTTACTGAACTAGGCTGTTCGTTAAACAGGGTTACTATTTTGTATTGCTGTCTAAGTGTTTGTTATAAAAAATAGGTGATAAATAATGTTTGAAACATGGCAAGTCTAATGTGACATAGAAAACTTTATATAAAACTCCAAATTATGTTTTCCAGACATTCATGTCTTTTAAACGTCAAAAATATTTAATTTTCCTCAGTTTAATTTACTTTGGCTGCTATATTTTTCTAGACATCTGTAAAGAATGTAGTCTATTATTGCTTGCCATATTAGCACTGACCATAGCCACTGTCACTAAAAGAGATCCTGTTTACTGTCATGAACTTGAATCCATAACCAACAACTATCTGTTGACTGTTTGCCAAGCTCAATCCATCACCTGGTTTGATGTTACCCTAGCTGTGAAGGGTGGGGAATGGTGGGGTGTTGGTGTGTAAATGGATACGCCACCTTACCCAAGGTTGTCTCACAGACTTGTGAAGGTATGATGGTGCCTTAATTCTCCTATCAATGGGCATACCCCTATACCGCTACCCATTTTGATGTTGGTTATAGATAAATATGTACATTTTATTGTTATGTCTTTCAGTTCCCTATGTAGAACATGTCCTTTATCAATGTCTCAATTAACATTACGAGTGATTATGCAGAACTGCATGAAGTGTTTCTCTTCTCGTGGCAATGCCAAAGAATGCTAACTGCCTTATGTCATGTCTTGGCTCCCTCCAAAACATCACTACTCATTTAACTCACAAATTTGAATTTTAAACATTGGAATAGGCTCCCAAGTTGAACTAGCCTCAAATGGGTACCAGGAAATTTCTTGGAAAGTAAAGACAGACCAACATGATACCGACCACATCACCCATCAAGTACAGGGACCAACATGATACCGACCACATCACCAATCAAGTACAGGGTGTATTTTTAATGACTGTGCAGTGTTTGAAAATATTGCCGGTCCAAGTTTTGTATTTGCCTATTTATGTTGCATGGATTTTACAGAGAGTGAATACAAAACTTGGACCGGCAATATTTTCAAATACTGCACAGTCATTAAAAATACACCCTATAACAATTGGTCTATACAAATATGGGTCTAGAACAGTTAATCCCAACGTGGGAAATTCGATTGTTAAGGGGGCAATTCGAAAATGGAAGAATTCAGCTGGATATAACAAAACGGGCAGACTTGAGACTGAAGTTAACTAAATTGGAACCTGACATAAAATCTCTTTGCAGCAAGCATCAAGCGCAAGGATCTCACTAAATTTAAATAATAAATAATTACTAATAATTAAAACAATATAGAAAAATCTTTCAAGAAAATGATTTTGTACTTGAATTTCAGTTCTCCATTATATGTTTTGAAAATTTACTTACTGTGTTTCCTCAATAATTTCCTATTGATTTCTTCCTAACACCTATCATTCAAGTTTCTTTAGTGAACATTTCAATTTTTGAATATTAAAAATAATGTATATGTAATATTGGGGGGGGGGGGGGGGGGGGGGGGGGGGAATTAGAATTTTAGAAAAGCTTAGGTGGGGCATAGCACAAAAAAGGTTGGGAAACACTGGTATAGCACCATATGTCTATTACGTCTTAAAGCCTGTACAAGGGTCTGTAACGTATGGTCATTGTAAACTTCACATATGTTCATGTTCTGGCTTGTTTTCACTGACTGCCTTCTCATTTTTAAGACAATATTATACTTTCTAACACAATAGAATCAATCAATTCCTGCAGATCTAACTTCTATGGCATTCAAACATTTACTACTGACCTGACAGCAGCTGTGTGACAATCCACGTGTATCACATTGAAATGGGTCACGGTGGAGTACCCAACAGATTTCCTGGATTTACTCTCATATTCTTCCATGTTGCAGCGGCGAGAAAATGTGTAAATAGCGAGCACCTTAAAAACATTAAAACATTTCATAATATAAGACAGGATTTAAAGAGAACAGGCTAGCGAGAATAAGCATAGATATACATATAAAACCATGCCGTGAAGCAGAAACCTCCATGGGTCTGTGATATGCCAGAACCTTCACATTTTGTAGGCCTGAATGCACGGAGGAACAGATGTTGCCAGTCTCTCTTTCACCCAGAGGACAAACAACACAGGTGCCGAACCCTTATCCAATCATGCTCATGACATAGTGTGACCCTCTAGCGACTACACTAACGCTCCTGTTACAGATATTCATATACTTGTATATAAGCAAAGCTAATGAAGTTTAGTAATGGTTAGGCTGTATTAAGGAACTCATCATGTAGCAGGTCCTTTGCAGAACATCACTCTAATCACAGCCCGCCGTAAAGTTCCTCGGCCTCTTGCCATTTCTCCCGCCTCATGCATCCTCATGCCCAACGTGTCTGCCATGTCCTGTGTCCATCTTCCTGCTGGTCCACCCCTGCCTCCTCTTCCAGGAACCATCCCCTCCCATCACTGTCCTCTCCAAGCCACTGTGAGGTTTCCTATGGTCAAAGTATTTCAGTTTCCGAGATGTGTTGCTGTGTGTTTGCCAGTTGTATTCAACATTTAGATCTACATTTTTCTTCTTGGTTCATATTTTAAGAATTTTCCCCCAGTCTATTCTTTTAGTGATAGCAAAATTAACTGTGACTGACATCTGTAGGTAGCCACAGGAAATATGCCCGTTCTCACACATTTAACTTTAACCTGATGGCTGGTGTTGTGCCAGAGATTTTTATGAAACAGTATCGCCAGATCCAGTCTACATGTGACCTCTTTTGAACAGTTCCCCGATTGTTGTTAAATATGGAGTCAGATATCCCAAGTTTGTGATATTTTCAATGTCTGCTTTGTTGATTGTCATGTTTGGTTGATGTGTATTCTTTATTGGCTTCCATGTTGAGTTTCTTGGGATGCAATATGTGGTAGTTTCCCAAGATTTTCACATCCACATGTCTGTGGACATCCCCAAGGAACTCACCATACATTTATTGGTTACTCTATAAAAGTTAATTGCATATCCTTTAAAGGACACTGCAGTCAACTCAGCATTTTTTGACTGCGTATGACTTATTGGCAAGTTTACGTTCAGTACTTTGCCATTGCTTTCTGAATGACCAGCACTCATACCTGTTTAGAACCAGACCAAGGCAGTCTGCTTCCAAATCAGCTACAGCTGTGTTCCGATCGCGGTATGCGGGGTTGTGAATCGTGCCCGTAACCCCTTCACCAGGGCACCAGCCACTCCATGCTATAATAACGTAAGTCCCACAGTAGATACTTCCATTGGGGCATGAAGTTGTAGTGTAGGCCATGATAGATAAGGTCAGAGGCCAGTTCCCTTCCTCTTCAAGTTTCCTTCCAAGACAATTCCATAACAAATTCTGAACACTGTCTGCTAGCCATTTTCCTGTTGCTGGGTAACTCAGAGGTTGTGGTGTCTGTACCTGGCTTATGCAGACTGGTTCCATTCATGGCAAACTGTGTCATCATATTCATGTGCCCTACCAAATGGCAGAGGTGTCCATGTATTTTCCCAGACCTCAGTCTGTGGTGTTCTGGACCAACTCTGTTGATGATATTCTTCCATACTAAGCTCTACAGCCATCTAGCATCATTTCTCTTGGTCTGCCTCTCGTCCACTGATCTCACCTGTTGTCATAATGTTCTCTAATGCCACGCAGGACATGTGTGCACTGTCAAAAAAAACCGGCAGTCGCAAAAGGTAAAAAAGTAGACAGGATTAATAGGTAGTATTTCAGGCAACATTTCAAAATGAGAAACCCTGACCACAAATTGCCAGCATGTGGGATTCTGGTATACAGATATTTGGATCCTCACCAGAGCTATGGAGTCTGTGCACTGTGCTGAGATAATCCATGTGTGATCCAATAGAAATATCCATGGGCAAGGAAAGCAATACTTTAATTTTATTTAATATACCAAACATTCTGTAGACTACAGACAAACTGTCATCATCCTCCTTTCCCTACCACATATAGGAACAGTTCCGTTCATGTTCTCAGTCATTCCCAACAGCCAGTAAATGCTGAGGTTGATTGTAATATCCTGTAAAGCAACTAACATTTTTAACATGGACTATTCGATAAATGAGCATATACTAACACCACATTCTCCAATTATTGGCACTTAAATGATATTTCTTTGTTATTGTCATAGTGCAGTTACTATAAATTATTTTATTTGTGCAGGGATAATACCGCTGAGTGAACTAAACAAAACTGTTAGATTCATACAAGAGACAACATTGCAGTTATAAACATATTTCAGGCGAACAAAAGAAGAAGAAGATTTGTCTTTAGCTTCAAGATTTACCTTCTGTGGCTGATACCGATAGCCTTCTCTGCAGATACAGCAGGTCAGTCCTGTTTCTTCCTTCAGATCTTCCATCTGCTTCAGCACAGATGATTTCACAGTCACCTGACCCTTCTCATTGGTCTGTGGAGGTACAGAGAAACATATTTGTACACAAAACAAACACTCTCAGAACAATGAATTCCTCTAGACTAAGTAGTATCAGTGGTAGTAATAGTATTGGTAGTAGGAGTAGTAGTATTATTTGTAGTGCTGTAGCAATGGTATATGAAAGATTAAAAACATGAAGTTAATTTTTTCGGACGCGGTGCATACTCAAGATGAGTATCTTTATGTCCTTTGATCTGTCTTTGTTATTGTCTGTTTGTTTGTTGATATAAGGTTCTGTTGTTGAAATATCCTCTCAGTTATTTGTGATCTTGTAAAGTAAGATTTACAATTTCTGTTTTTCTTTGTATTTATTTAATTGATTCAACAGATCTTCAAAGAAGATCTCTCATCTTGGACATTTTGGTTGTTAAAGTGTTCTACATGGCTGGTGAAGTCAAATTCATTTAGTGCTAGTTACTATTAACCCCTCAATTGTACGTTTTTGTTACATTTAAAAAAGATATTTGCATGCAGTTATGCCATGTCTATAACCAGGCTTAAAGAACACACTAACTACAATGATTTGGTGTTAAATCAAGTTTGCTGGGTAGGTCATCATGGCCGAATGGATAAGAACAGATATTCTTAATCATCTGGTGTGCTGATGCCTGGGGTAAGGAGTTCACACCAGACAGTTGGACTAAAATGTTGACCTATCGTCCTTGACTTGGGGAAGTAAATTACAAGTACTTCTGCAGTCGGAGTGGGTTCGCCTAAAGGCGAGTGTCACTGTTAGTAGGTAAAGCTAATCCACACGCAAAATTCAGTCTAGCACTACTAGAAGCAGTGTGTGCGGACTAAACTTGAGTTCAAAGCGAGCGAGCGGAAAAAAAAAAGTTTGCTGGATTGATTTAACACTAGGCCATGCTATCATTGAAATGAATACAATCAAAGACCAAGTACTTGGAGCCAAGCAAGGAGAGCATGGTGAGGAAGGTAAACTCAGCACCCATACCTCACATGCCTGGATCCAGTAACAGTTCATAATGTTCAGTACTAGAACAGATTCTGTGCTCAAATTCTTAATAACAGCTTCCATGGTTAATCAATTATAAGTGAAAGTTAGCTGCGTGTACTTTACTGAACATGGCAATCAACCTCAGCATTTATTGGCTGTTTGTGATTTACAAGGCAATTTTATGTTCAGTAATTTGCCATTGCTTTCCGAAGCGGCGACGCCTCATACCATCAAAATCAGCGCAAAGTGATCGACTTCCAGACTGCTGGCAGTTGATTTCTAACTCTTGCTTCAATATGTCAGGGAATTGTAAATCCGCAATTTCAATATCCCTTAAGCCACAGATCCCGAAATTATAAGTGGAGTTAGTTGCATATCATTTATAGGACGTCACAGTCAACCCCAGCATTTTTGACTGTTGTGATTTCCTGGCAAGTTTACTTTCAGTAGTTTGCCATTGCTTTCTGAACAACCAGAATTCTACCATTGAATAAAAACCTGTGCAAGGCGGTCTGCTTCCAAATTGCCCGCAGCTGTTATGAACACGGTATGCACGATTGCGAATAGTGTCTGCAACCCCTTCACCATATAGCCGGCATAGATAAATGTTATGCATGCCTGTCAGCCTGACGGCCATGTGTTTAAATCCCCTCGAGTCAGTTTTCTTTAATGACCTGGAATACCCAATCACACAGCTGAAAAATGGGTGCTAGGAAATGACCTGGAGAGTAAAGGTGATAATAAGCACATCACCCACTGAGTGCTGACTGGCAGATAATAAGCACATCACCCACTGAGTACCAATTGGCCGACACAAATATGGAGCTAGAATCATGTACCCAATGTGCCTCAAGGCTTGTGCAGGTGTCCTTGATTTATTTAACTCTGACATAGATTAAACATAAGAATGACAACTACATACTGTCATGCCGAGAGCTCCAAGTTGCTTCTTTCTCACTGCCATAGCAAGACGCTTCTTCTCTGTCTTTGTCTGTTTCCTCACTTCCTCAATCTACCAAAAAGCATTCATATTAAATTCAACAGCAAAGATATTTGCACTGATAACATATCTCTTACAAATTCCAAGTACCACACAATATGGTCTAGCACAGTGGTTCTCAACCGGTGGGGAATTCACCCACCCCCCACCCCCCGGGGGAATTTTGGGGTTTCTGGGGGGGGGGGGGGGGGGGGGGGGGGGGGTATGAAGATTATTTCAAGATCGTGTTAATACAAGAACCGATTACTTGATCTTGTTTTTCCCTTCATACTTTACGGTTCTGTACGTCTCACCCTTCTAAAATTCATTTTATAATGTATGTAGACCCATAAATCACATTTTATGTGGACGTCTAGACATGTTTTAGTATGTGCTTCCATTATTACATATACTGTGAAGGGGCGGGAGGGGGGGAATTTTTAGGTAGGAAATACGAAAGGGGGGGAATGACGTTCTGAAAATATGGTGAAGGGGGGCATGGGCCAAAAAAGGTTGAGAACCACTGGTCTAGCAGTTCAACAAACAAAAAAAGGAAACTTGTTGAAAAACAGAAGCTTTGATATAAATTCAAAATTTTAAAAAAATACACATTTGAATAAACAAACTGCCTATCAATAAAAAGAACATGTTAAGCTGATGTAAATGAAATGGAAAAAATGACAGCTTGAAGATGTGGTGGTGAAATAATAAAATAAGCCTTGCTAGTTAATGCACTAATCAGAATTAGTGAAGTAAAAAAGAGCACAGAAGAGTTGAAACAACATACAATTACACCATATTTGGTCATTGTCATTGACTTATCTACAACAGGTAATAAAATGAAACTACATGGATACAATAATGGATAGAAGGAAGCTTAACACTTCTAAACAATGAACTGGTAACAAAATCATTACTCTCATCATAAAATGTGCTCATACAAACATGTACAGATACAGAGAGATACACAAAGGCAGAGAGACAGAAGACACATAGAGGGGCACAGAGATATAGAAACAAAGAGAAAGACAGAACAGATGGCAAGTGAGCGGGAAGAGAGACATAGAGTAAAGATGGTGAAGGTGGGGCAACAGAGAAGATGAAATAGATAGATAGGGACAAAAAAGGTCTTTTTAAAATTAAAATGCAAAATTACATAATATACTTTTGAAAAACTATTAACCAAAAATGTTAAACTATTAACCACAAAGCAGAAACTGTTAACCATTAACTGATAAACTATTAACCATTAACAGGTTAACTATTAACCATAACTGATAAACTATTACCCATAACAGAGAAATTATTAACCATAACTATTAACCACAAAGGAAAAACTATTAACCATAATATAGAAACTAAGTGTTAAACTTAGTTAGTTAGTTAGTCGCAGTTCCAACTTCACAGCAACGGGTCGTCCCCATTATGCTCCGTTCCTGTGCCAGTGAATATCACACAAAATGCTCCCCATTTCCCAATGTGAAAAGTGGAAAAGACAGGAGTCTCGTCAAACAACAGCCCGCACAGATACGCTGTGCATAATGCCGCCGCCAGAATGTCAACACAATAGTCCCCCACAAAATACCCAGTTCATTTCTGATGGAATCGGCAGTCATTTTCCCATCTGGATGTTTCCTAGATGTTCACCCACACAGTCCACGAAATACAGTTCATCGTCTATGGTAGTGGCAGTCAACCAGAAGCCCAGCAGCCACGCATTTCTGCATAAGGCAAAAACCGGTCAACTCTGGGACATAGCCATCTGCCATCGCTCCAAACATGCAGTCACATTCCAAAAAACCTCGGGCAGATTCAAAAGCATTTCACATGAAACTCACAGCTCACAGTGTCGCGCCACGCACTCACTCAGTAGCAGGGCGACAGAACCATCAAGCCTCCTTAGTCGCCTCTTACGACATGCGTGGTAACTGCAGCCTAAGTGTTAAACTATTAACAATAACTGATAAACTATAAATCAGAAAGGAAAAACTATTAACCAGAAAGGAAAAACTAATAACCATAACTGATAAACTATTAACCATTTCTAATAAACTATAACCATTACTGATAAATTGTTCATTATTTCCATAAACTATTAATCACAAACAGAAACTATCAACCATAGCTGAGAAATTATTAACCATAGCTGAGAAATTATTAACCATAAAAGAGAAACTATTAACCATAAAGGATAAACTGGCTGCCTTTCAAGTCTCCCATACCTTCTTAGCAGCATCCTGGTTTGTCTTGAGTGCATCCAGAAGGTTTTCTGCCAGTGTGCCCACATGCTGGTCAGAGGATACTTGCTCTAGCTTGTGAAGGATGGGGATGCAGAACTTTGCAATCAGGTCCTGAGATGATAAGAGTTTCTTCAAATAAGATACAACCAATCAACATAGATTTACTATACAAACATACTTAAAAAAAAAAAAAGTTGCATACCCTTTACAGGATGTTGCAGTCAACACCAGCATTTTACTGCCGTTATTGATGTCTTGGCAAGTTTTACGTTCAGTAGTTTGCCATTGCTTTCTAAAAGACTAGTTTCCATACCAACACATTAAAACCAGCAAGACACGGTCTGCTGCCAAATCGGTCACTGCTGTGTTTCGAACGCGGGTAAACGGCATTATGAATCGTGTCCGCAACGCCATTGCCACGGATACATACTACTTTCTTAAATTAAAAATGTTTTTCAATTGTGAATTTGAATAATGAAGACACAAACAATATATTACATAATTTATGGCCTGGTATATTTTGCTGCATCTCGCCAGGTGCATATCGCAGAAAAAAGTTTGACATATAATGAAGTAGAGTAATGAATCATTTCAAACGAAATAAAACAAAACACACTGTCACAAGTTTCAATGTCACCTCGGTAGTTTTATAGAGACTAACCTGTCTTGTTATTTACATAACTGTGGTTTAGCCAAGTGTACAGCAGTTGCTTCAGCATATCTTGATAATTTTTGGTTATGTGTAGTGGAAGGTACACTGACATTCCCCTTTGTTAGTAACATGTCCAAGTTTATTAAATGTGTGCCGTGTTATTGAAGATGAAGGCTCCTTCCAGTGGTGGCTAAGGTTAACTGGCTTGTCAGAATTTTTCACTGTAAGCTTCTTAATCCATTTAGGGATATGCCTTGCTATTTTACTTTCTAAATGTCATTCCCTTCTGCCTATATAAACTGAATCGCATTTACAATGAAATTGATATATACACTTAGATTAGGTATTAGGAGGTACAGTTTCTTGTACTGATGGGCTTGGTATAGGAGTGGTTTTGTATCTCAAAACTGAAACTGCAACATTATACGTTTGGCCAACTGTTGAGTCGATCACGTATACACTGCATAATGTTGGCCCCATGAAAGGTTAGTTAAATAAATATTTGGAGTCAGGGGAAAGATGTTTTGTTAGATGGTGCTTTGGGCGAATGGCATATTGAGAGGTAAGATTCATGTTTACCAGCTGTACCATTTGTACTTTCTCCAAGCCACCTTTACTTTCCCAAAACACCTTTATTTTCTCCAGGCCAACTTTTCCAAACCACTGTAACTTTCCCAGGCCACCATAACTCATTTCATTTGATTAGGTTGTCCCAGCACATCCTGCTGGTGCTGGTATCTGAGCTGAGAGAGGAGGAGGAGAGCTCTGTAACATGGGCCCTGTGGAGCTGGTAGTTTGGCACCAAGTTAAGAGGAAAGTCTCTATGCCAACCTCACACTCAATAAATTCAAAGCTCAAGCAATCTGAACATCAATGCATCAGAGTTAAAACTCATGTCTATCAGAGGTTTTACCTACCAACATAACCACCCAACCTGACTGGCACCTTGCCGTCTTGACAGACGATAGTTTGTAAAATGGAGTTATACCTCTCCATAACACAAAACCTAGGCTGAATTTAGACCATGTGTTGCCCATGCAGCATGATCCCTCTCTCGGCTGGTCTAGTTTACTCCAGAGGAAAGGTAACGCCAGTATGTCTGGAACAAGACAAGCTGCAGAAGCTGCTGGATCAGCAAAGCAATGCTCTAACTGTCCACCTGTTGGAGCTTCGATCCTAGACCAGTTGCCAACCAAGGCTTAGGGCCTGGTCTGCCCTGCCATGAGAGAAAGTTAGTCTGGCTTACACCCGCTACATTTGAGGACAAACTTTATGAAGATGACAATAGGCTCAAGGTAACTGCTGCTTTATATAGAAACATTCAGGAAAATATTCATATCTGAGAAGGGAACCTGAGCATTACTGGACCTATCAGAATGCAGTACCACTGATTACATTAACAACAGACAACGATCAGCATCAGCCTACTCTGTAATCTAAGATGCCAGCAAAAGAATTTTTCTGAAACTTTCATCAACTTCACCTTATTTCAATTGTTTCAGATATCCCAGTGTGATGTATGTATGAAGTGCAGTCCTCAAGTAATTCATCACATCTGACAATGGTCACATTTTTTGGGCATGTTATGAGAAAAAATAAACAAGAGAACTTAATGACAAATGGCAAGATTGGGGGGAAAAAAACAAACAAGGGAACGGCAGAGAAGTAAATATCTGGATGGCTTGGCCACGTGGCATGGTCCGGACAACACAGAGCTGATCCACTACTCTGATGATCGTGCAAGATGGCGAAACATGACCACCCACACTTACCGCTTTTGCACATGATTATGATGATGATGACAATGGTCCAGTAACTAGAATATTCTGTGTATGTATGCCTGCAAGATAACACACTTTACCCCCTATGGTAGTAGACAGGAGTGACAATGAAAGAAAGTGCACTAACCTGAGTAGGGATGTGCTTGGTACACAAGCCAGTCAGCATTCTCAGCACATAAGATAAACTTGGCTTGGATAAGAACTCTTTCCACACATCAGAATCAGTCCTGATGATACAAGAACAGTAAATGAACTATTACATGTTTTGGCAATGGCTACTAACATTCTGTCATGAACAGGTAGCATTAATAATCAGTATTCAGTCATGAACAGGAGTATTATTGGTTAGCTTTCTATTGCCAATAGGTAATATTAATGGCTAGCATTATGTCATAAAGTCAGTATTACTAACTAGTACTCTCTCATCAACAGGTATCATTACTAACTAGCATTCTCTCATCAACAGGTATCTTCACTAACTAGCATTCTCTCATCAACAGGTATCATCACTAAAGAGCATTCTCTCATCAACAGGTATCATTACTAACTAGCATTCTCTCATCAACAGGTATCATTACTAACTAGCATTCTCTCATCAACAGGTGTCATTACTAACTAGCATTCTCTCATCAACAGGTATCTTCTTCTGCGTTCATCCAGAGTTTTTCGGACATGATTGCGTTGCACCTGTTTACAGCATAGCTGCGTTCTTGCGCCGTTAGGCCGACACATCCGACTTCAGCGGGCATTTGTTGACTGAGTTAACCTTCCCGGGGATCAACAGATATCAGTACTAATTAGCTTTCTCTCATAACAGGTACCATCACTAACTTTCTTTTGGTCATAAACAGGTAGCATTGCTAACTAGCTTTCTGTCATCAACAGGTATCATTACTAACTAGCATTCTGTCATCAACAGGTATCATTATTAACTAGCATTCTGTCATCAACAGGTATCATTAATAACTAGCCTTATGTCATCAACAGGTATCATTAATAACTAGTCTTATGTCATAAACAGGTATCATTAATATCTAGCCTTATGTCATAAACAGGTATCATTAATAACTAGCCTTATGTCATCAACAGGTATCATTAATAACTAGCCTTATGTCATAAACAGGTATCATTACTAACTAACATTCTGTCATCAACAGGTATCATTACTAACTAGCATTTTGTCATCAACAGGTATCATTAATAACTAGCCTTATGTCATAAACAGGTATCATTAATAACTAGCCTTATGTCATAAACAGGTATCATTACTAACTAACATTCTGTCATCAACAGGTATCATTAATAACTAGCCTTATGTCATAAACAGGTATCATTACTAACTAACATTCTGTCATCAACAGGTATCATTACTAACTAGCATTCTGTCAACAGGTATCATTACTAACTAGCATTCTGTCATCAACAGGTATCATTACTAACTAACATTCTGTCATCAACAGGTATCATTACTAACTAGCATTCTGTCATCAACAGGTATCATTACTAACTAGCATTCTGTCATTAACAGGTATCATTACTAACTAGCATTCTGTCATCAACAGGTATCATTACTAACTAGCATTCTGTCATTAACAGGTATCATTACTAACTAGCATTCTGTCATCAACAGGTATCATTACTAACTAACATTCTGTCATCAACAGGTATCATTACTAACTAACATTCTGTCATTAACAGGTATCATTACTAACTAGCATTCTGTCATCAACAGGTATCATTAATAACTAGCCTTATGTCATCAACAGGTATCATTAATAACTAGCCTTATGTCATAAACAGGTAGCATTATTAACTAACATTCAGTAACAAACAAGCAGCCCTGTGGACAAGCATTCTGTAATGAACACTTAGCATTACTAAATAGCATTCTATCATAGAAAGGTAGCATTATATTATAAATAGCGAGCATTACTTACTACTAATCTATTATGAAAAGGTAGCATAACTGACTAGCATTCTCTCATGACACAATAGCATTACCAGCAACCTTTCGATCATGAAAAAGTAGCATTACCAGCTACCTTTTGATCATGAAAAAGTAGCATTACTGGCTACAATTCTATTATATATAGGAAGCACTACTAACTACCATGAAAAGGTAGCATTATTGGTTAGCATTCTATTATAAAAAGGAAGCAGTACTAGCTACCATTTTATCATGATGAGCCACCTAGCTCATTATTTAACGCTATGCATGTATTGAACTGCATACATGCTAATTGTTACATGAATGAGCACAATAACTGATTAAGTTTTTGCCACTCTCTTGCATGCTCTTTGTCCACTACTACATCTGGTTCCAAACTATGATGGTTTTAGATTCACCGTTACACAATTAGTATAGTTTAAGCTTGTTGAATTATATGAAAGACATGGATATCAACACTAAAGCACTTACGCTAACATTGTCTTAATCTCTGGGGCATGTTTCAGAATGTAGTCCACTGCGGTCTGTACCATGCCATGTTCAAGGATCAAATCTTTCAACCGCATACCATTGGCATTGCTCTGTAGAGTAACCAAATGATTGCTTAAACAAAATATTTAAACAACAATCATACACACAATGTTTAAACTAACAGAAATCATTAGGGCATAGTTACAAATAGACACCGAAATAGAAGTACCATGGAATTCTGTACCTCTGCTGGTATTGACCAGGAGGATTTGTTACAGCTGGAGGATAAAGGCAACTTGCTCAAGCAGTTGTCATTCAGTGGATTGTTAAATCTTTGAGACTGTTTACAAATGTATAGGAAAATTACTGGCTACTCAGCCATGATTAAACTAAATGTTAGCAGGTTTTGATGATATTTCTCTCTCCTTGACTCACATCTATATGCTGACACAGGACAGATGAATGTTCTCAAAATGTTGATCTTGATTGCTGGTGTTGTGTCACAGGTTTCTAACACTTTTTAACCTTTGCATTGCTATGGTCAGTGCTTTCTGACTTCTATTATTGTATAGTCCTTAGTGTTGCTAATTATGCAGCAATGAGTCTATGGAATTTTCAATGCCAGGCAATGTTAACATCAGCTAAGTAACTTACACACACACACACACATATATATATATATATATATATATATATATATATATATATATATATATATATATATATATATACCTCTCCCCCACACACTCTATCTATCTATATATATATATATATAGAGAGAGAGAGAGAGAGTGTGTGCGTGAGATGGGGGGAGAGGTATATATAGTTTTTAAAATAGATTTATACCTCTCCATAATCCATAACACAAAGCCCGGGCTGAACTTAGAGACCATGTGTTGCCCATGCAGCATGATCCCTCTCTCGGCCTGTCTAGTGTACTCCAAAGGAAAGGTAAACCAATACGTCTGGAACAAGACAAGCTGCAGAAGCTGCCGGATCAGCAAAGCAATGCTCTAACTGTCCACCTGTCAGAGCTTCAATCCTAGACCAGTTGCCAACCAAAGCATAGGGCCTGCTCTGCCCTGCCATTTAGTCTTTAGGTTGCATTTCCTCACACATACATACATACATACACCACACACACACATATATATATATATATATATATATATATATATATATATATATATATATATATATATATATATATATATACATATACTACACACACACACACACACACAGATTGTTTTCTTTTTTTTAGTCATATTAGTGTAACATTTGTACATCAATATCTACTAACATATACTAACCTCGATTGCACTGGCAATAGAACAGAAGCAATCCAGATGTATTTCCTCATCTTGACTGTGCTCCTCATCAAACCTGAAACAGAATGATAGATCACATGTATTTCCCTTGTTGCCACCACAAAACAGACAATGCCAGTGATGGAGCTTAATTGTGGACAAAATAATGAACACTGTCAGTTAATTAGTTAGTTAGTTGCGGTTCCAACTTCATGGCAACGGGTCGTCCCCATTATGCTCTGTTCCTGTGCCAGTGAATATCACACAGAATGTTCCTCACTGCTCAATGTGAAAAGTGGAAAAGACAGGAGTCTCGGCAAGCCAACAGCCCATACAGGTACACTGTGCATAATGCCGCTGCCAGAATGCCAACACAAAAGTCCTCCACGAAAAGTAGTTCATCGTTGATGGAATCGGCAGTCACTAGAAAGATTTCATTGACCCGGGTTTTATCCCATATAGCTTGGTCTCTTTCTGCAGGGGGACCCATAGAAAGTGCCGCACAAAGCACAAACTCCGTAGCTCCAGCGACGACTCCCAGGAGTATCCTGAAAAATGCACTCGTGAACCAAAAAAGCAAACCAGTTAATTCAGCAACAGCTGGCCACCATCGTTCCAAACATGCAGTTCACGCTACAAACAACCGAGGACAGATGTAAAAGCATTCCACACAAACTTCACAGCGTCGCGCCACGCACTCACTCAGAAGCAGGGCGATGGAACCATGCACTACCAGTCCAATATGAGGAAAGTGCAAATGCAAACCATAGCAACAAGCGTAAACACCCCAAAGGCCTTAACAGTTCAAATGCCTATCCGTCATGTTGGGGACTGGAAGTCAAGGTGATTCTGTCATACCACTTGGTGATTCTGTCGTACCACTTGATGATTCTGCCGTACCACTTGGTGATTCTGTCATACCACTTGGTGATTCTGTCATACCACTTGGTGATTCTGTCATACCACTTGGTGATTCTGTCATGTTGTTGTTTGTCCATCAAGAATGATGATGACACTGTCAATATTCTCCATATGTGGCTGTTTAACCTGTGAATGCCTTATTTTATATGTGCAAGGGTTGTTTAACTTCACAAAGACCATATTTCAGAAATGTTGAAAGAAGAATTTTAGGTCTCTTAAAATGTCTACTTATAGCAAAATAAAAATATTAATAAAATAATTACTTAACCTACTAAAGGGGTGCCATGATACAAGCATCAACACCCAGTGTAAGATGTCAACGTATTTTCATTGGTATCATCTCTCCAAATAAAAGCATATAAAAATGACTAGGAAACTTGATGAATGAAAGAATAAAATGCACGTTTTGTTCGTAGTCTTTATCAATAAAATAGAAAGAAGAAAAACAAAACAGATAAAAAAATCAATTAAAAAATGAGAATACTTGGAATCTGAAAAGTATCTGATGAACACAAAAACTAGAAATGGAAAATTGAAATATAGAATGAGACAGTAGTGCTAGGAAACAAGATGGAACAGAAAGTGAGACTAAAATGTCTATCACTGTGCACACACATTCATATATACATGTGTGGGTGGCACAGAATACAAAAATAAAACTATATCTCTCTCTCACTCACTCACACTCTCTCAGAAAATGAGACTAAAATGTCTATCACTGTGCACACACATCCGTGTATGCATGTGTGGGTGGCACAAAATACAAAACTAAAACGATATCTCTCTCTCTCACACTCTCTCTCTCTCTCTCTCACTCACTCACTCTCTCTCTCGCACGCACGCACCCACCCATATATATATATATATATATCTCACTCTCTCTCTCTCACTCACTCTCTCTCTCGCACGCACGCACCCACCCATATATATATATATATATATATATATATATATATATATATATATATATATATATATATATATATATATATGGGTGGGTGCGTGCGTGTGAGAGAGAGAGTGAGTGAGAGAGAGTGTGTGAGAGAGAGAGAGAGATATAGTTTTAGTTTTGTATTTTGTGCCACCCACACATGCATATATATATATATATATATATATATATATATATATATATATATATATATATATATATATATATAATGCATATATTTTTTAGTTTTGTTTTCTCTTCCGGGCATACACTGGTGCCCATACACACACTCATGTCTCATTCGATATACTGTCTGGAATGTACTTCTGAGCATTTTCTGCCTAATATCACAAATGTTCCCAAATCCCCTAAACTTTAAATTTGCTGTTCAATCAACTATTCTGTCATCACGTCAGAGTTGATCATTACCTGTTGCCAGAAGTTCGCTAATACCTATGTTCAATGTTTGTCATCATTCAAGTGCAGATCGTAACTTGCCACTACAATTTAATTATTAGTTTAGTTTAGTCGTTGGATCAACAGCACGGCACACGAGTGCAACCCATAAGTGCTCCGTTCTCCTCCTAACTCAAACCTGAGTCTGGAGAAACTCAGCTCCATATTCCATATCCATATTCAATATATCATCATTTAAGAGATGATCATTACCCGCTGCTCATCATCATCAAGTGCCTTGCCACCTGGCATAGGCAATCATGTTTCTTCACATCTCATGATCCCCAATTGAATGTTGCTAGGATTGTATTTAATATATGTCATCATTCGAGCATCGTCATTTCCTGTTGTGAATATTTCATTGCTGTCTACGACCATTATTTAACAGAAGCATTGCTTACTTTTGAAACTGCAGATATGGCTTAAAGTGTGAGATTAAGGCTTCCATCTTGTCATCCTCACCAAAGGCCAGGAAAGGAATCAGTCTCATCAAGGCCTGCAGGACGCTGGGGTTGGAACGCACAAACGTAGAGTTGATCCTATCCAGCATCATCATGAGCTGGTCTTTGTCCCCACACTGCTTGGAAAACTCCTGAGGTTTAAACATTAACAATGTTAGAAAGTATAACATAAACATTCTCAATATAATCCAACAGTAACCTTCTTCTACTCTATAGAAACATTGGTCCTCAACCAAGTCATGTCAAGATGTATTATCATTTTCAGTCTTCTGCAGCTTGCTCCATGTCCTGCTCCATATTATGTCTTCTACCTACCTCTGAAGTCGGAGTGCGTTTGCCTGATAGTGAGGGACACTGGTAATAAGGAAAGCTACTCCACATGCAAAATTCAGTCCAGTGCTACTAAAAGTAGTGTACATGAACTACACTCAAATTCAAAGTGAGCGAGCAAGTGCCCCCAAAAGAATTTCTACCACCTGCACTGTCTTTCCCACTACATACAAATTTCTAATATTCCAGGTGCTTAGTCTTGAATTTAAATAGGTGAAAGGAAATTGGACGGCAATCCAAACGCATTGTTCCTTTCTCTGCACTGCATCATACCTTTTCTCTTGGTTGGCTAAATTATTTTTATTTTTTCTTATCTTTAGACTGGTTAACGGTTGGGTGGATTTTGCAGCTCAAGTTTTCCATGTAATGAGGTCAACCATAAGCCAAACCCTTTAGTCACTTTTACTACATGCCAGGCAACCATGATACCAGTATTTGCTTCAGGTAAGGGCCCCAGTAAGAGTTTAGATAAAGAGCTAGAAAAGACAAACACTGTTACTTTGTACAATAAATAATCCAAGGCTTGCCTATGGAATCAACCAACTTACTGTGTACTTCTCAGGCGGCTGCTCACTAGCTTCAAGGAGGACAATCTCCATGATGTGCAACACTTGCTCAGTGATTGTCTGCCCCTTTGTGCTGGTTGCACCCTCTTGCTCTGACCACAAAGCCTGGGTGAAGGGAACAATCATTTATTAGCCAGATTGTTACATTTACAGATGTTCTATTGATCTTCAGAAGTACTTGATTTACCACCTGGTCAAATCAAGCACTACTGTTGAGATACACAAGGCTTGAAATAACTTGTAAATGAGACTGTGTATCTGTTGTCATCATGTCAATATGAGAGATTGTTTGGTTATCACGGACTATCTGCATTGCAAGTGGATTAATACATAAGTGGTCCCTTAGATCAAGCAAACAGAATTTCGGCTGGTCCAAAATGTGATAGCATTAGTGAGGGTTTGCATCCATATGATCATGGGTGTGTGAACATGTGTAAGCATGGGTAGACATGCAGGTAGGTAGGTAGGTAGGGGTGGGTGTGTGTCTGTGTGTGTGTGTGTGTGTGTGTGCGCGAGCAAAAAAAAAAAAAACCGTCTATAAATAATATTTCCAGTACTGACAGGGTATGTCTGACAAGAGAAATATGACTACTGTGACTTAATCACACACAGCTTCTTCAGCATATACAAAAACCCACCCACCCACAGCATACATTTAAGCTATGATGTAGAAGTCTTAAACATAATTGTACAATCCACACAAATAGGAACATTTAATCAAGAGAATATGAAACAGGTGTCAAATATATAAAAACAGATGGTGAAAGAGAGGGTGATTTGGGGTGGACCAAACGAGACCTATGCTCCACAGGAGTAGGCAGAAAGAAAAATGAGTGGTCATGTTATACACAGCAGGTTATACAGTTCAAAGTTGTCTTTTAACATGTCACACAACCACCTAACTATCTTTGTGATTGCCCAGAAACTTAATTTTTTGGATTTACTTTAATTTCCACATCCGCATCAGATATTAAAATGCTATATTCTATTCTGGGTTGAAAAGCCCATTGTGAATGCAGTTCCACAACCCCGACATACCACAGTTTAAACTACAGAACATGAAATTGTCTAGAAAATCATAAACTGCCAAAAATGCTGAGATTGATTGTGACTAACTTTTAAAAATAAAACCATTGATATGAGAAAGTCAACACCATAGCCAGACTGATAAGAAAAAATGACACTGCCTCTGCTGAAGATGGAACCCACACTACTATCTTGGCAGGCTGGCAAACTAACCACACCACAGCGACTCTTCTATTCTTGCCAACTTATCATTTGTGGATTTTTATCTAGAGCAGCAACAAATTACAGTCTACTCTTCATGACTTCAATTGAAGAAATCTGTAATGTACACAGCATGCACATATATCTTCTCATCTGAGATAGCTAGGCTTTGATCCACTACCATGGGAATCGGGGCAACTATAACCTCCCCAGGTTCCTGACTTGCTAGAATTATGGTCCACTGGTATGGTGACAAAAGGTCAACAACAAAGGTACCTCAGAGGTCAACAACAAAGCAACAACAAAGGTACCTCAGAGGTCAACAACAAAGGTACCTCAGAGGTCAACAACAAAGGTACCTCAGAGGCCAACAACACAGATACCTCACAGGTCAACAACACAGATACCTCACAGGTCAACAACACAGGTACCTCACAGGTCAACAACAAAGGTACCTCACAGGTCAACAACACAGATACCTCAGAGGCCAACAACACAGATACCTCAGAGGTCAACAACACAGATACCTCAGAGGTCAACAACAAAGGTACCTCACAGGTCAACAACAAAGGTACCTCACAGGTCAACAACACAGATACCTCACAGGTCAACAACACAGATACCTCACAGGTCAACAACACAGGTACCTCACAGGTCAACAACACAGATACCTCACAGGTCAACAACACAGATACCTCACAGGTCAACAACACAGATACCTCACAGGTCAACAACACAGATACCTCACAGGTCAACAACACAGATACCTCACAGGTCAACAACAAAGGTACCTCACAGGTCAACAACACAGATACCTCACAGGTCAACAACACAGATACCTCACAGGTCAACAACACAGATACCTCACAGGTCAACAACACAGATACCTCACAGGTCAACAACACAGATATCTCACAGGTCAACAACACAGGTACCTCACAGGTCAACAACACAGATACCTCACAGGTCAACAACACAGATACCTCACAGGTCAACAACACAGATACCTCACAGGTCAACAACACAGATACCTCACAGGTCAACAACACAGATACCTCACAGGTCAACAACACAGATACCTCACAGGTCAACAACACAGATACCTCACAGGTCAACAACACAGATACCTCACAGGTCAACAACACAGGTACCTCACAGGTCAACAACACAGATACCTCACAGGTCAACAACACAGATACCTCACAGGTCAACAACACAGGTACCTCACAGGTCAACAACAAAGGTACCTCACAGGTCAACAACACAGATACCTCAGAGGCCAACAACACAGATACCTCACAGGTCAACAACACAGATACCTCACAGGTCAACAACACAGATACCTCACAGGTCAACAACAAAGGTACCTCACAGGTCAACAACACAGATACCTCACAGGTCAACAACAAAGGTACCTCACAGGTCAACAACACAGATACCTCACAGGTCAACAACAAAGGTACCTCACAGGTCAACAACACAGGTACCTCACAGGTCAACAACACAGATACCTCACAGGTCAACAACACAGATACCTCACAGGTCAACAACACAGGTACCTCACAGGTCAACAACACAGATACCTCACAGGTCAACAACACAGATACCTCACAGGTCAACAACACAGATACCTCACAGGTCAAACAACACAGATACCTCACAGGTCAACACACAGATACATCACAGGTCAACAACACAGATACCTCACAGGTCAACAACAAAGGTACCTACAGGTCAACGAACACAGATACCTCACAGGTCCAACAACAAAGGTACCTCACAGGTCAACAACACAGATACCTCACAGGTCAACAACAAAGGTACCTCACAGGTCAACAACACAGATACCTCACAGGTCAACAACACAGATACCTCACAGGCCAACAACACAGATACCTCACAGGTCAACAACAAAGATACCTCACAGGTCAACAACACAGATACCTCACAGGTCAACAACACAGATACCTCACAGGTCAACAACACAGATACCTCACAGGTCAACAACACAGATACCTCACAGGTCAACAACACAGATACCTCACAGGTCAACACACAGATACCTCACAGGTCAACAACACAGATACCTCACAGGTCAAACAACAACGGTACCTCACAGGTCAACAACACAGATACCTCAGAGGCCGAACAACACAGATACCTCAGAGGTCAACAACAAAGGTACCTCAGAGGTCAACACAAAGGTACCTCAGAGGTCAACAACAAAGGTACCTCAGAGGTCAACAACAAAGGTACCTCAGAGGTCATACAACATAGATACCTCACAGGTCAACAACACAGGATATCTCACAGGTCAACAACACAGGTACCTCACAGGTCAACAACACAGATACCTTCACAGGTCAACAACACAGATACCTCACAGGTCAACAACACAGATACCTCACAGGTCAACAACACAGATACCTCAACAGGTCAACACACAGATACCTCACAGGTCAACAACACAGATACTCACAGGTCAAAACACACAGATACCTCACAGGTCAACAACACAGATACCGCACAGGTCAACAACACAGGTACCTCACAGGTCAACACACAGATACCTCACAGGTCAACAACACAGATACCTCACAGGTCAACAACACAGGTACCTCACAGGTCAACAACAAAGAGTACCTCACAGGGCAACAACACAGATACCTCATAGGCCAACAACACAGATACCTCACAGGTCACAACACAGATACCTCACAGGTCAACAACACAGGTACCTCACAGGTAACAACAAAGGTACCTCAGCAGGTCAAACAACAAAGATACCTCAGAGGTCAAAAACACAAAGGTACAACAGACACAGGTCAACAACAAAGGTACCTCACAGGTCAACAACACAGATACCTCACAGGTCAACAACACAGATAC
Organism: Cepaea nemoralis; assembly: GCA_014155875.1. Lineage (NCBI taxonomy): Eukaryota > Metazoa > Mollusca > Gastropoda > Stylommatophora > Helicidae > Cepaea > Cepaea nemoralis. Next base: position 110,470 of record JACEFZ010028019.1, read on the forward strand.
CTCACAGGTCAACAACACAGGTACCTCACAGGTCAACAACACAGATACCTCACAGGTCAACAACACAGATACCATCACAGTCAACAACACAGATACCTCACAGGTCAACAACAACAGATACCTCACAGGTCAACAACAACAGATACCTCACAGGTCAACAACACAGATACCTCACAGGTCAACAACAAAGGTACCTCACAGGTCAACAACACAGATACCTCACAGGTCAACAACAAAGGTACCTCACAGGTCAACAACACAGATACCTCACAGGTCAACAACACAGGTACCTCACAGGTCAACAACACAGGTACCTCACAGGTCAACAACACAGATACCTCACAGGTCAACAACACAGATTACCTCACAGGTCAACAACACAGATACCTCACAGGTCAACAACACAGGTACCATCACAGGTCAACAACACAGATACCTCACAGGTCAACAACACAGATACCTCACAGGTCAACAACACAGATACCTCACAGGTCAACAACCACACAGATACCTCACAGGTCAACAACACAGATACCTCACAGGTCAACAACAAAGGTACCTCACAGGTCAACAACACAGATACCTCACAGGTCAACAACAAAGGTACCTCACAGGTCAACAACACAGATACCTCACAGGTCAACAACAAAGTACCTCACAGGTCAACAACACAGATACCTCCAGGTTCAACAACACAGATACCTCACAGGCCAACAACACAGATCCCTCACAGTTCAACACAAAGATACCTCACAGGTCAACAACACAGATACCTCACAGGTCAACAACACAGATACCTCACAGGTCAACAACACAGATACCTCACAGGTCAACAACACAGATACCTCACAGGGTCAACAACACAGATACCTCACAGGTCAACACACAGATACCTCACAGGTCCAACAACACAGATACCTCACAGGTCAACAACAAAGGTACCTCACAGGTCAACAACAGCAGATACCTCAGAGGCCAAAAACACAGATACCTCAGAGGTCAACAACAAAGGTACCATCAGAGGTCACAACAAAGGTACCTCAGAGGTCAACAACAAAGGTACCTCAGAGGTCAACAACAAAGGTACCTCAGAGGTCAACAACATAGATACCTCACAGGTCAACAACACAGATACCTCACAGGTCAACAACAAAGGTACCTCAGAGGTCAACAACACAGATACCTCACAGGTCAACAACACAGATACCTCAGAGGCCAACAACACAGATACCTCAGAGGTCAACAACAAAGATACCTCAGAGGTCAACAACAAAGGTACCTCAGAGGCCAACAACACAGATACCTCAGAGGTCAACAACAAAGGTACTCACAGGTCACAACAAAGGTACCTCACAGGTCAACAACACAGATACCTCACAGGTCAACAACAAAGATACCTCCCAGAGTCAACAACACAGGTAACCATCACAGGTCAACAACACAGATACCTCACAGGTCAACAACACGATACCTCAAAGAGTCAACAACACAGATACCTCACGAGTGTCAACAAACACAGATACCTCACAGGTCAACAACACAGATACCTCAGCAGGTCAACAAACAAAGGTACCTCACAGGTCAACAACACAGATACCTCACAGGTCAACAACAACAGATACCTCACAGGTCAACAACACAGATACTCACAGGTCAACAAACACAGATACTCACAGGTCAACAACACAGATACCTCACAGGTCAACAACACAGATACCTCACAGGTCAACAACACAGATACCTCACAGGTCAACAACACAGATACCTCACAGGTCAACAACACAGATACCTCACAGGTCCAACAACACAGGTACCTCACAGGTCACAACACAGATACCTCAACAGGTCAACAACAAAGGATACCTCACAGGTCAACAACACAGATACCTCACAGGTCAACAACACAGATACCTCACAGGTCAACAACACAGATACCTCACAGGTCAACAACAAAGGATACCTCACAGGTCAACAACACAGATACCTCACAGGTCAACAACACAGATACCTCACAGGTCAACAACACAGATACCTCACAGGTCAACAACACAGATACCTCACAGGTCAACAACACAGATACCTCACAGGTCAACAACACAGTACCTCACAGGTCAACAACACAGATACCTCACAGGTCAACAACACAGATACCTCACAGGTCAACAACACAGATACCTCACAGGTCACAACACAGATACCTCACAGGTCCAACAACAAAGGTACCTCACGAGGTCAACAACACAGATACCTCACAGGTCAACAACAAAGGTAGCCTCAAAGGTCAACAACACAGATACCTCACAGGTCAACAACAAAGGTACCTCACAGGTCAACAACACAGATACCTCACAGGTCAACCAACACAGATACCTCACAGGTCAACAACACAGATACCTCACAGGTCAACAACACAGATACCTCACAGGTCAACAACACAGATACCTCACAGGTCAACAACACAGATACCTCACAGGTCAACAACACAGATACCTCACAGGTCAACAACAAAGGTACCTCACAGGTCAACAACACAGATACCTCAGAGGCCAACAACACAGATACCTCAGAGGTCAACAACAAAGGTACCTCAGAGGTCAATAACAAAGGTACCTCAGAGGTCAACAACAAAGGTACCTCAGAGGTCAACAACAAAGGTACCTCAGAGGTCAACAACATAGATACCTCACAGGTCAACAACACAGATACCTCACAGGTCAACAACAAAGGTACCTCAGAGGTCAACAACACAGATACCTCACAGGTCAACAACACAGATACCTCAGAGGCCAACAACACAGATACCTCAGAGGTCAACAACAAAGGTACCTCAGAGGTCAACAACAAAGGTACCTCAGAGGCCAACAACACAGATACCTCAGAGGTCAACAACAAAGGTACCTCACAGGTCAACAACAAAGGTACCTCACAGGTCAACAACACAGATACCTCACAGGTCAACAACACAGATACCTCACAGGTCAACAACACAGATACCTCACAGGCCAACAACACAGATACCTCACAGGTCAACAACACAGGTACCTCACAGGTCAACAACACAGATACCTCACAGGTCAACAACACAGATACCTCACAGGTCAACAACACAGATACCTCAGAGGCCAACAACACAGATACCTCACAGGTCAACAACAAAGGTACCTCACAGGTCAACAACACAGATACCTCAGAGGCCAACAACACAGATACCTCAGAGGTCAACAACAAAGGTACCTCAGAGGTCAACAACAAAGGTACCTCAGAGGTCAACAACAAAGGTACCTCAGAGGTCAACAACAAAGGTACCTCAGAGGTCAACAACACAGATACCTCACAGGTCAACAACACAGATACCTCACAGGTCAACAACACAGATACCTCACAGGTCAACAACACAGATACCTCACAGGTCAACAACACAGGTACCTCACAGGTCAACAACAAAGGTACCTCAGAGGTCAACAACAAGGTACCTCAGAGGTCAACAACAAAGGTACCTCAGAGGTCAACAACAAAGGTACCTCAGAGGTCAACAACAAAGGTACCTCAGAGGTCAACAACAAAGGTACCTCACAGGCCAACAACACAGATACCTCACAGGTCAACAACACAGATACCTCACAGGTCAACAACACAGATACCTCACAGGTCAACAACAAAGGTACCTCAGAGGTCAACAACAAAGGTACCTCACAGGCCAACAACACAGATACCTCACAGGTCAACAACACAGATACCTCACAGGTCAACAACACAGATACCTCACAGGTCAACAACAAAGGTACCTCAGAGGTCAACAACAAAGGTACCTCAGAGGTCAACAACACAGATACCTCAGAGGCCAACAACACAGATACCTCAGAGGTCAACAACAAAGGTACCTCAGAGGTCAACAACAAAGGTACCTCAGAGGCCAACAACACAGATACCTCAGAGGCAACAACACAGATACCTCAGAGGTCAACAACACAGGTACCTCAGAGGTCAACAACACAGATACCTCAGAGGCCAACAACACAGATACCTCCAGAGGTCAACAACAAAGGTACCTCACAGGTCAACAACAAAGGTACCTCAGAGGCCAACAACACAGATACCTCAGAGGCCAACAACACAGATACCTCAGAGGTCAACAACACAGATACCTCAGAGGCCAACAACACAGATACCTCAGAGGTCAACAACAAAGGTACCTCAGAGGCCAACAACACAGATACCTCAGAGGTCAACAACAAAGGTACCTCACAGGCCAACAACACAGATACCTCAGAGGTCAACAACAAAGGTACCTCACAGGCCAACAACACAGATACCTCACAGGTCAACAACAAAGCAACAACAAAGGTACCTCACAGGTCAACAACACAGATACCTCACAGGTCAACAACACAGGTACCTCACAGGTCAACAACAAAGCAACAACAAAGGTACCTCACAGGTCAACAACACAGATACCTCACAGGTCAACAACACAGGTACCTCACAGGTCAACAACAAAGGTACCTCAGAGGTCAACAACACAGGTACCTCAGAGGTCAACAACAAAGGTACCTCAGAGGTCAACAACAAAGGTACCTCAGAGGTCAACAACAAAGGTACCTCAGAGGTCAACAACAAAGGTACCTCACAGGCCAACAACACAGATACCTCACAGGTCACAACACAGATACCTCACAGGTCAACAACACAGATACCTCACAGGTCAACAACAAAGGTACCTCAGAGGTCACACAAAAGGTACCTCACAGGCCAACAACACAGATACCTCACAGGTCAACAACACAGATACCTCACAGGTCAACAACACAGATACCTCACAGGTCAACAACAAAGGTACCTCAGAGGTCAACAACAAAGGTACCTCAGAGGCCAACAACACAGATACCTCAGAGGCCAACAACACAGATACCTCAGAGGTCAACAACAAAGGTACCTCAGAGGTCAACAACACAGATACCTCAGAGGCCAACAACACAGATACCTCAGAGGTCAACAACAAAGGTACCTCACAGGTCAACAACAAAGGTACCTCAGAGGCCAACAACACAGATACCTCAGAGGCCAACAACACAGATACCTCACAGGTCAACAACACAGATACCTCACAGGTCAACAACAAAGGTACCTCAGAGGCCAACAACACAGATACCTCAGAGGCCAACAACACAGATACCTCACAGGTCAACAACACAGATACCTCACAGGTCAACAACAAAGCAACAACAAAGGGATCTCAGAGGTCAACAACAAAGGTACCTCAGAGGCCAATAACACAGATACCTCAGAGGCCAACAACACAGATACCTCACAGGTCAACAACAAAGGTACCTCAGAGGCCAACAACACAGATACCTCAGAGGCCAACAACACAGATACCTCACAGGTCAACAACACAGATACCTCACAGGTCAACAACAAAGCAACAACAAAGGGATCTCAGAGGTCAACAACAAAGGTACCTCAGAGGCCAACAACAAAGGTACCTCAGAGGTCAACAACACAGATACCTCAGAGGTCAACAACAAAGGTACCTCAGAGGTCAACAACAAAGGTACCTCAGAGGCCAACAACACAGATACCTCAGAGGCCAACAACACAGATACCTCAGAGGTCAACAACAAAGGTACCTCAGAGGTCAACAACACAGATACCTCAGAGGCCAACAACACAGATACCTCAGAGGTCAACAACAAAGGTACCTCACAGGTCAACAACAAAGGTACCTCAGAGGCCAACAACACAGATACCTCAGAGGCCAACAACACAGATACCTCACAGGTCAACAACACAGATACCTCACAGGTCAACAACACAGATACCTCACAGGTCAACAACACAGATACCTCACAGGTCAACAACACAGATACCTCACAGGTCAACAACAAAGCAACAACAAAGGGATCTCAGAGGTCAACAACAAAGGTACCTCAGAGGCCAACAACACAGATACCTCAGAGGCCAACAACACAGATACCTCACAGGTCAACAACACAGATACCTCACAGGTCAACAACAAAGCAACAACAAAGGGATCTCAGAGGTCAACAACAAAGGTACCTCAGAGGCCAACAACACAGATACCTCAGAGGCCAACAACACAGATACCTCACAGGTCAACAACAAAGCAACAACAAAGGGATCTCACAGGTCAACAACAAAGGTACCTCAGAGGCCAACAACACAGATACCTCAGAGGCCAACAACACAGATACCTCACAGGTCAACAACACAGATACCTCACAGGTCAACAACACAGGTACCTCACAGGTCAACAACACAGGTACCTCAGAGGCCAACAACACAGATACCTCAGAGGCCAACAACACAGATACCTCACAGGTCAACAACAAAGCAACAACAAAGGGATCTCACAGGTCAACAACAAAGGTACCTCAGAGGCCAACAACACAGATACCTCAGAGGCCAACAACACAGATACCTCACAGGTCAACAACACAGGTACCTCACAGGTCAACAACAAAGGTACCTCAGAGGCCAACAACACAGATACCTCAGAGGCCAACAACACAGATACCTCACAGGTCAACAACACAGATACCTCACAGGTCAACAACAAAGCAACAACAAAGGGATCTCAGAGGTCAACAACAAAGGTACCTCAGAGGCCAACAACAAAGGTACCTCAGAGGTCAACAACACAGATACCTCAGAGGTCAACAACAAAGGTACCTCACAGGCCAACAACACAGATACCTCACAGGTCAACAACAAAGGTACTCCTACTTCACTCACCAAATTCAGAGCTCCTAACATGATGTTGATTGAGTTGAGTTCTGGCAGGGTCAGATGTTGTCTGTTCACTTTCACGTTGACACTGTAAGAGAAGAGCTTGAGGAGGACCACCATCAGCTGCTTGCCCAGTATGAGATCTCTAATTGATGCCAGCCTGGCAATAAAAGAACAATGCCAACATTTACTATCAGCAGTTTCATTAATCACATGCTGCACTCCTTTTAATAACAAAATTACTAACAAAGCAAATATGAATGAAAATTGTAAATATGAGTGAGCCAGCAATTCACTGTACCAATAAAATACAAAATTACTATGGGGTGTTTTGGTTTAAAATATTGTTGGTGTTTGCCAAGACTGTAGTGTAAACAAATACATCAGAAGATGAATTAATTCATTCAAAAACTCATCCCAAAGATAGACAAGTTTGATCATTCATGCCATTTGGAAAAGCACTTGATAATGGCATCGAAGTCTTTTGCCTTGACAGTTATCTGCAGTGTGCAATTCAGATGTTTCATAGATGAAAATGATAATAGTATAACTAGAAAGATCTTTCTCTAGAACAAACAAAAAAAAGCAAACAAAATGAAGGAAGACCTAAAACATGGTGAAGAGAATGAGACAGATGATTAATTTGGGAAGGACATAGGGAGGAGATAGCAAAAGGTAGGATGGACTGGTTGAGGGCTTGTGCTCTAATGAGAGATAGAGGGAAGAAGTTAAAAACATGTTTATTACTAAGGAATAGAACTCTTGTCTCCAGATTTACAAAAGAAGTGTTCTAACTGCTATTATCTGCAGCACAACTGAAACAGTATACATTATTCCCAATGAATTAACACTGATCTGTGTACTTACCTCTCCAGCATAACCTCAAGTCCACCACAGTCTTCAGGACGGTGGCCATTTTGTAGACATCTTCTTTGTCAATATCGTCTTCTGCAGGAAAAATAACAAATACAAAGTCAAGAAGCTACAAAATAAATGTGTTTAATAAACACGTCAGGTTAGTGCTTCTAATAATTCACACCAAACTTTTCCGAGATACAGAAACAGCTTCATCTCATGGATTCCTAAAGGGCACTTTAAAAAGAAAAAAAAAACACTGATAATAATCGACAGGATGACTTTGACAATGTTATGTATAATAATCTACCTAACTTTGACCATGTACAATAATCTACCTGAAGGCTTTGACAATGTTATACATAATAATCTACCTACCTGATGACTGTGGCAATGTTATGTATAATAATTTACCCAATGACTTTAAAAATGTACAAATCTTACCTGATCCTGAATCAAGAGAGTTGACCATATCTTCCGTAGCGTCTCCCAGGAGACCTCGCATGCGATATAATACTGGCCATTGGCTCACCCTGGCATGACGAGAGAACACATTTTAAATGAACATGCTAGCATTCAAATGTGGTGTCATAACCTTATGGCATGCAATTAAGAACATTCTTTCTATGGAGGAGCTAACATAGCACAGTGGTTAGTACACTTCCATTACCAACACGGTGGCATGAAGTTTACTCCTCAGCAGTGGTAAAATTGGATTTGTACGGCTGTGTGGTTGACCAGGCCTCATACATCTCATAAAATGGATACAACAAGTTGCAATTCATCCTGCTTCATACAACCCATAAAATGGATACAAGTTGGGATTCATCCTGCTTCATACAAATCATAAATTGGGCACCACAAGTTTGGATTGGCCCCGCCTCATACAACTCATAAAATAAATACCAACATTTTTTTGTGCGTGATAATATGGCTTTGGGATTCACCTTACATCATAAAACCCATTAAAAAGTATAATGTAAATTAGAGTTGATGTCATGCAACTCATAAAATCAGCAATTTTTTTGTATGATCAATATGACTGAGATATAAATCTATCTTCATACATCCCATAAAATGGATACCTACAAATGGGGTTGGCCCAGCCTCATCCAACTCATAAAATAGATACCAAAGAAATGTTTCTGACATGCAGCAGTCAGGAAAAGAATTGGTCATCACATCTATTATGTTGTAACTTAGCAAAGATAATAGTCTAATAACTGACACCCTAATGACAGCATTTGTCACAAGATTACTTTTAGCTCTTAAAAGAAGACGAAAGATTTCTCATGAAAAACATAATAAAATAAGATTATTTCTCTTTCTTAATATATAATCACAACTTGAATCTAATGGTAATTATGTGATATAATACTGCAAAACTGCAACAATAAAAAGAGTGTTGAAGTGCTACATGGAACCTGTACTTCTGCATGAATGTGAAACGTGGACAATGAGCAGGCAGGCTGAAAAACAACTAATGCAGGGGAAATTTGGTTTCTGAATAAAATGCAAATAATACCATGGACAGACAGAAAAAACCACTGAGCAAGTCCTACAAGAGGCAATGAAAATAATAAACTGATTAGAGATATTAGACGTAGACAGTCAAATATTTTTTGGGCACGTTATGAGAAGAAATAAACAGAGAACTTTATGACAACTGGCAAGAACAAGGGGAAGGCAGAGAAGTAAATATTTGGATGACTTGGCCAGAACAAGAACAGAGAGTTGATCCATGACTCTGGTGATTGTGTGAGATGATGAAACATGACAGCCCACGCTTACTGGCATGGCACATGATGATGATAATACTGCTAGCAATCACTAGCCTTTGTGGATCAAAATATTTATACAAGGCATTTATACAAGGTATTTATACAAGATAAAGCTAGTGGTAGTAGCCCTACAGCTGATACTGCTGTTGGAGTGTGAAGTATAAGGCCTGCACATATTCTAGGTAGCAACCTAATGAGGTGGGATGGCCAAGTTCATTCCTCATCACCTTTCTTTCCCACTCCCAGAATATTCTGGACATTGTCTGGCACCCAGTTTTATGAGGATGGGCCAACCCCATAGACACACGGGTAGGAAAAATGCATTTTCTGGGGACTGAGCCCAGACTATTATCCAAGCTCTCTAACCAATGTAGCTCCAAAAATAGATAACTAGACTAAAAATTCTACCACATGACAAACATATAAAAATAATCCATAAGAAAAGAACTGAAAACAAAACAACTGCTGAAATACTGACATTCAAAAAGATGTAATTATGAAGAGTGAATTCCCAACTGATAATGCTTTGCAATGAAATACTTATACCATCCATGAAAGGAAACAAGGACAATTCTCTTAGTGTGAGAAGATGATATAGTTTACTAATACCCCACCTGTAATAACCTGTCACTTTACTGCCTATAGCACCTTGCTGAGTGGGGGGGGGGGGGGGGTGTCTTGAGCCTGAAGAATCAAAGCCGCCTGGCTAGTGCAGTCACCGCGAACTGTGCAGGTTAGGATTTTCTTTTTGCCCCCGACCAAAAAAATCCACGCCTTTCTGGGAATTCAAACCCGGGTCTCCCGAAGGAGAACCCGGCATCTTTGGCCACTCTGCCAGCCGCTCCTCTATCTATGAATCCAAAAGTATTCTCTATAGAAAATTCCCCACCAAACCAACCAATTCTTGTGACAGTTAGTGTATATCTCTACAGTAGAACAAATAACTCACCTCTCCGTGCTCTGGCAGCCAAATCTTCTTGTAGACCTCTTTGACGGGCAGATCCAGACTGATGATCTTTTTGCTGACCAAAGCTGGTGAAAGAATAGTTTAGTGAAACAAGTTTAAGATAGATAAAACAAAGTCCATCTGCACACTGATACCACATTCTTTGTCCTATCTTCATCCATAATCATGAAAATCAATAGGACATTATCCCCCTCTCCTCGCTGTATAATCTAATTCTACATGTGACCTTCCACAGGTGCCAACTCTTGATAAGGTTTTTAAAAAATAATATTCCATTTCCAGCAAATATTTTAGCAAATTTCGAGCTTGAGACTATAACCAACAACTATCTGTCAGCTGTTAGCACACCAGTTATTCTTCTGTTATACACTGGCATCTGTTGAATATTTGTGATTTACTGCAATTGTGCTTTCTCGTTTTTCTAACCCATGTAGAAGTACTGATGTGATATTCTAGCTGAATATGCCAATTTTGACACGTTTTCAATTTCTTATGATTTCCATACAGTTCCCAATAATTTATGCTTGATGTAAACTTTACTCACAGGTCATGCAATTACAAGGATGTGAAGTGATAAAGCTTTGATTTATAATGAGTCATAGCATTAAAAAGCATATTTTCTATTCTCATTGTTAATTTCCTTCCCTCAAGCCAGGTGACAGCTAGGGGAACTGTTAAGAATGTGTGTGAAATGATGGAATCACTTAGTAATAACAGATATGGCAGTAAAATGAATGATCTAATAAAAAGTTAGATGCATATCTTTTACAGGACACCACAGTCACCCCAGCATTTTTTTGGCTGTATGTGATTTCTTGGCAAGTTTACATTCAGTAGTTTGCCATTGCTTTCTGAACAACCAGCACACATACCATATTGTATGAATACCAAAGCAAAGCTGTCTGCTGCAATATCTTCCGCAGCTGTGTTGTGAATGTGATATGCCGGATTATGAATTACCCCTTCACCATACAGCTGCATGACCTAATAAAGCTAAGCAAATAAAACACATTTAAAGAAATTACCTCCATTCCTGTGTCATCTTCAAGCAGGGCAACCAGTTCACAGTCTGAAATAAAGTCATGAAAGTCATATTTTAGAATTAAACTAACATTCAGTATTCACATTAAATGCCAATAACGCAAATCGGGAACATTGTCTAGTTTCTCAATCCCCTTTCAATGGATGTGTTTCACACTCAGTTATGCACCTCTCAAGCCTCATGTCTGTTGTGTTTACTACCTCCCATCAAATTCCATCCAAGATAACAAACAGGCTCAATCAGACTAGGTTTTCCTTCCCAACAATTCTGCCAGGGCAATGGCCTTGTGGTGTACTCTTTACAAATGCCAACTGCTAAGCAATTTTAAATATGCACAGCTTACACACAGAACCTCTTGCTGATCTGAGAAAGCTAGGTATCAGATCTTACTACCCAAGAGATCAGCATCGCGATATCATTAGAAGCCAATGTTTAATCCCTAGCTCAATGCTGGAGTGAACCTGCTAACTTCTGAGCCAGAGTTGGAAACCAAAACCTCTCAGCTTCACTGCTTCCAGCATGCTAATCAATAAATTAGCATCCACATACTTTGGCATCTGCTGGTAATGACTGAGCACCTACAGATCTGCCCTATGTGCAGTTACATCAGTTCAGGGTAACAGTCATTAATACCCTCACTGTCACAGCTCAAGACTAGTATCATGAGTATGACTTTATTACCACAAACTCCCCAAACTGAAAGATTATGATGCTTACCCATGCAGATTTTGTTCTTGATGTCCCTCATTAAAGGACCCATGCCTGGCTCTGTGGAGCTGTAAGGATTACCCAGCATTCTTCCCTGTAGGAAATCTTCCTGCTGTGGGTCTTTCTCCAGAATCAGAAAGAACTCTGCCACATCATTCTCCTCCTGCAAGAAATCCAAATAAAGTTAACAATGCTGCCATGACCTCATCACAACAAATAACTAACAATTTTTCAGTCCCAAACCACCTCATTCACTAGCACAATATATCTGTAAAACCAGAATTATTGAGGCAAGTCTTTTTTCTGCACTTAACTCACTCTTGTCAGTGCAATACATTCACAATATTAGTCTCCTGGAAAAGATTGCCTCAAATGAGTTAAGGGAAAAAAGATTGTCAAAAATTGGGTTTTACAGAAATTGTCTAGTGTATTTTGGGACTGAAAATTGTTTATTTTTGGATGAGGCAGGCAGTTTGATTTTGGATTTTTTCAAAATGATTGGAGAGCCATCAGAAAGACCACAGGGAAATTCTCAGGGAAGATGCTGGGTAATCCTTACAGCTCCACAGAGCCAGGCATGGGTCCTTTAATGAGGGACATCAAGAACAAAATCTGCATGGGTAAGCATCATAATCTTTCAGTTTGGGGAGTTTGTGGTAATAAAGTCATACTCATGATACTAGTCTTGAGCTGTGACAGTGAGGGTATTAATGACTGTTACCCTGAACTGATGTAACTGCACATAGGGCAGATCTGTAGGTGCTCAGTCATTACCAGCAGATGCCAAAGTATGTGGATGCTAATTTATTGATTAGCATGCTGGAAGCAGTGAAGCTGAGAGGTTTTGGTTTCCAACTCTGGCTCAGAAGTTAGCAGGTTCACTCCAGCATTGAGCTAGGGATTAAACATTGGCTTCTAATGATATCGCGATGCTGATCTCTTGGGTAGTAAGATCTGATACCTAGCTTTCTCAGATCAGCAAGAGGTTCTGTGTGTAAGCTGTGCATATTTAAAATTGCTTAGCAGTTGGCATTTGTAAAGAGTACACCACAAGGCCATTGCCCTGGCAGAATTGTTGGGAAGGAAAACCTAGTCTGATTGAGCCTGTTTGTTATCTTGGATGGAATTTGATGGGAGGTAAACACAACAGACATGAGGCTTGAGAGGTGCATAACTGAGTGTGAAACACATCCATTGAAAGGGGATTGAGAAACTAGACAATGTTCCCGATTTGCGTTATTGGCATTTAATGTGAATACTGAATGTTAGTTTAATTCTAAAATATGACTTTCATGACTTTATTTCAGACTGTGAACTGGTTGCCCTGCTTGAAGATGACACAGGAATGGAGGTAATTTCTTTAAATGTGTTTTATTTGCTTAGCTTTATTAGGTCATGCAGCTGTATGGTGAAGGGGTAATTCATAATCCGGCATATCACATTCACAACACAGCTGCGGAAGATATTGCAGCAGACAGCTTTGCTTTGGTATTCATACAATATGGTATGTGTGCTGGTTGTTCAGAAAGCAATGGCAAACTACTGAATGTAAACTTGCCAAGAAATCACATACAGCCAAAAAAATGCTGGGTTGACTGTGTGTCCTGTAAAAGATATGCATCTAATTTTTTATTAGATCATTCATTTTACTGCCATATCTGTTATTACTAAGTGATTCCATCTTTTTCACACACATTCTTAACAGTTCCCTAGCTGTCACCTGGCTTGAGGGAAGGAAATTAACAATGAGAATAGAAAATATGCTTTTTAATGCTATGACTTATTATAAATCAAAGCTTTATCACTTCACATCCTTGTAATTGCATGACCTGTGAGTAAAGTTTACATCAAGCATAAATTATTGGAACTGTATGGAAATCATAAGAAATTGAAAACGTGTCAAAATTGGCATATTCAGCTAGAATATCACATCAGTACTTCTACATGGGTTAGAAAAAACGAGAAAGCACAATTGCAGTAAATCACAAATATTCAACAGATGCCAGTGTATAACAGAAGAAAACTGGTGTGCTAACAGCTGACAGATAGTTGTTGGTTATAGTCTCAAGCTCGAAATTTGCTAAAATATTTGCTGGAAATGGAATATTATTTTTAAAAACTTATCAAGAGTTTGGCACCTGTGGAAGGTCACATGTAGAATTAGATTATACAGCGAGGAGAGGGGGATAATGTCCTATTGATTTTCATGATTATGGATGAAGATAGGACAAAGAATGTGGTATCAGTGTGCAGATGGACTTTGTTTTATCTATCTTAAACTTGTTTCACTAAACTATTCTTTCACCAGCTTTGGTCAGCAAAAAGATCATCAGTCTGGATCTGCCCGTCAAAGAGGTCTACAAGAAGATTTGGCTGCCAGAGCACGGAGAGGTGAGTTATTTGTTCTACTGTAGAGATATACACTAACTGTCACAAGAATTGGTTGGTTTGGTGGGAATTTTCTATAGAGAATACTTTTGGATTCATAGATAGAGGAGCGGCTGGCAGAGTGGCCAAAGATGCCGGGTTCTCCTTCGGGAGACCCGGGTTTGAATTCCCAGAAAGGCGTGGATTTTTTTGGTCGGGGGCAAAAAGAAAATCCTAACCTGCACAGTTCGCGGTGACTGCACTAGCCAGGCGGCTTTGATTCTTCAGGCTCAAGACACCCCCCCCCCCCCCCCACTCAGCAAGGTGCTATAGGCAGTAAAGTGACAGGTTATTACAGGTGGGGTATTAGTAAACTATATCATCTTCTCACACTAAGAGAATTGTCCTTGTTTCCTTTCATGGATGGTATAAGTATTTCATTGCAAAGCATTATCAGTTGGGAAATTTCACTCTTCATAATTACATCTTTTTGAATGTCAGTATTTCAGCAGTTGTTTTGTTTTCAGTTCTTTTCTTATGGATTATTTTTATATGTTTGTCATGTGGTAGAATTTTTAGTCTAGTTATCTATTTTTGGAGCTACATTGTTAGAGAGCTTGGATAATAGTCTGGGCTCAGTCCCCAGAAAATGCATTTTTCCTACCCGTGTGTCTATGGGGTTGGCCCATCCTCATAAAACTGGGTGCCAGACAATGTCCAGAATATTCTGGGAGTGGGAAAGAAAGGTGATGAGGAATGAACTTGGCCATCCCACCTCATTAGGTTGCTACCTAGAATATGTGCAGGCCTTATACTTCACACTCCAACAGCAGTATCAGCTGTAGGGCTACTACCACTAGCTTTATCTTGTATAAATACTTGTATAAATGCCTTGTATAAATATTTTGATCCACAAAGGCTAGTGATTGCTAGCAGTATTATCATCATCATGTGCCATGCCAGTAAGCGTGGGCTGTCATGTTTCATCATCTCACACAATCACCAGAGTCATGGATCAACTCTCTGTTTTTGTTCTGGCCAAGTCATCCAAATATTTACTTCTCTGCCTTCCCCTTGTTCTTGCCAGTTGTCATAAAGTTCTCTGTTTATTTCTTCTCATAACGTGCCCAAAAAATATTTGACTGTCTACGTCTAATATCTCTAATCAGTTTATTATTTTCATTGCCTCTTGTAGGACTTGCTCAGTGGTTTTTTCTGTCTGTCCATGGTATTATTTGCATTTTATTCAGAAACCAAATTTCCCCTGCATTAGTTGTTTTTCAGCCTGCCTGCTCATTGTCCACGTTTCACATTCATGCAGAAGTACAGGTTCCATGTAGCACTCAACACTCTTTTTATTGTTGCAGTTTGCAGTATTATATCACATAATTACCATTAGATTCAATTTGTGATTATATATTAAGAAAGAGAAATAATCTTATTTTATTATGTTTTTCATGAGAAATCTTTCGTCTTCTTTTAAGAGCTAAAAGTAATCTTGTGACAAATGCTGTCATTAGGGTGTCAGTTATTAGACTATATCTTTTCTAAGTTACAAAACATAATAGATGTGATGGGACCAAATTTTTTCCTGATGCTGCATGTAAGAAACATTTCTTTGGTATCTATTTTATGAGTTGATGACTGGCCAACCCCATTTTGGTATCCATTTTATGGGTTATAAAGATAATTTAATCTAAAAGTCATATTATCATACAAAAAAATTGTGATTTTATGAGTTGATGACTCAATCTAAACAGTATCTTTTTAAATGGGTTTTATAAAGAAAGGTGAATCCCAAAGCCTTTTATTTATAGCACAAAAATTTTGGGTATTTATTTTATGAGGGGTATGAGGCGGGCCAATCCAACGGTCCCAAATTTATGATTTTATAGCAGGATAATCCCAACTTGTATCCATTTTATGGGTTGTTATGAAGCAGGATGAATTGCAACTGGTTTATCCATTTTAATGAGATGTTTTTTAGGCCTGTCAAACACAGCCGTACCAATCCAAATTTTACCACTGTTTGAGGAGTAAAATTCATGCCACCTTTGTTGGTAAGGAATTTTGCACTAATCATGTGCTATTTAGCTCCTCCATAGAAAGAATTTCTTAAATTGCATGCCTTTAGGTTTATGACACCACAATTTGAATGCAAACATGTTCATTTAAAATGTGTTTCTCGTCAAATGCCAGGGTGAGCCAATGAGATTATATCGCATGCGATCTCTGGGAAGCTACGGAAAAATATGGCCAACTCTCTTATTCAGTTTTAGGTAAGATTTGTACATTTTAAAGTCATTGGTAAATTATTATACAAAATTTGCCACAGTCATAGGTAGGTGGATTATTATGTAATATACAAGATTCAGGAAGTTAGGTGATTAATTTACTATTGTCAATTTAGGTCAGATAATCATGACCTTTTCAAATCCTAGAAATCATTTAGATAAGCTGTTTTTATTTTTTTTTTAGAGTACCCTTTAAATCCATATTTGTGCTTTTCTGTATTTTTTCCTCGAAAATTTGGGTGTGTTAATTTGGCACCTCCTGAGTGTTTGTTTGCTGGGGACAAGTATTTTCTTCTTGGGAACTTTATTGTTATCTAGCTTGTGTGAGATATGAAAGGGAAACTTCTTGCAACAAGGCCTTTCCTTGTAATAAACTTGTTTTAATTTTTGGGTTATTCCTCGGATTGACCTAAGTCACACTTTATTTTAACCTCCCTGTTAATGTATATTGTTTATTGCTCTCAATTTTAGCTTTTGTTGCTTTTTTTGTTTGTTGAGAAAGAGTCTATCTGTTTATAACTTTATAATTTTCTCTATCTCTATTGCCAGGGTAACGCCCAAGGAACCTTGTGTTCCCCCCAAGTCTTCCAATGTTGAATGAAAAACTCTGCTACTCTTTAATGTTTTAGGACTCTATATTTTGTGATTTTTTGTTTGGCCTCGAGGTATCTTTTGTTACCTCTAGTATTTTATTATGGACTTGTTGACCTCAGTATTGTTTTGGCCCTTAGTATTTCTGTTGTTAGTATGTTTCCAGGATCTGTGTTGCTTGTACTTTGGATGTTTTTGTGATCTGAATCTTCCTGATGGTTTTGTTTACTCTTACTTTGTTGGAACTCAGACCTTTTGTTGACCTCTATACTTTTTTGGTTGATTTTGGTAGTGAATGGGTACCTTTTGGGCTCTATATTTGTTTGCCTCTGAGGTATCTTGTTGTTGGCCTCTGAGGTACCTTTGTTGTTGACCTCTGAGGTACCTTTGTTTTTGGGCTTGATCCTTTTTTGCCTGAGGTACCTGTGTTGATCTGGGGTTCTTGGGCCCTGAGGTCTTGTTGTTGACCTCTGAGGTACTTGTTGTTGACTCTGAGGTACCTTGTTGTTGACCTCTGAGGTATCCTGTTTGTTGGACCTCTGAGGTATCTGGGGTTGTTTTGGGGCCTCTGAGGTACCTTGTTTTGCCTCTGAGGTATCTGTGTTGTGGCCTCTGAGGTATCTTTGTTTTTGGGCCTCTGAGGTACTTGTTGTTGCCTCTGAGGTACTTGTTGTTGACCTCTGAGGTACCTTTGTTGTTGACCTCTGAGGTATCTTTGTTGTTGACCTCTGAGGTATTTTTTTGTTGTTGGCCTCTGAGGTACTTGTTGTTGACCTCTGAGGTATCTTTTGTTGTTGACCTCTGAGGTATCTGTGTTGTTGCCCCTTTTTCGGGGGAGGTATCTGTGTTTTTGGCCTCTGAGGTATCTGTGTTGTTGGCCTCTGAGGTATCTGTGTTGTTGCCTCTGAGGTATCCTGTGTTGTTGACCTCTGAGGTATCTGTGTTGTTGGCCTCTGAGTATCTGTGTTGTTGACCTCTGAGGTATCTGTGTTGTTGACCTTGAGGTATCCTGTGTTGTTGGACCTCTGAGGTATCTTTGTTGTTGACCTCTGAGGTAATCTGTGTTGTTGACCTCTGAGGTATCTGTGTTGTTGACCTCTGAGGTATCTGTGTTGTTGACCTCTGAGGTATCTGTGTTGTTGGCCTCTGAGGTATCTGTGTTGTTGACCTCTGAGGTATCTGTGTTGTTGGCCTCTGAGGTATCCTGTGTTGTTGGACCTCTGAGGTATCTGTGTTGTTGACCTCTGAGGTATCTGTGTTGTTGACCTCTGAGGTACCTTTGTTGTTGACCTCTGAGGTATCTTTGTTGTTGACCTCTGAGGTATCTGTGTTGTTGACCTCTGAGGTACCTTGTGTTGTTGACCTCTGAGGTATCTGTGTGTGGCCTCTGCAGGTATCTGTGTGTTGACCTCTGAGGTATCTGTGTGTTGGCCTCCTGAGGTACCTTTGTGTGACCTCTGAGGTATCTGTGTTGTGACCTCTGAGGTATCTGTGTTGTTGACCTCTGAGGTTACCTTTGTTGTTGACCTCTGAGGTATCTTTGTTGTTGACCCTCTGAGGTATCTGTGTTGTTGACCTCTGAGGTACCTTTGTTGTTGACCTCTGAGGTACCTTTGTTGTTGACCTCTGAGGTATCTGTGTTGTTGGCCTCTGAGGTACCTTTGTTGTTGACCTCTGAGGTATCTGTGTTGTTGGCCTCTGAGGTATCTGTGTTGTTGGCCTCTGAGGTATCTGTGTTGTTGACCTCTGAGGTATCTGTGTTGTTGGCCTCTGAGGTACCTTTGTTGTTGACCTCTGAGGTATCTGTGTTGTTGACCTCTGAGGTATCTGTGTTGTTGACCTCTGAGGTACTTTGTTGTTGACCTCTGAGGTATCTGTGTTGTTGACCTCTGAGGTATCTGGCTGTGTTGTTGACCTCTGAGGTACCTTTGTTGTTGACCTCTGAGGTATCTTTGTTGTTGACCTCTGAGGTATCTGTGTTGTTGGCCTCTGAGGTACCTTTGTTGTTGACCTCTGAGGTATCTGTGTTGTTGACCTCTGAGGTATCTGTGTTGTTGGCCTCTGAGGTATCTGTGTTGTTGACCTCTGAGGTATCTGTGTTGTTGACCTCTGAGGTACCTTTGTTGTTGACCTCTGAGGTATCTGTGTTGTTGACCTCTGAGGTACCTTTGTTGTTGACCTCTGAGGTATCTGTGTTGTTGGCCTCTGAGGTATCTGTGTTGTTGGCCTCTGAGGTATCTGTGTTGTTGACCTCTGAGGTATCTGTGTTGTTGGCCTCTGAGGTACCTTTGTTGTTGACCTCTGAGGTACCTTTGTTGTTGGCCTCTGAGGTATCTGTGTTGTTGGCCTCTGAGGTACCTTTGTTGTTGACCTCTGAGGTACCTTTGTTGTTGACCTCTGAGGTATCTGTGTTGTTGGCCTCTGAGGTACCTTTGTTGTTGACCTCTGAGGTATCTGTGTTGTTGGCCTCTGAGGTACCTTTGTTGTTGACCTCTGAGGTACCTTTGTTGTTGACCTCTGAGGTACCTTTGTTGTTGACCTCTGAGGTATCTGTGTTGTTGGCCTCTGAGGTATCTGTGTTGTTGACCTCTGAGGTACCTTTGTTGTTGACCTCTGAGGTATCTGTGTTGTTGACCTCTGAGGTACCTTTGTTGTTGACCTCTGAGGTATCTGTGTTGTTGGCCTCTGAGGTACCTTTGTTGTTGACCTCTGAGGTACCTTTGTTGTTGACCTCTGAGGTACCTTTGTTGTTGACCTCTGAGGTATCTGTGTTGTTGGCCTCTGAGGTACCTTTGTTGTTGACCTCTGAGGTACCTTTGTTGTTGACCTCTGAGGTACCTTTGTTGTTGACCTCTGAGGTACCTTTGTTGTTGACCTCTGAGGTACCTTTGTTGTTGACCTCTGAGGTACCTTTGTTGTTGGCCTCTGAGGTACCTTTGTTGTTGACCTCTGAGGTGTCTGTGTTGTTGGCCTCTGAGGTACCTTTGTTGTTGACCTCTGAGGTACCTTTGTTGTTGACCTCTGAGGTACCTTTGTTGTTGACCTCTGAGGTACCTTTGTTGTTGACCTCTGAGGTACCTTTATTGTTGACCTCTGAGGTATCTGTGTTGTTGACCTCTGAGGTACCTTTGTTGTTGACCTCTGAGGTACCTTTGTTGTTGACCTCTGAGGTACCTTTGTTGTTGGCCTCTGAGGTACCTTTGTGTTGACCTCTGAGGTACCTTTGTTGTTGACCTCTGAGGTATCTGTGTTGTTGGCCTCTGAGGTACCTTTGTTGTTGCTTTGTTGTTGACCTCTGAGGTACCTTTGTTGTTGACCTTTTGTCACCATACCAGTGGACCATAATTCTAGCAAGTCAGGAACCTGGGGAGGTTATAGTTGCCCCGATTCCCATGGTAGTGGATCAAAGCCTAGCTATCTCAGATGAGAAGATATATGTGCATGCTGTGTACATTACAGATTTCTTCAATTGAAGTCATGAAGAGTAGACTGTAATTTGTGCTGCTCTAGATAAAAATCCACAAATGATAAGTTGGCAAGAATAGAAGAGTCGCTGTGGTGTGGTTAGTTTGCCAGCCTGCCAAGATAGTAGTGTGGGTTCCATCTTCAGCAGAGGCAGTGTCATTTTTTCTTATCAGTCTGGCTATGGTGTTGACTTTCTCATATCAATGGTTTTATTTTTAAAAGTTAGTCACAATCAATCTCAGCATTTTGGCAGTTTATGATTTTCTAGACAATTTCATGTTCTGTAGTTTAAACTGTGGTATGTCGGGTTGTGGAACTGCATTCACAATGGGCTTTTCAACCCAGAATAGAATATAGCATTTTAATATCTGATGCGGATTGGAAGTTAAAGTAATTCCAAAAAATTAAGTTTCTGGGCAATCACAAAGATAGTTAGGTGGTTGTGTGACATGTTAAAAGACAACTTTGAACTGTATAACCTGCTGTGTATAACATGACCACTCATGTTTCTTTCTGCCTACTCCTGTGGAGCATAGGTCTCGTTTGGTCCACCCCAAATCACCCTCTCTTTCACCATCTGTTTTTATATATTTGACACCTGTTTCATATTCTCTTGATTAAATGTTCCTATTTGTGTGGATTGTACAATTATGTTTAAGACTTCTACATCATAGCTTAAATGTATGCTGTGGGTGGGTGGGTTTTTGTATATGCTGAAGCAGCTGTTTGTGATTAAGTCACAGTAGTCATATTTCTCTTGTCAGACATACCCTGTCAGTACTGGAAATATTATTTATAGACGGATTTTTTTTTTGCGCGCGCACACACACACACACACACCCACCCCTACCTACCTACCTACCTACCTGCATGTCTACCCATGCTTACACATGTTCACACACCCATGATCATATGGATGCAAACCCTCACTAATGCTATCACATTTTGGACCAGCAGAAATTCTGTTTGCTTGATCTAAGGGACCACTTATGTATTAATCCACTTGCAATGCAGATAGTCCGTGATAACCAAACCATCTCTCATATTGACATGATGACAACAGATACACAGTCTCATTTACAAGTTATTTCAAGCCTTGTGTATCTCAACAGTAGTGCTTGATTTGACCAGGTGGTAAATCAAGTACTTCTGAAGATCAATAGAACATCTGTAAATGTAACAATCTGCTAATAAATGATTGTTCCCTTCACCCAGGCTTTGTGGTCAGAGCAAGAGGGTGCAACCAGCACAAAGGGGCAGACAATCACTGAGCAAGTGTTGCACATCATGGAGATTGTCCTCCTTGAAGCTAGTGAGCAGCCGCCTGAGAAGTACACAGTAAGTTGGTTGATTCCATAGGCAAGCCTTGGATTATTTATTGTACAAAGTAACAGTGTTTGTCTTTTCTAGCTCTTTATCTAAACTCTTACTGGGGCCCTTACCTGAAGCAAATACTGGTATCATGGTTGCCTGGCATGTAGTAAAAGTGACTAAAGGGTTTGCTTATGGTTGACCTCATTACATGGAAAACTTGAGCTGCAAAATCCACCCAACCGTTAACCAGTCTAAAGATAAGAAAAAATAACAATAATTTAGCCAACCAAGAGAAAAGGTATGGTGCAGAGAAAGGAACAATGCGTTTGGATTGCCGTCCAATTTCCTTTCACCTATTTAAATTCAAGACTAAGCACCTGGAATATTAGAAATTTGTATGTAGTGGAAAGACAGTGCAGGTGGTAGAAATTCTTTTGGGGCACTTGCTCGCTCACTTTGAATTTGAGTGTAGTTCATGTACACTACTTTTAGTAGCACTGGACTGAATTTTGCATGTGGAGTAGCTTTCCTTATTACCAGTGTCCCTCACTATCAGGCAAACGCACTCCGACTTCAGAGGTAGGTAGAAGACATAATATGGAGCAGGACATGGAGCAAGCTGCAAAGACTGAAAATGATAATACATCTTGACATGACTTGGTTGAGGACCAATGTTTCTATAGAGTAGAAAGAAGGTTACTGTTGGATTATATTGAGTATGTTTATGTTATACTTTCTAACATGTTAATGTTTAAACCTCAGGAGTTTCCAAGCAGTGTGGGGACAAAGACCAGCTCATGATGATGCTGGATAGGATCAACTCTACGTTTGTGCGTTCCAACCCCAGCGTCCTGCAGGCCCTGATGAGACTGATTCCTTTCCTGGCCTTTGGTGAGGATGACAAGATGGAAGCCTTAATCTCACACTTTAAGCCATATCTGCAGTTTCAAAAGTAAGCAATGCATCTGTTAAATAATGGTCGTAGACAGCAATGAAATATTCACAGCAAGAAATGACGATGCTCGAATGATGACATATATTAAATACAATCCTAGCAACATTCAATTGGGGATCATGAGATGTGAAGAAACATGATTGCCTATGCCAGGTGGCAAGGCACTTGATGATGATGAGCAGCGGGTAATGATCATCTCTTAAATGATGATATATTGAATATGGATATGGAATATGGAGCTGAGTTTTCTCCAGACTCAGGTTTGAGTTAGGAGGAGAACGGAGCACTTATGGGTTGCACTCGTGTGCCGTGATGTTGATCCAACGACTAAACTAAACTAATAATTAAATTGTAGTGGCAAGTTACGATCTGCACTTGAATGATGACAAACATTGAACATAGGTATTAGCGAACTTCTAGCAACAGGTAATGATCAACTCTGACGTGATGACAGAATAGTTTGATTGAACAGCAAATTAAAGTTTAGGGGATTTGGGAACATTTGTGATATTAGGCAGAAAATGCTCAGAAGTACATTCCAGACAGTAAATCGAATGAGACATGAGTGTGTGTATGGGCACCAGTGTATGCCCGGAAGAGAAAACAAAACTAAAAAATATATGCATTATATATATATATATATATATATATATATATATATATATATATATATATATATATATATATTATATATATATATATATGCATGTGTGGGTGGCACAAAATACAAAACTAAAACTATATCTCTCTCTCTCACACACTCTCTCTCACTCTCTCTCTCACTCACTCTCTCTCTCTCTCGCACGCACGCACGCACGCACCCACCCATATATATATATATATATATATATATGGGTGGGTGCGTGCGTGCGTGCGTGCGAGAGAGAGAGAGTGAGTGAGAGAGAGAGTGAGAGAGAGTGTGTGAGAGAGAGAGATATAGTTTTAGTTTTGTATTTTGTGCCACCCACACATGCATATATATATATATATATATATATATATATATATATATATATATATATATATATATATATATATATATATATATATAATGCATATATTTTTTAGTTTTGTTTTCTCTTCCGGGCATACACTGGTGCCCATACACACACTCATGTCTCATTCGATTTACTGTCTGGAATGTACTTCTGAGCATTTTCTGCCTAATATCACAAATGTTCCCAAATCCCCTAAACTTTAAATTTGCTGTTCAATCAACTATTCTGTCATCACGTCAGAGTTGATCATTACCTGTTGCTAGAAGTTCGCTAATACCTATGTTCAATGTTTGTCATCATTCAAGTGCAGATCGTAACTTGCCACTACAATTTAATTATTAGTTTAGTTTAGTCGTTGGATCAACATCACGGCACACGAGTGCAACCCATAAGTGCTCCGTTCTCCTCCTAACTCAAACCTGAGTCTGGAGAAACTCAGCTCCATATTCCATATCCATATTCAATATATCATCATTTAAGAGATGATCATTACCCGCTGCTCATCATCATCAAGTGCCTTGCCACCTGGCATAGGCAATCATGTTTCTTCACATCTCATGATCCCCAATTGAATGTTGCTAGGATTGTATTTAATATATGTCATCATTCGAGCATCGTCATTTCTTGCTGTGAATATTTCATTGCTGTCTACGACCATTATTTAACAGATGCATTGCTTACTTTTGAAACTGCAGATATGGCTTAAAGTGTGAGATTAAGGCTTCCATCTTGTCATCCTCACCAAAGGCCAGGAAAGGAATCAGTCTCATCAGGGCCTGCAGGACGCTGGGGTTGGAACGCACAAACGTAGAGTTGATCCTATCCAGCATCATCATGAGCTGGTCTTTGTCCCCACACTGCTTGGAAAACTCCTGAGGTTTAAACATTAACAATGTTAGAAAGTATAACATAAACATACTCAATATAATCCAACAGTAACCTTCTTCTACTCTATAGAAACATTGGTCCTCAACCAAGTCATGTCAAGATGTATTATCATTTTCAGTCTTCTGCAGCTTGCTCCATGTCCTGCTCCATATTATGTCTTCTACCTACCTCTGAAGTCGGAGTGCGTTTGCCTGATAGTGAGGGACACTGGTAATAAGGAAAGCTACTCCACATGCAAAATTCAGTCCAGTGCTACTAAAAGTAGTGTACATGAACTACACTCAAATTCAAAGTGAGCGAGCAAGTGCCCCCAAAAGAATTTCTACCACCTGCACTGTCTTTCCCACTACATACAAATTTCTAATATTCCAGGTGCTTAGTCTTGAATTTAAATAGGTGAAAGGAAATTGGACGGCAATCCAAACGCATTGTTCCTTTCTCTGCACCATACCTTTTCTCTTGGTTGGCTAAATTATTGTTATTTTTTCTTATCTTTAGACTGGTTAACGGTTGGGTGGATTTTGCAGCTCAAGTTTTCCATGTAATGAGGTCAACCATAAGCCAAACCCTTTAGTCACTTTTACTACATGCCAGGCAACCATGATACCAGTATTTGCTTCAGGTAAGGGCCCCAGTAAGAGTTTAGATAAAGAGCTAGAAAAGACAAACACTGTTACTTTGTACAATAAATAATCCAAGGCTTGCCTATGGAATCAACCAACTTACTGTGTACTTCTCAGGCGGCTGCTCACTAGCTTCAAGGAGGACAATCTCCATGATGTGCAACACTTGCTCAGTGATTGTCTGCCCCTTTGTGCTGGTTGCACCCTCTTGCTCTGACCACAAAGCCTGGGTGAAGGGAACAATCATTTATTAGCCAGATTGTTACATTTACAGATGTTCTATTGATCTTCAGAAGTACTTGATTTACCACCTGGTCAAATCAAGCACTACTGTTGAGATACACAAGGCTTGAAATAACTTGTAAATGAGACTGTGTATCTGTTGTCATCATGTCAATATGAGAGATGGTTTGGTTATCACGGACTATCTGCATTGCAAGTGGATTAATACATAAGTGGTCCCTTAGATCAAGCAAACAGAATTTCTGCTGGTCCAAAATGTGATAGCATTAGTGAGGGTTTGCATCCATATGATCATGGGTGTGTGAACATGTGTAAGCATGGGTAGACATGCAGGTAGGTAGGTAGGTAGGTAGGGGTGGGTGTGTGTGTGTGTGTGTGCGCGCGCAAAAAAAAAAATCCGTCTATAAATAATATTTCCAGTACTGACAGGGTATGTCTGACAAGAGAAATATGACTACTGTGACTTAATCACAAACAGCTGCTTCAGCATATACAAAAACCCACCCACCCACAGCATACATTTAAGCTATGATGTAGAAGTCTTAAACATAATTGTACAATCCACACAAATAGGAACATTTAATCAAGAGAATATGAAACAGGTGTCAAATATATAAAAACAGATGGTGAAAGAGAGGGTGATTTGGGGTGGACCAAACGAGACCTATGCTCCACAGGAGTAGGCAGAAAGAAACATGAGTGGTCATGTTATACACAGCAGGTTATACAGTTCAAAGTTGTCTTTTAACATGTCACACAACCACCTAACTATCTTTGTGATTGCCCAGAAACTTAATTTTTTGGAATTACTTTAACTTCCACATCCGCATCAGATATTAAAATGCTATATTCTATTCTGGGTTGAAAAGCCCATTGTGAATGCAGTTCCACAACCCCGACATACCACAGTTTAAACTACAGAACATGAAATTGTCTAGAAAATCATAAACTGCCAAAAATGCTGAGATTGATTGTGACTAACTTTTAAAAATAAAACCATTGATATGAGAAAGTCAACACCATAGCCAGACTGATAAGAAAAAATGACACTGCCTCTGCTGAAGATGGAACCCACACTACTATCTTGGCAGGCTGGCAAACTAACCACACCACAGCGACTCTTCTATTCTTGCCAACTTATCATTTGTGGATTTTTATCTAGAGCAGCAACAAATTACAGTCTACTCTTCATGACTTCAATTGAAGAAATCTGTAATGTACACAGCATGCACATATATCTTCTCATCTGAGATAGCTAGGCTTTGATCCACTACCATGGGAATCGGGGCAACTATAACCTCCCCAGGTTCCTGACTTGCTAGAATTATGGTCCACTGGTATGGTGACAAAAGGTCAACAACAAAGGTACCTCAGAGGTCAACAACAAAGCAACAACAAAGGTACCTCAGAGGCCAACAACACAGATACCTCAGAGGTCAACAACAAAGGTACCTCAGAGGTCAACAACAAAGGTACCTCAGAGGCCAACAACAAAGGTACCTCAGAGGTCAACAACAAAGGTACCTCAGAGGTCAACAACAAAGGTACCTCAGAGGTCAACAACACAGATACCTCAGAGGTCAACAATAAAGGTACCTCAGAGGTCAACAACAAAGGTACCTCAGAGGTCAACAACAAAGGTACCTCAGAGGTCAACAACAAAGGTACCTCAGAGGTCAACAACAAAGGTACCTCAGAGGCCAACAACACAGACACCTCAGAGGTCAACAACAAAGGTACCTCAGAGGCCAACAACAAAGGTACCTCAGAGGTCAACAACAAAGGTACCTCAGAGGTCAACAACAAAGGTACCTCAGAGGTCAACAACAAAGGTACCTCAGAGGTCAACAACAAAGGTACCTCAGAGGTCAACAACAAAGGTACCTCAGAGGCCAACAACACAGATACCTCAGAGGTCAACAACAAAGGTACCTCAGAGGTCAACAACAAAGGTACCTCAGAGGTCAACAACAAAGGTACCTCAGAGGCCAACAACACAGATACCTCAGAGGTCAACAACAAAGGTACCTCAGAGGTCAACAACACAGATACCTCAGAGGTCAACAACAAAGGTACCTCAGAGGTCAACAACACAGATACCTCAGAGGCCAACAACACAGATACCTCAGAGGTCAACAACAAAGGTACCTCAGAGGTCAACAACAAAGGTACCTCAGAGGTCAACAACAAAGGTACCTCAGAGGCCAACAACACAGATACCTCAGAGGTCAACAACAAAGGTACCTCAGAGGCCAACAACACAGATACCTCAGAGGTCAACAACAAAGGTACCTCAGAGGTCAACAACAAAGGTACCTCAGAGGCCAACAACACAGATACCTCAGAGGCCAACAACAAAGGTACCTCAGAGGTCAACAACAAAGGTACCTCAGAGGCCAACAACACAGATACCTCAGAGGTCAACAACACAGATACCTCAGAGGCCAACAACACAGATACCTCAGAGGCCAACAACACAGATACCTCAGAGGTCAACAACAAAGGTACCTCAGAGGTCAACAACACAGATACCTCAGAGGTCAACAACAAAGGTACCTCAGAGGTCAACAACACAGATACCTCAGAGGTCAACAACACAGATACCTCAGAGGCCAACAACACAGATACCTCAGAGGTCAACAACACAGATACCTCAGAGGTCAACAACAAAGGTACCTCAGAGGCCAACAACACAGATACCTCAGAGGTCAACAACAAAGATACCTCAGAGGTCAACAACAAAGGTACCTCAGAGGTCAACAACACAGATACCTCAGAGGTCAACAACACAGATACCTCAGAGGTCAACAACAAAGGTACCTCAGAGGTCAACAACACAGATACCTCAGAGGTCAACAACACAGATACCTCAGAGGTCAACAACAAAGGTACCTCAGAGGCCAACAACACAGATACCTCAGAGGTCAACAACACAGATACCTCAGAGGCCAACAACACAGATACCTCAGAGGCCAACAACACAGATACCTCAGAGGTCAACAACAAAGGTACCTCAGAGGCCAACAACACAGATACCTCAGAGGTCAACAACAAAGGTACCTCAGAGGTCAACAACAAAGGTACCTCAGAGGTCAACAACACAGATACCTCAGAGGTCAACAACAAAGATACCTCAGAGGTCAACAACAAAGGTACCTCAGAGGTCAACAACACAGATACCTCAGAGGTCAACAACACAGATACCTCAGAGGTCAACAACAAAGGTACCTCAGAGGCCAACAACACAGATACCTCAGAGGTCAACAACACAGATACCTCAGAGGCCAACAACACAGATACCTCAGAGGTCAACAACACAGATACCTCAGAGGTCAACAACAAAGGTACCTCAGAGGTCAACAACACAGATACCTCAGAGGCCAACAACACAGATACCTCAGAGGTCAACAACACAGATACCTCAGAGGTCAACAACACAGATACCTCAGAGATCAACAACACAGATACCTCAGAGGTCAACAACACAGATACCTCAGAGGTCAACAACAAAGGTACCTCAGAGGCCAACAACACAGATACCTCAGAGGTCAACAACAAAGATACCTCAGAGGTCAACAACAAAGGTACCTCAGAGGTCAACAACACAGATACCTCAGAGGTCAACAACAAAGATACCTCAGAGGTCAACAACAAAGGTACCTCAGAGGTCAACAACACAGATACCTCAGAGGTCAACAACACAGATACCTCAGAGGTCAACAACAAAGGTACCTCAGAGGCCAACAACACAGATACCTCAGAGGTCAACAACACAGATACCTCAGAGGCCAACAACACAGATACCTCAGAGGTCAACAACAAAGGTACCTCAGAGGCCAACAACACAGATACCTCAGAGGTCAACAACAAAGGTACCTCAGAGGTCAACAACAAAGGTACCTCAGAGGCCAACAACACAGATACCTCAGAGGTCAACAACACAGATACCTCAGAGGCCAACAACACAGATACCTCAGAGGCCATCAACACAGATACCTCAGAGGTCAACAACACAGATACCTCAGAGGCCAACAACACAGATACCTCAGAGGCCAACAACACAGATACCTCAGAGGTCAACAACACAGATACCTCAGAGGTCAACAACACAGATACCTCAGAGGTCAACAACACAGATACCTCAGAGGTCAACAACACAGATACCTCAGAGGTCAACAACAAAGGTACCTCAGAGGTCAACAACACAGATACCTCAGAGGTCAACAACAAAGGTACCTCAGAGGTCAACAACAAAGGTACCTCAGAGGCCAACAACACAGATACCTCAGAGGCCAACAACACAGATACCTCAGAGGCCAACAACACAGATACCTCAGAGGCCAACAACACAGATACCTCAGAGGCCAACAACACAGATACCTCAGAGGCCAACAACACAGATACCTCAGAGGTCAACAACAAAGGTACCTCAGAGGTCAACAACAAAGGTACCTCAGAGGTCAACAACAAAGGTACCTCAGAGGCCAACAACACAGATACCTCAGAGGTCAACAACAAAGGTACCTCAGAGGTCAACAACAAAGGTACCTCAGAGGCCAACAACACAGATACCTCAGAGGTCAACAACAAAGGTACCTCAGAGGTCAACAACAAAGGTACCTCAGAGGCCAACAACAAAGGTACCTCAGAGGTCAACAACAAAGGTACCTCAGAGGCCAACAACACAGATACCTCAGAGGTCAACAACAAAGGTACCTCAGAGGCCAACAACAAAGGTACCCCTACTTCACTCACCAAATTCAGAGCTCCTAACATGATGTTGATTGAGTTGAGTTCTGGCAGGGTCAGATGTTGTCTGTTCACTTTCACGTTGACACTGTAAGAGAAGAGCTTGAGGAGGACCACCATCAGCTGCTTGCCCAGTATGAGATCTCTAATTGATGCCAGCCTGGCAATAAAAGAACAATGCCAACATTTACTATCAGCAGTTTCATTAATCACATGCTGCACTCCTTTTAATAACAAAATTACTAACAAAGCAAATATGAATGAAAATTGTAAATATGAGTGAGCCAGCAATTCACTGTACCAATAAAATACAAAATTACTATGGGGTGTTTTGGTTTAAAATATTGTTGGTGTTTGCCAAGACTGTAGTGTAAACAAATACATCAGAAGATGAATTAATTCATTCAAAAACTCATCCCAAAGATAGACAAGTTTGATCATTCATGCCATTTGGAAAAGCACTTGATAATGGCATCGAAGTCTTTTGCCTTGACAGTTATCTGCAGTGTGCAATTCAGATGTTTTCATAGATGAAAATGATAATAGTATAACTAGAAAGATCTTTCTCTAGAACAAACAAAAAAAAGCAAACAAAATGAAGGAAGACCTAAAACATGGTGAAGAGAATGAGACAGATGATTAATTTGGGAAGGACATAGGGAGGAGATAGCAAAAGGTAGGATGGACTGGTTGAGGGCTTGTGCTCTAATGAGAGATAGAGGGAAGAAGTTAAAAACATGTTTATTACTAAGGAATAGAACTCTTGTCTCCAGATTTACAAAAGAAGTGTTCTAACTGCTATTATCTGCAGCACAACTGAAACAGTATACATTATTCCCAATGAATTAACACTGATCTGTGTACTTACCTCTCCAGCATAACCTCAAGTCCACCACAGTCTTTCAGGACGGTGGCCATTTTGTAGACATCTTCTTTGTCAATATCGTCTTCTGCAGGAAAAATAACAAATACAAAGTCAAGAAGCTACAAAATAAATGTGTTTAATAAACACGTCAGGTTAGTGCTTCTAATTATTCACACCAAACTTTTCCGAGATACAGAAACAGCTTCATCTCATGGATTCCTAAAGGGCACTTTAAAAGAAAAAAAAACACTGATAATAATCGACAGGATGACTTTGACAATGTTATGTATAATAATCTACCTAACTTTGACCATGTACAATAATCTACCTGAAGGCTTTGACAATGTTATACATAATAATCTACCTACCTGATGACTGTGGCAATGTTATGTATAATAATTTACCCAATGACTTTAAAAATGTACAAATCTTACCTGATCCTGAATCAAGAGAGTTGACCATATCTTCCGTAGCGTCTCCCAGGAGACCTCGCATGCGATATAATACTGGCATTGGCTCACCCTGGCATGACGAGAGAACACATTTTAAATGAACATGCTAGCATTCAAATGTGGTGTCATAACCTTATGGCATGGCAATTAAGAACATTCTTTCTATGGAGGAGCTAACATAGCACAGTGATTAGTGCACTTCCTTACCAACACGGTGGCATGAAGTTTACTCCTCAGCAGTGGTAAAATTGGATTTGTACGGCTGTGTGGTTGACCAGGCCTCATACATCTCATAAAATGGATACAACAAGTTGCAATTCATCCTGCTTCATACAACCCATAAAATGGATACAAGTTGGGATTCATCCTGCTTCATACAAATCATAAATTGGGCACCACAAGTTTGGATTGGCCCCGCCTCATACAACTCATAAAATAAATACCAACATTTTTTGTGCGTGATAATATGGCTTTGGGATTCACCTTACATCATAAAACCCATTAAAAAGTATACTGTAAATTAGAGTTGATGTCATGCAACTCATAAAATCAGCAATTTTTTTGTATGATCAATATGACTGAGATATAAATCTATCTTCATACATCCCATAAAATGGATACCACAAATGGGGTTGGCCCAGCCTCATCCAACTCATAAAATAGATACCAAAGAAATGTTTCTGACATGCAGCAGTCAGGAAAAGAATTGGTCATCACATCTATTATGTTGTAACTTAGCAAAGATAATAGTCTAATAACTGACACCCTAATGACAGCATTTGTCACAAGATTACTTTTAGCTCTTAAAAGAAGACGAAAGATTTCTCATGAAAAACATAATAAAATAAGATTATTTCTCTTTCTTAATATATAATCACAACTTGAATCTAATGGTAATTATGTGATATAATACTGCAAACTGCAACAATAAAAAGTGTTGAAGTGCTACATGGAACCTGTACTTCTGCATGAATGTGAAACGTGGACAATGAGCAGGCAGGCTGAAAAACAACTAATGCAGGGGAAATTTGGTTTCTGAATAAAATGCAAATAATACCATGGACAGACAGAAAAAACCACTGAGCAAGTCCTACAAGAGGCAAATGAAAATAATAAACTGATTAGAGATATTAGACGTAGACAGTCAAATATTTTTTGGGCACGTTATGAGAAGAAATAAACAGAGAACTTTATGACAACTGGCAAGAACAAGGGGAAGGCAGAGAAGTAAATATTTGGATGACTTGGCCAGAACAAGAACAGAGAGTTGATCCATGACTCTGGTGATTGTGTGAGATGATGAAACATGACAGCCCACGCTTACTGGCATGGCACATGATGATGATAATACTGCTAGCAATCACTAGCCTTTGTGGATCAAAATATTTATACAAGGCATTTATACAAGGTATTTATACAAGATAAAGCTAGTGGTAGTAGCCCTACAGCTGATACTGCTGTTGGAGTGTGAAGTATAAGGCCTGCACATATTCTAGGTAGCAACCTAATGAGGTGGGATGGCCAAGTTCATTCCTCATCACCTTTCTTTCCCACTCCCAGAATATTCTGGACATTGTCTGGCACCCAGTTTTATGAGGATGGGCCAACCCCATAGACACACGGGTAGGAAAAATGCATTTTCTGGGGACTGAGCCCAGACTATTATCCAAGCTCTCTAACCAATGTAGCTCCAAAAATAGATAACTAGACTAAAAATTCTACCACATGACAAACATATAAAAAGAATCCATAAGAAAAGAACTGAAAACAAAACAACTGCTGAAATACTGACATTCAAAAAGATGTAATTATGAAGAGTGAATTCCCAACTGATAATGCTTTGCAAATGAAATACTTATACCATCCATGAAAGGAAACAAGGACAATTCTCTTAGTGTGAGAAGATGATATAGTTTACTAATACCCCACCTGTAATAACCTGTCACTTTACTGCCTATAGCACCTTGCTGAGTTGCTGAGTGGGGGGGGGGGGGGGGGGGTGTCTTGAGCCTGAAGAATCAAAGCCGCCTGGCTAGTGCAGTCACCGCGAACTGTGCAGGTTAGGATTTTCTTTTTGCCCCCGACCAAAAAAAATCCACGCCTTTCTGGGAATTCAAACCCGGGTCTCCCGAAGGAGAACCCGGCATCTTTGGCCACTCTGCCAGCCGCTCCTCTATCTATGAATCCAAAAGTATTCTCTATAGAAAATTCCCCACCAAACCAACCAATTCTTGTGACAGTTAGTGTATATCTCTACAGTAGAACAAATAACTCACCTCTCCGTGCTCTGGCAGCCAAATCTTCTTGTAGACCTCTTTGACGGGCAGATCCAGACTGATGATCTTTTTGCTGACCAAAAGCTGGTGAAAGAATAGTTTAGTGAAACAAGTTTAAGATAGATAAAACAAAGTCCATCTGCACACTGATACCACATTCTTTGTCCTATCTTCATCCATAATCATGAAAATCAATAGGACATTATCCCCCTCTCCTCGCTGTATAATCTAATTCTACATGTGACCTTCCACAGGTGCCAAACTCTTGATAAGGTTTTTAAAAAATAATATTCCATTTCCAGCAAATATTTTAGCAAATTTCGAGCTTGAGACTATAACCAACAACTATCTGTCAGCTGTTAGCACACCAGTTATTCTTCTGTTATACACTGGCATCTGTTGAATATTTGTGATTTACTGCAATTGTGCTTTCTCGTTTTTCTAACCCATGTAGAAGTACTGATGTGATATTCTAGCTGAATATGCCAATTTTGACACGTTTTCAATTTCTTATGATTTCCATACAGTTCCCAATAATTTATGCTTGATGTAAACTTTACTCACAGGTCATGCAATTACAAGGATGTGAAGTGATAAAGCTTTGATTTATAATAAGTCATAGCATTAAAAAGCATATTTTCTATTCTCATTGTTAATTTCCTTCCCTCAAGCCAGGTGACAGCTAGGGGAACTGTTAAGAATGTGTGTGAAAATGATGGAATCACTTAGTAATAACAGATATGGCAGTAAAATGAATGATCTAATAAAAAAGTTAGATGCATATCTTTTACAGGACACCAGTCAACCCCAGCATTTTTTGGGCTGTATGTGATTTCTTGGCAAGTTTACATTCAGTAGTTTGCCATTGCTTTCTGAACAACCAGCACACATACCATATTGTATGAATACCAAAGCAAAGCTGTCTGCTGCAATATCTTCCGCAGCTGTGTTGTGAATGTGATATGCCGGATTATGAATTACCCCTTCACCATACAGCTGCATGACCTAATAAAGCTAAGCAAATAAAACACATTTAAAGAAATTACCTCCATTCCTGTGTCATCTTCAAGCAGGGCAACCAGTTCACAGTCTGAAATAAAGTCATGAAAGTCATATTTTAGAATTAAACTAACATTCAGTATTCACATTAAATGCCAATAACGCAAATCGGGAACATTGTCTAGTTTCTCAATCCCCTTTCAATGGATGTGTTTCACACTCAGTTATGCACCTCTCAAGCCTCATGTCTGTTGTGTTTACCTCCCATCAAATTCCATCCAAGATAACAAACAGGCTCAATCAGACTAGGTTTTCCTTCCCAACAATTCTGCCAGGGCAATGGCCTTGTGGTGTACTCTTTACAAATGCCAACTGCTAAGCAATTTTAAATATGCACAGCTTACACACAGAACCTCTTGCTGATCTGAGAAAGCTAGGTATCAGATCTTACTACCCAAGAGATCAGCATCGCGATATCATTAGAAGCCAATGTTTAATCCCTAGCTCAATGCTGGGAGTGAACCTGCTAACTTCTGAGCCAGAGTTGGAAACCAAAACCTCTCAGCTTCACTGCTTCCAGCATGCTAATCAATAAATTAGCATCCACATACTTTGGCATCTGCTGGTAATGACTGAGCACCTACAGATCTGCCCTATGTGCAGTTACATCAGTTCAGGGTAACAGTCATTAATACCCTCACTGTCACAGCTCAAGACTAGTATCATGAGTATGACTTTATTACCACAAACTCCCCAAACTGAAAGATTATGATGCTTACCCATGCAGATTTTGTTCTTGATGTCCCTCATTAAAGGACCCATGCCTGGCTCTGTGGAGCTGTAAGGATTACCCAGCATTCTTCCCTGTAGGAAATCTTCCTGCTGTGGGTCTTTCTCCAGAATCAGAAAGAACTCTGCCACATCATTCTCCTCCTGCAAGAAATCCAAAAAAAGTTAACAATGCTGCCATGACCTCATCACAACAAATAACTAACAATTTTTCAGTCCCAAACCACCTCATTCACTAGCACAATATATCTGTAAAACCAGAATTATTGAGGCAAGTCTTTTTTCTGCACTTAACTCACTCTTGTCAGTGCAATACATTCACAATATTAGTCTCCTTCAGTCATTTATGAATCTGATACACATCATATTGGCAACATAAACCCCACTCAGATAGATATATTCCAAAGGACATTCTCTATGGGCAGCTATGTGTTCTTTGAGCAGGAAGCCTCTAGTTGCACAGTCGAGTGTTGCTCTTGATGGGCCTTTTCTGTTCTCTTAACATAATGTTTAAGATGATTCCTTACAGTGCATCTCCACATAACCCAGTCAGAAGCTGATTCTTCCTAAAGTGTTGTGTCCATGGCCAATACTTTTATGTCTCGCTTGCATATAGTTTTGAATCATAGCTGTGGGTGTCGAGTTTTTCTTTTGCCGTTTACCAGCTGCCCACAGATAATGTCCTTTGGAATATATCCACCTGTAACATAGAGAATGTCCTTTGGACTATATCCATCTGTAACATAGAGAATGTCCTTTGGAATATATCCATCTATAACATAGAGAATGCCCTTTGGAATATATCCATCTGTACCATAGGTAATGTCCTTTGGAATATATCCATCTGTACCATAGATAATGTCCTTTGGAATATATTCATCTGTACCATAGATAATGTCCTTTGGAATATGAACCATACCATCTGCATATGATACAGGTTGCCAAGTTAGTGTATTTTGCAGCATGAACATGGTCATTTTCCCAGTGCGTGAGAGCACTTCATCATCTGCCATTGTCCTTTTAAGAGATGCCACAGATAGAACACAAGCAGCACATGCAACAGATGTTATGTTTTTTAATATTGTTGGAATGATTTGGTGTCAATCTATAACTATTTATCTGACCGGCCACATCAATGCTTCTGTAGAAGGATAGAAGGCAGAAGCCACATCTGGATATGTATGTCTATTAACTCTACCGTCACCACCTAGAGACATTAGGTTAATGCACTAGAAAGTAACAAATTTTTCATCAAAACAGAGAAACAATGAAACCAGGATCTCTAAACAATAACAATAATTAAAAAAAACAAAAACAATACCATTAACCCAGAATCCCTATATAGGTAACACCAAGAAGTAATGGAGAGAAATTTAAGCAAGTGAAATATAAATGATCAATGACAGCAGCAAAACACCATAAACTTACCGGATAGATGATGCTACACAGTCTCTCAAAAATAAAGACAGGTGACCTGTAGTCTTCAAGTGGGTACTTCTTGACAGTCTGCACACAGACAGACATAAACTCCTTTGTCTCTGACTCTGTGCCTGGTAAAATAAATCATTGAAGTATACATTTATCAACTATTCACTCTTCAGTATTAATAGACTGCATGAAAGTATCAATACCAACACCAGATCAAACCTGAAAGTATCTATCCATGTATTTATATAATATTAATCAATCAAGTTGCAGAGCTAGAAGACCTAAGAACAGCATTCCATGGACTGTGTTAAAGAAACAGTTAGTTGCATATCCTTTATAGGACATTTCAGCAACACCAACATGTTTTTTGCTGTTGTGATGTCTTGGCAAGTTTATGTTCAGTAGTTTGCCATTGCTTTCTGAACTATCGGCACCCATACCATTTCGTAAAAAACCAACACAACGTGGTCTGCTGCAAATCATGCGCTGCTGTGTTTCGAATATGGGTATGCGGGAACATGACCCACATCTGTAACCCCTTCTCCAAGGAGCTGGTTGGACTGTTAGTAATCCAAAAATGGTTGTAATACAATGAATCATGTCGTGCTGAATCATACCTGGAAATGAAGAGGAGGACAAAAGGGCACAGGAAGGTAGAAGACTACCTCAGCCTGAAACAGACTATGCTGACGGCAACCCGCCCACCAGAAAGATGATACAAATTACCAATTCAGCCAAAGTGAACAAATAGCCATCTTCATACTCTGCATAGAAAAGACTGAAAGACCATTTGTTTAATAAACTAAAGACAAGAGATAACTATGAAAATACGGTGGAATTGGTAAAATGGCAGCTAAACAACTGCTGTAAGAGTGTCCAACATATACAGAACAAAAAATTATTTTGACCAGCACCAAGCTTTTTCTGAGGACAAACATGAAGGTGATGTCAACAAGCTCAAGTTGAGTGCTGCCTTCTTTAAATATACAGAGGACAAGGATGTTAATGATGTTATCTGGCCACTTGCATCCCTGTCCACTTCTACCTCACTTCACCTCACCTGTCAGCTTCTCTCTTAAGCATGGTTTTATATGAGTAGCATGCCTTTTAATGTGACCACAATATTTTGATTTGTCTTTCTCTTTTTTTAAAATTATTTCAGAAATGAGAGAAAAATAATTTAACAAAAAATGATATAAAGTTTAAAAGACATATATTAACTAGAAGTTTTAAAAAAAGGTAATGGTAGTTCAATAGCAGATATTGCCTTTGGGATGTATAATGGCCAGTTCCCTTTCTTATTGCTTGTCCTTTCCAGACAATGCCCCTGGAAATGTTCTGGTACCCAATTTGTAATGAGGCTGGGTCAACCTCAGAGCAGTATGGTTAGAAAAAATACATCCTGCCACTGCTGGGGATTGAACTGGGAAGCCCATCTTGGAAGGCAAGCATGCTAACTTACCCATGCAATTCTTAAAGAAGTAAATATTTTTTTATAAATACCATACATAAATTGATTTCCCCAACATATAATAAACTTGATCAAGGGGGAAAAAGACCATGGCAATCAGATGTAGATTCATTTTTTTCCCCCCTAAATGACAGATAGAAATGGAGACATGTAAACAGAAAGAATTTTTTAAAAACAAAATGAGCGTGAACGATAATGTTCCCAAACGTACGTATGCTATTTTGATGTCCTGCTATCCCAGAACATTACATTTTTGTGGCTGGTGAACTAAAGAAATGGCAAGAGCTTCAATAGGGACTTACAAACACAAGCAAAAATAATACATAAATGGGCTGAAGGGCACGAGCTGAAGAATGCAGATTAACCACAAAATGAGAAGACTAATACTCCTAACCTGTTGTGAGCTCTTCCAGCATCTGCAGCAGTTTTTCCTGTGTGTCATCAATCAGCTTGGTTCTCTGCACAACCAGCTTGCGAAGTGACAGGTAGCCATTGAGAACATAGCCCACCAGTTTGTTCTTGTAGTGCTGCTTCAGTTTCTCCTGCTCAATGAACAGTGCCAGCAGCTCTGAGGATGGAAAATGCCCCAGAAACAGTGTCTACAATGTCTGCAAATTATGGTATTGAATTACTAACAAGAAAATGGTGGCTTAGAGATGGGATATCCCCCTTTAACTCGAGAAGACATGCAATGATTCACATTGTGAATTATATGGTTTTTTTTCTTGTTGTTGTTATTGCAACACTTGATAAGAGAAGAACAGTATGCCTCCCCTTTGGTCCTGGGGTAGTCGATCAAATGCCTAGCCATTTTGGATTAGAGTGAAAAACTAGGAGGATCTGTGTGCATGCTGCAAAATATTAAAATCTATTGGCAGTTTGGAATGAAAAACAACAGGCCTAATAGTTGACTGCCCAGGCTTAATTTAAAATAAGAAAACCGTAAAAATTAATACTGACAGTATGTATGACTCTCATACACACAAATTACATCCTTGCTACTGCTAAGGAATTTGAGCGCTGTGGCGAGATGTTCTTTGTGTGATTTATGGGAAAATATTTTAGCAGTTCTCAAGAGATATCAACATGTAATGAAAGGTATATTTTGCAAAACAAACCAACACTGATTTTTTAAAAAAAGTTATGGAACAAAAAACAATTTAATTAACATAAAATGTAGGAAGCATTCCTCTTACAAACTAGTGATTTTTTCTGAAGTCACTGTTCATCTGTGCTGTGTGCTTATGTATAAATAAAAATTGGAGTACAGTCCCTCCTTTTTTCACTTTCAGTCATGACTTTATTATGCCGGTGACATCTATTAAGGCTATCATAGTACCTTACCTCTTTTTTACCCTTCAAACTACCTTTGTGGTTGACTTTAATACTTACAATGAACATTCTAAAAACCTGATGGATAAATGATTCACAGAACTATACTCTTACATGAAATAATCAGTTCACAGAGACACATCCAGCTGAAGATCATAAATTTAATCTCCCCCTTTTAACTGCAAGAGTAGACCATGCTTCCTTTTCACACCACTTGTCACACCAGGTTTTGTACCTGATCGCTGAATTAAGTAAGCAGCTGTGAAAGGTATAATTTCTCAAAATTAATAGTCGTTTTTAGTCGTAGGATCAACATCACGGCACACGGTTTAACCCATAAGTGCTCCATTTTCCTCCTAACTCAAACCTGAGTTTGGAGACACTCAGCTCAATGCATGAACTCCGTTGCATCGGCGAGGATCCTGAAATGCTTTGGGTAGATTTTTAACTCACAATTTTGCTCGGGCAGCACCGTTAGGCTACTCTTTTTCGATTTCCACATTTCTCAAAATTAAACTTCCATCCAAAGTTTTATCTACTTTTGGGTAGGTTTTTCTCCAACCAATTTTACATATGGCATCCGTCTTATGACCCAGCTTTGGCAATTTCCAAATCCTGTTGGAATTTTAGGGGCTGCAATTTGCACAAGGGGCCATTTTTTGGCCCTTTATCTCAGAAGACTAGGTATCCAATTTCACTACTCACGAATCAGAGGAAATATTGATTTTTATAAACCAATGGCTCTTGTAAAAATGTCCTACACTATGCTGTGAGCGTAATCTGTGACAACAAAGCCAGAACGTGACTGAAACCTCTAAGCCACACCATGCACACATTTCACACCCCACCAGTAAACCAATGTAATCAGAAGAGATCTGGTCATTAAGTGTCTGGTACATGACAACACACTGGTTGTTTCTATACCACTTGTCCACCGGTTCTAGTAATTGTTAAAGCTGATTTGTAGATGTCTGCCCTTGTTGACACACCTAAGTGTTTGTCGGACAATAAATTGGAATGTGTCTGGTAGAACACTGCAGCAAGTCAAGCTCCACAGAACTATGATATTGATACAAGGCAGCAGAGAAAGCACACATGGCACTACTAGAGAATTTGTTTCATACAAGAAGAGAATTTCTCTCGATACAATTACTGTAGATAATGATTTGTACCTGTTAGAGATTTCAGAGCAAAGCCCTGGGCCAAGTCTGAGCTGAGAGTTGTCTCCTCCAGATATTGCAGATGATCCACTTCCTGGAAACATTAAAATAACAGGTGAATGTGAAAATAAAAAGTTCACTTTCTGGAAACATGAAAATTAACAGATGAATGTGAAAATAAAAAGTTCACTTCCTGGAAACATGAATCATTGCATATGAATGTGAAAATAAAAAGAGAAATTAAAGAAAACAATATTGTTTATCAAATGTGTCTGTCAAACTGTCATCTACTGCCTAAAGTACCTTGCGGTATAGGACAGGTAGTTCTTGAGCCTGAGTAATTAAGGTCGCCTGGCTAGTGCAGTCGCCGTGACCTGTGCAGGTTAGGGTTTTTCTTTGTACACCATTAAAATAAATTCACACCTTATAGAAGACTTAGAACCTGGGTCTCCCAAAAGGAGAGTCCTGCATTCTAGCC
Source organism: Cepaea nemoralis (assembly GCA_014155875.1). Taxonomy (NCBI): domain Eukaryota; kingdom Metazoa; phylum Mollusca; class Gastropoda; order Stylommatophora; family Helicidae; genus Cepaea; species Cepaea nemoralis. The sequence goes on from JACEFZ010028019.1 coordinate 152,307, forward strand.
ACTTGGCCAGCAGTTTATCAAATGACCAGAGGTTGAATAAAACAAACAGGAACAATATGATTACTGTAGACTAGACTGAGTTCTTCAAAGTCTATGTATCACATCCACTAACAACCTTTTTTAATCATGGCTAAGTAACTAACCACTGTACTGAATGGCGACCAGAGAGAGAGAGAGAGAGAGAGAGAGAGAGAGAGAGAGAGAGAGAGAGAGAGAGAGAGAGAGAGAGAGAGAGAGAGAGAGAGAGAGAGAGAGAGAGAGAGAGAGAGAGAGCGAGAGAGAGGAGAGAGAGAGAGAGAGAGAGATAGAGATAGAGAGAGAGAGAGATAGAGAGAGAGAGAGAGAGAGAGAGAGGGAGAGAGAGAGAGAGAGAGAGAGAGAGAGAGAGAGAGAGAGAGAGAGAGAGAGAGAGAGAGAGAGAGAGAGAGAGAGATAGAGAGAGAGAGCATGCACTTGCATACGTCTGATGTTTGTTTTAATCACGTTCTTCTTATATGTTTGTATTAGTATTATTTAAATTCTCTTAACAATGGTATTACTGTGAGAGAAATTTACAGATGAAATAAAATGTAAACTTGAAACTTTTCAAAACCCTTTGGAGGAAAGCGTTGACCAAACTTGGTTGAACATCAAGAATACACTTCAATCTACCGCAGAAGAATGTCTCGGTGTGTCAACCACGCATAGAAAGAACAGATGGTTCAATCAAAAATGTGAAGAAGCAGTCACTAAGAAGAAGAATGCCAGACATGTATGGTTAAATGACATCAATAACATCCAAAAGGAAGAGCATTATAGAAATGAATGTAAAGAGGCTACAAAAATAGTCAGACAGCAGAAGCGAGAATATATGAGTAATATAATCAAAGATATGGAAACTAATCACCAGAAAAATGAATCCAGAAAGTTTTTTAAAGTACTGAAGTCAATGAAACGAGGGCACCAACAAAACACATATGGTTTAAAAGACAAAAATGGGAATATGATAAATACCAATGAAGAAATGTGCAACACATGGAAAGAATATTTTATTGAATTACTAAATTGTGAAGCTCCAAGTAACATTTTCCCACAGGAAGAGGTTCTAACATGCGAACCACAAATTGAAGAACCTACATTTGAAGAAATCCTATATGTAATCACACGACTTAAAAACAATAAGGCAACTGGGACTGATGGAATTGCTGCTGAATTTATAAAGGCAGGTGGCCATGCATTACATCTAAAGCTATACGAACTAATAATAAAAATCTGGAGGACAGAAGAATTACCCCATGACTGGAAAGAGTCATTATTGATACCTATCTTTAAGAAAGGAGACAAGTTCCAATGTGGAAATTATAGAGGAATATCACTACTGTCCACAAGCTATAAGATACTATCCGCAGTATTACTAAATAGACTAAAACCATATTCAGAAGACATATTAGGTGACTACCAGGCGGGTTTTAGACAAAACAGATCAACAATAGATCATATATTTATCTTACGACAAATAGCCGAGAAACATTGGGGAATATAAAAGAGATCTCCATAACATTTTTGTGGATATTAAAATGGCTTATGATAGTGTCCATAGGAATAGTCTATGGAATGTTATGCAGGAATTTGGAATACCAAGGAAGTTAATTAACATGACCAAACTATGCATGGAAGATACTTATAATATAGTAACATATAAAGGCAGGAAATCAGACCCCTTCCAAATAACATCTGGCTTGAAACAGGGTGATGCACTATCGCCGCTACTCTTCAATCTGGCTCTAGAGAAAGTTGTAAGGAAGGTAAAGGAGGAATGTGATATTGGAGGAACATCCAAGCTGCTTGGTTATGCAGATGATATAGATATTATAGGGCAAAGTGAACAAAAGACATTAGAAATATTGACTCACTTAAAGGAAAAAGCCCAACAGATGGGGCTGGTTATCAACCAAGATAAGACAGAATATATGGTAATTTCAAGAGACGGAATGGCTAAAAACTCTGGCCACATACAAATAGATAATATGACCATTAAAAGAACGGAAACATACAAATACCTGGGTACAATCTTCAACTGCTCCAACATCATAAGGGAAGAAATACAAACTAGAATCAACTCTGGAAATAAGATATACTATGCACTACAACATCTACTAAAATCAAAGGCGCTATCTCGTAACACCAAAATCACAATATACAAAACACTGATCAGACCAGTTGTGCTGTATGGCTCTGAAACCTGGAGTACAACGAAAGGAGACGAAGCCTTGTTACAAACCTTTGAGAACAAAATTTTAAGACGCATCTTTGGACCCATTAGGGATACACAAAGTGGAGAGTGGAAAAGAAGAAGTAACAAAGACATTTATGATTTGTTTAAGTCCCCGCTAATCACTGGTATCATGAAGGCTAATAGACTACAATGGCTGGGGCATATAGAAAGAATGGAAGATAATAGGGAAACAAAACTCGCTTACACTCAGGAAATAAATGACCGTAGACCCCGAGGTAGACCAAGAAGGCGGTGGAGAGATAATATACATACAGACCTACAAGCACTTGGAATCAACGACTGGCAAGAGAAGGTCCACCAGAGAGACGAATGGAGACAGATTGTATTTGCAGCAAAGAACCTCAATGGCTCGGAATGCTGAAGAAGAAGAATGGTATTACTGTGATTTATTTTCACCAGAATCTCTGTGAGGTGCAATATATGAGTTTATATTTATACTTTCTCTGTAGGATCTAAACATACCATGTTTGCTACACCTTGTGTCACACACCAAGTATGTCATGAGACTCAGCTATGAAGTGCTGATGTGGGAACTAGTTAACTCATTCCACTGAAAACTTAGCAACAAAACATGGCCAATCATGAACAAGTCTTCACAGCACAGAATGAGAAGATCTGGCATGGATCTGGGGATATTTCCAATGGAGGATACATGGCAGAAGTAAAAGAATAAGAATGTACAATGCCAATGTTACCTTGGTTATCAGATCAGCAAGATGCAGCATGACTCCCTTGATTGCCAGGTAAAACTTCCACTTGTCCTGGCTGATCAAGCGTTTGTACAGACCAAGGAATTCAGTGGCACACTCCCCACTCCGGCCAACTTCATCCAGACAGCTGTGAACAACAAGTCTAGCATACGTCAGGGCCACAAGTAAGTGCAACAATGTGCAGCGCATGACATGAATATTGCCATAGGCATGTGAAGGGTTAGGTCTTCATCTATACTAAATATGTTGTAATGTGGGATATGTGAAGAATTAACATTTCCCACCTCAATGGCAGTATCTGGTATTGGACTGCCTTTATCTCTCAATTTCCCTTCTCTTTTGATCATCATTCAAATAAAACATGACTGAAGTCCATTTACACCTTCTTCTTATAATCCATGCAATACGACATTGGCAATCATGTCTGATCATAGCCTGCTGTCTCGTGTACTGCCAATCATTTCTGATACTGATGTTCTATTTCTTTTAATTAGTTAGTTGCATATCCTTTACAGGATGTCGCAGTCAACCCCAGCATCTTTTGGCTGTTTGTGATTTCTTGACAAGTTTACGTTCAGTAGTTTGCCATTGCTTTCTGAACAACCAGCACTCATACCATTTCATGAAAACCAACGCAAGGCCGTCCATTTCCAAATCATCCACAGTTTTGAATGCAGTATACCAGATTGCGAATTGCGTATGTAATCCCTTCGCCACATAGCTGGCTCTATGTAAATTGTAAATCAACACGTTATCCCAAATTTATAGAGTTCTACTTCAACCTCAAATAATCTTGTCATGGACAGAGCATTTGTAAAAATGTACTATTCTATCTTCATATCCAATTAAAACAATTCTCCAATGTGATTTTGGTTATCATGAATCTCTATCTGACTATTCATGACAACCTGAAATAGGGGAAGAACAATGCGGGTTTGTAGAAGGAAGGGGTACAGTAAATGCTGTGTATATGCTGCGAACAGTTATTGAACGTGCTTTAGAAGTAAACAAGGATATACATCTTTGCTTTATTGACTACACAAAGGCTTTTGATAGAGTTAGACATGTCAACATTGTGGATATGCTTGCAGATCTACAAATTGATGGGAAAGACATTAGTAGTACATAAAAAACATATATTGGAAACAACAAGCTGCCATAAGGATTGATAATGAAGTAGGACAATATCAACCTATTAAGAGAGGTGTTAGGCAGGGATGTGTAATGTCTCCAGATCTTTTTTCCCTATACAGTGAAAATATTTTCAGAAATGTAGAAGACCTAAATGGAATCAGCATTGGAGGACGAAACATAAATAACATTAGATATGCAGATGATACAGTATTGATTGCAGACAATGCACAGGATCTGCAACAATTAGTAGACGCTGTTGTTGTACACAGTGAGCAGCTGGGGTTGGAATTAAATTGTAGGAAGACACAGGTTATGGTCGTCACTAGGAAGAACAAAGTACCACAATGTAATATACAAGTAAATGGGAATATTCTTCAACAAGTGAATCGGTTCAATTATCTCGGAACAGTCATAACATCTGATGGCAGATGCCTTGAAGAGATTAGAACAAGAATCGCCATGGTGAAAGTAGCCTTTAGCAAGATGAAAAACATTCTGACCAATAAAATGATGTCAATTGAAACGAGAAAAAGAGTGTTGAGGGGATACATAGAGCCTGTTCTTTTGTATGGATGTGAAACTTGGACAATGTGCAGTCAAGCTGAAAAACATCTGATGGCTGCAGAAATGTGGTTTCTGAGGAAAATGCAAAGAATACCATGGACAGATAGAAAAACCAATGACCAAGTACTACAAGAGACAAATGAAAATCGTAGATTGATTAGAGAAATTAGACGTAGACAGTCAACATTTTTTGGACATGTTATGAGAAGAAAGGGACTGGAGAACTTAGTGACAGCTGGCAAGATCGAAGGGAACAGACCAAGAGGAAGACCGAGAGGAAAATACCTGGATGGCTTGGCCACATGGCATGGACGAGACAGGAACACTGAGCTGATCCACGACTCTGGTGATCGAGTGAAATGGCGAATCATGACCGCCCACGCTTTCCGGCATGGCACATGATTGATTGATTGATTGAATCTCTATCTAGAAGCTGAAGATAAATAATACTGTCATCTACTCCTTATCAAGAAACACATGAAACAAATGTTCAGTTAGTTGCATATCCTTTACAGGATGTTACAATCAACCCCAGCATTTATTGGCTGTTTGTCATTTACAAGGCAATTTTATGCTCAGCAGTTTGTTTGCTATTGTTTTCTGAACAGTCGACACCTTCTACAATCATCACAATTAACACAAAGGAGACAGCTTCCAAAGTGTTTATTCTATAGCTGATTTCAAACCCTCCTAAGGGCTTGGGAATGCGGTTTGTGAGCCCGTATACCCGGGTTTGAAACACAGCGGTGCTGGTTTTTTTTAAAAAGGTATAGGTGCCGGTCATTCAGAAAGCAATGGCAAACTACTGAACGTGAAATTTGCCCAGGAATCACGTACAGCGAAAATGCTGGGGTTGACTGCTATGTCCTGTGAAGGACATGCAACTAAATCTTTTTTTTTCAAACCCTCGACTCGGTATGTTGGGAATTTTGAAACTGGAGGGTCATTAACCCCTCAGCCAAACGTCAATAAAACAAATGTACTAAACTGAACAGATCCCACACAATTACATTTGATTCAATTTTCTGCACAAACACATAACAAATCTGTACATAACAAATTCTTAGGAACAGAATTAAGCACGCTGATTAATGAAACAGTAGGTTAGAAAAGACGTTCACTGCTACGTGAGTCATCTGATTTGTAGTTGAATGATGGAGAAAGGTGTTAGTAATTCACATACAATTATAATTAGTCTACAATGTAACTGCAACATCTTCAAACAAAGACTAACTTGGCTAATGTTAAAAGCAGCAGCACCTACGGCCTTTCATTATTTAATTAATATTTTGATTTGTTACTTTGGCAAACACAGTTAAGACACTGGCAACGTGCTTACCTAGTCAGCATGTCTATGACTTCCTTGCGTCTGCTGAAAACCTGGGAAATGGCTTCTATCACACTGCATGCTGTCTGTCTAGCTGATCTGGAGCTTGGTGAGAACATTGCTTGCTGTAAAACAGACAATTACAGTCATGAATTCTAAATTCTGCACACACACAAAAGAATGTAAGTGAACTAAGCCTATTTTTATGCCACTGAAGAAAACTCAGGCAAGTGTCAGGATATATTTTCAGTGACTGAAGGGCACAAGAGAAGAAATATGGTAATTATAATGTCTTTATTGCCAGATGAATATCTAGTACTTATGGCATATAACATGTGTCTAGTTGGTCATGCGTCGAAGTACACTTGTTCCTGCAGCAAGGTGCTATCGTCATTTGGAGGTGACAGGTTCGAATCCCGGTCGGTAACTATAGCTTTCAAATGTTATGGTGTCTAGTGCGTCCTCTAATCTCTACTTCCTTCTTCTCCTTCTATGAGCACCAAATAATACTGTGTGTGTTTATTTATGGCATATAAAAGAAGTTAGCTCAATCACAAGGGTATCCATATTGGAAATGCACAGTTCTTAGATTTATTAACAAAGTCTTTTATTTTCATATGTCTGTCAAGAATACTTCAGAAACACTGTAACAACGTTCTCATGTTATTTTCCTACATACATCATCAACAGAACCAGTAACACAACCTTGACTTTGTTTATTAGTGTCCTACCTGTAGCCAGGTGGTTTGGGTCAGTTTCAGCGTCACAGCCGGGACCTTCCACATGTTCTGCTTCCAGCGGGCAGCGTATTTCTCCATCAGATACTCTGCGTGAATGTCTGGCTTCTTGACTGCTTCCTGAGACTTCTTCTCCCCAGTGCTGGCCTCTGAGTGGCTTGCTGGCAATTTATAAATAGCAAACATGAGAATGAAATAGAGAGAGAGACAGATGGAAGACAAAAACATAGTGGCAGAACGAGACATGAGATAGTGGGTGGGTGGGTGGGTGTGTGTGTGTGTGTGTGTGAGTAGGAGAAAGACAGACAAAAGCAGAGAGGCACAACAGAGATGAGAGAGAGAGGGGGATTGAGAAAGAAAGAAAGCAAGAGAGGGAGAGAGAGAGAGAGAGAGAGAGGGAGAGAGAGAGAGAGAGAGAGAGAGAGAGAGAGAGAGAGAGAGAGAGAGAGAGTGAGAGATGGAGCAAAAGGGAGATCATCTTTAAAATAAATGGAGAATTGTGCACTAATGAAATGCTGAAGAACAAGTGGATAATGCCAAAAACATGAATGATTAAAAAAAATATGCATATTAAGGAAAAAAAACAATAAGCTAAAACTGCTTATTACTTGGTCTTGGAAGGCGTTTTTTCCAATTCTGGTAGGAATATCTGGAGTCTCCAGCGAGCCACTTCTTCACATCCATGTGAAACTTTGCTGGCATTGAGTCAGTGCCAACCTTCTCTCCATCCTATAAAAACAGACATATATTTTCTCTTCTATACAAATTTGACTTCAATTGAATAGCAAAAGTTTAATTATGGTTTCATTATGTGCATAGGAAAAAAAAAACCTGGCAACTCAATAACACTTGAAGTAAACATTTCTAACTGTTAGGTAAACTAAATAGAGTTAAATATAAGTTAAAGACAAGACTTAAGGAGTTACACAACAATTCAACTGAAACAGAAAATAGTGAGAGATAAATATGTGACAGGCCCAGAAAGCCAATCAGGCGGCTAGCCAGTGAGCTCCAGTAACAAACATTCAGGTTAGCCACGAGGAAAGCTTACGACCAGTTGTCGTTATGAATCAGGGAAGACAGAGCTTCCTCATTCAGGCATGAGGCAGCTTAGTGATAAGTCATTCAAGTTATACAGTAGATGAAAATTGGACAGACATCACATAACAATAGATCAGTGATACTTCACCAACTGGCACTCTATTCATATTTGACACTATCTACCATCGTCCTACATTATAAGATGACTCGTAAGTGACATTCTGTTAATATTCTGAGGACATTTAGTGTAAACTAGAGTGAGCAACAGAAAGTTCCAGTTCACGGTGCATGAGGTAAATCCCTGACCCCTTCCCCCACCCACCTACAGAGAGAGCGAGAACGAGAACGAGAGAGAGAGAGAGAGAGAGAGAGAGAGAGAGAGAGAGAGAGAGAGAGAGAGAGAGAGAGAGAGAGAGAGAGAGAGAGAGAGAGAACATATAAATGACTATGATAGATTGTGATATGACAAAATAAAGAAATAGTAGATAAGCCAGTCAAACCTTTGGCTACGACAACTGGTGTTATCAGTAAATGAAGAACATTTGGACTATGTTGAATAGTAATTTATATCAATGACTAAGATGATAGGTGTAATGTTTTTAAAAGAAATAAATTCAAAAGGCATTCAAGATCTTTCAGAAGACAAACAATTTAGCTAAACATCTCCACCCGATGATGAAACAATATTATGTCGCTTCTATTTTTGTTCTATATTTCTTCTTCCCTTTCACTCAAAGCTCTGTTACATGATATACAGGAGGTCAGCATGGCCGAAAAGGGTTAACAGCACTCGCCTTAAATTTCCAGAGCACAGAATTTGGGTTAGCGGGTTAAAGCCCTACACCGTTCAAATGGACTAAAATGTTGATTTCTCGACATTGACTTGGGGACATATCCGCCTGATGATGGGAGACAATGGTAATAGGGAATGCTAATCCACATACAACCATCAATCCTGTGCACTTTCTGCTAGTAGCAACTACTACAAGTAGTATCATGTGTGTTGACTATGCTCAAGTTCAAAGCGAGTGAATGAAATAAAAACAAAACTTGATGTACAAAGTGACCAACCTTTTTCTTTCCACTCATGTAGCTAATGAGATCATGTTTGACCAAGCCTTGCAAGATTCTCAGACACGGTAGAGTAATGGACTCCATTATCACAGGGTTACGCATCTGCATTCCCATCAAAAACAGGCGCATCACTGGAAACAACAATTTGCAGCTTACAAATATATAGCAATTTAACATGTAAAATGTATAATATTTTATACAATCAAATTCACTGTATGGGATTAGGTCTAATAATTCATACAAGAAAGACAAAGAAATGAAAATAAATCAAGCAAATGATAAACCAATCTCCCTTGGTACGTAATTTTATGATGTGGAATCATACATCTATTTATGTAGCAATGTAGACAAAGACGAGAAAAGAGATATAAAGATATTGATTAAGAATTCAAAAGGCAAGAACCCCGGGAAGGTTAACCCGGTCAACAAATGCCCGTAGAAGTCGGATGTGTCAGCCTAACGGCGCAAGAACGCAACTCTGCTGTAAACAGGCACAGCGCAATCACGTCCGGAAAAAAAGTCCGGATGAACGCAGAAGAAGAAGAAAAGACAAGAAGAGTTCTCATAGGAGATTTCATCATGGCACAGAAGGGAGTCAACTCACGAATTAATCCATGCCATCAGAGATCGCAATTTGTAGAGAGGCATGATCGCCCATGCCAGCCAGCAAGACACTAGATGATGATGAAAAAGTTCCACAATCATCATCATGTGTTTTCCCAACTGATCATGCTTCATTTGCTTGCTTGCTTGCTTGTGTTCGTTGGCTTGAGCTCCAGCATGAAGTCCTGTATGTCAGATGAAGGCATCCTGTTGTCCAACATCAGTGTGATGTCATACAGGACTTGAGGTTTGCGTGAGTATCCGTTGTCCCATGTCTGGCTTATTGGTGTGCAGACTGGTGGTTCCTCGCCGTACAAGCAGACACTCTCCGACTTCGGAGGAATCGGCGATCCTACTGACCTTAGCCAGGACCCCAAAGGGACCTGTTGCCCAGGACGCTCGACGAGGATGCGTCAATAGGTCTTGGCCAGTATATAACCCGGCCCTGGTGCCTTGGAAACACCTCTGCGTCCCATGCTTCATACCTCTAATTGAGTATCCATTTTCATGCCGACATATTTCCATGTTGTGATGAAAGGCTGTCAGGAAGCTTCTCTTGTTATATTCCACTATTTCTTTTTACCAGACACCTTTCCAGAGAAGGTGCTGCAATCACCATCAAAACAAGCACATTTGACAGCATGACATGGCACAACTGTATTTATTGTAAGCAAGAAAAAAATCAATAAAGCATAAGAAGTTATTATGAATGAAGCAATAAGCAAAGGTATTAGAACTTACCGCATCGGGTTCTCTGTTCCCAGCAAGAATCATCCTGGTGCAGGGATGCAGCCAGTAACATTATCTCATGCCTCACAGACGAGCCCTGCAAAAGACAGTTGAAGCTAATGATTACAATGTGTGATCTAATGTCTACCAAAAGAAAGTGGGAAAGTTCAGTTTCAGAAAAACTAAACATTTTTTGGGCAGAAGAGATAAACAGATTGATTCAACATGAACTCAATATTGAAGAAGAATAGTTATTAAGACAAACATGAAGAAAGTGAAATATTATGGATTTGTAAAAAGATGAAGGCTAGAAAAGATTATTATGAAGGAAAGTGTATCATGAGGGCTGAGAACCACAACAGAGATGGATTCCAGATGTGAAAGATCATTTACACAAGACAAATGTATTACCAAAATACGATAAGTAGATTGTGAGCTTTACTAGAACACGATTACAAAAAACAAAATGAACGTTGCGGCCAAAGCCTTTGTCAGCACAGAACAAAACAACACAGACACCAAACTAATAAAATAATCACTACATAGAAAATACAGAGGTTACTTAGCTGAATCCTGTCTTGGTATCAAGACAGGTGTTTTTTACACCAGACAGCAACATCTGGCTTAAAACAGAGAGAAATTGTGAAAGACTGTTATGGGGGGAAGTTCTGTACAGGACGGACTGGCCATTACAGCCACAGAGTCTTCATCAGCAAACATGGAATGGCAAAATATTGAAAGACTATCACTAGTACAAGTATATAGTGGTAAGTTTTCTAGTAACAAATAGTGAAGAAAGAAACAAAGTGACAAACTGGTAACAACAAAATGACAACCTTGACTCCAATGTGCAACATTGCTGCCGAAGTTAATACATTCCTCCTAGACATGTAGGTGGAAAATGTCACAGTGGCTACCAAATAGAGAACTACTTGGCTTGCAATTAATTTGGTGGAAAGTCTCATTTGACCGCATAGCGTCTGGGCATTATCAAAGTCCAAAACCTGTAAACTGCTACCTTGGGGCTCCCATGGGTGCATCTAGGAGTGCACAGGAGGCTCAATATATGGAGTGAGATTACCTTGGGTGAGCCAAGTATCAGAGTATCATGTGTTGGCTCAGCACTCATGGAATCCTCCTTGGATAGCAGAGAATGCTCATGGGCTGCCACTGCCTTCCCTTGAGGCCTGACCGACATGCATACGGCTGTCCCTAATGAGCCAGTTTATGTGTCAACAGTAGATGGAGGGTCAAAGAAAGATGATGTAACACATTCTGACCACAAAAAGTCCTACAAAACATTTGGCAAGACTAGCCCAGTCAACAAACACCTGCATATGTCGGATATGTCGGCCAAAAGGCATAAATATTGCAGACACACAGCAGGACTGACACAATGCAATTACGTCCAAAACAAAAAGAATATCGGACGAACAATAAAGAAGAAGATCACAATACATGAGAGACAAGGCATTAGACAAATCAAGTGAAGACTGAAGAACATCGAGTCAAAAGGAGTGAAGCCGGACACGAGTGCTATGCAGGGAGCCAAAGCAGAATAGTAAACCAACACACAACCGGTGTCATCATCTGCTACACACAGAGGAAAATCTGAAAAGCGGATCTGAGTATTTATCGACTCAATGGTTCTATGTGCAATGACAATAATCTGTCGACTAACTGGCTAACAGGTGTATGCATCTCATACCAAATCTGGATTTGACTGGTGTCCTTTGATGGCAGCTGTAATGCGAGTCATGACCAAGTTGTTCATCTCTTCTGTACCCCGGCGGTTGTCCCTGGTCAGCAAACACAGCAATGTGCGAACTTCATTGCGCACTGACAGAGCCCCATGACGCAAGTTATAGTCGATCAGTTGTTGGATCATACCCTGCAACAAAGAAATTGTATAATTGTACACATTCTAAATTAACAATAGCTGCAAGCAAAAGATTATTCCTCCATGTCTGGTAGCGGGCTAGCTAAGTAGCCTGTACAACTGAAAGTTTGAGGTTTGTTCCTATATTTTTCTTCTTCTTCTGTTTGCTCTGATCCCCTAGGAGATGGCTGACTGATCTTGTTAGGTGAAATAAAACAGGGTGCATAATTATTGCTGTCCTGGCCCCCCCCTCCCCCAAGAAAAGCCAAGATGATGCAAGGAACGGGAGGTGTATCTGTGGGGTGAAGTGGGGAGGGGGAGGAGGGGAGGGAGATCGGGGAGAGAGAGAGAGAGAGAGAGAGAGAGAGATTGAGAGAGAGAGAGAGAGAGAGAGAGAGAGAGAGAGAGAGAGAGAGAGAGAGAGAGAGAGAGAGAGAGAGAGAGAGAGAGAGAGAGAGAGAGAGAGAAAGGCTTAAACAATAAACACAACGGAACACTTCATCTGACACTTACCTGGCTGCACAAAATCTGTCTCATGTCAGAGTTGGTCACCAGGGCTCGCAGCAGAGTGATGCAATGCTCCACTGCAGCACTAGCACAACCATAACAGTTTCCAGTCTTCAGCCTAGTGAGGAAACAGATCCAAGTCAACAACCTCATATCAAGTGTCAATGACAACAATAAGCAAATCAACCCTGTTAGTTAGTTAGTCGACAGATCATCCTCATTGCACATCAAACCATTCATTCCACAATTGCTCAGATCCCCTCCTCAGCAAATCCTGCAGCATGTAGCGGCTCACGACACCAGTTCTGTGTTGGTTTCTTACTCTTCTTTGGCTTCCTGAGTAGTATTCTTGTTTGGCCATAACTCTTTTAACTTGCTTGTTCTCGCAGCCTGACCATGGCTTGTAGATTCCCAGTCATCACTTGGTTCTCGTAAACGACTTACTTCTCGTAGAGCCTTCAGAATGTCTGCCTGGTCCATGGCTCGTCCGCCTTCCACAGTAGCCCTACCTGCAAGCCTTCAGCCTGCTCATTCCCTTGTTCACCTGCATGCCCTAGCACGAAGATGAAACTAATCTTTGCCAGCCGAAACCGCTCCGGAGACAACACTCTCTTCGGACCCACCCCATTTCTATCCTCCTGAGCATACTCATTCAGTCACTAAGGATATATATATATATATAATATATATATATATATATATATAACGACTTGCCTGAAAGAGGCTAATGAAACTAGAACATTATATGCAACAATAAGAAAGCGGCAAACAGCTTTTTTTGGTCACGTGATGAGAAGAGAAGCATTGGAGAACATCGTGACAACTGGAAAGATTGAGGGGAAGAGAGGCAGAGGCAGACCAAGAGAAATGATGCTGGATGGATTGAGACAGTGGCATGAGCAATATCAACAGCGGAGTTGATCCAGAAAACCAAAGACCGAGATCTGTGGAGAGTCATGAACGCCTACGACAGCCTGCATAATATACTGGAACAGTCAAAGAAAATACTTTTGTAATCAATGACAATATTAAACAACTAGACACATACACAACAACTTGATGAAACGCTCTACACAGAAATTAAACTTAAGATGGCAAAACACTTTCTGTCACAGGCTGTGATATCTTTAAGCTAACATTGTTTTGGGTCACAAAGAACTTTATAATTATCTGCCTCAGAATGAGTTAAAGTAATAACCAGGCTAGAATAAGCTCATGTAAATAGTGGCTTCTTAGGGGTTCATGTAATAACCCAGTGAGATGCACAACTGCTTGGTGCAGGGGAGGACATAATAATTCAACTGCCACCTCTACAACAAAGGTTGGCTACATGCATCTCCAACACTTTCTATCCCTGGCTGAACTGACCCAAGAACTGGCATCACAACACTCGGGACATTCCCATATGCACCCCATCTTCAACAACAAGTGAAGTGTCTCAATATTCATGATATCAAAATGATGCAATCTAATTGTGTCTGTCTGGCCTTTCTACAGAGTACCGAGTGTCAGCCAGATCCTTAGGTCTCTCTCTGCCACACCATTCTCTCCATGCCATGAAGATATATTTATTCTTCCACATTATTCACATGGTCCCAAGGGGCACAGACTTTATCATGCACCAGCACCCCACCCAGCATTGCAGACTCAGCGATCTGTCTGCCTGCTCATTCTCCAACATACCAGCAAGTTCTGTGGTCAAGATTCAGCAGCAGCTGCCTACCTTCTGTCCCTAGAAATCAACCTTCTATCCCTAGAAATCAACCTTCTATCCCTAGAAATCAACCTTCTGTCCCTACCTTTGCTTGTACACTCTGAGACGTTTATTCATCCTCTTGATCTCTTGATCTCATCTTTCCACTTGTATCATTGTCTACAACTCCCTCTCCCACCTTTCACATTTCTTCCAGTACGGTTTTCTAACAGGCGACGGGGTTACGAGTGCAGTTCGTAATCCCGCATGCCCTCGTTCGAAACAAACTGCCAAAGCAATTTGGCAGTAGAACGCCTTGCGTTGGTTTTTTACGAAATGGTATGGGTGCCGGTCATTCAATGGCAAACTACTGAATGTAAACTTGCCAAGAGATCACAACAGCAAAATATACTGGTGTTGACTGTAACATCCTGTAAAGCATATACAACTAACTAATACAATGCTATCAACATTATATACATTCCTCTAAAGATATTTCATAACAATAATTTCTCCTGGCTTTACCCTTCTCTCTTTTCTTTGACCACACTGCCTGCCTTGCACCTCTTGGTATCCAGATCACACAACTTGGGTTTTGTTCCTGTAGGCACAGGCACTTGTCCTTTGGCAGCCACTGCCTCCCTCTGTTGCTGATCATATTCCACAAGTTCTCGGCGACAAGCCATGACTTTCTGAGGAGGCAAAGATTGGTTTATAGTGATTATACGAAAATGAAACAATATACTCAATATAATAGAAAGATACTATAGAAGGCAATGGCAAACTATGCTGAAAATTAAATTGTCAGGAAAATCACAAATAACCAAAAAATGCGATGTATAGAACAAAAAACAGTATTTATCTGGTAATCATATTAGAAAAGTAACCTTCATAGCCCGGTGATAATATAGCTATTACATTGTCACTAGTATTTCAGGAAATGAGTGGTCAATTGAATTCAAAGATCACCTTAATCACAGTGGTAAAATATCCATTATAGCTCTGATGTTTGTTTACAGATCACACTAGAATGACCTCTAATAAGTGTACCAACACTGTAGCACTGGCAAAGATCCCCATGTGCCCACATTAGATTCACATATAACCTGCCAGCCAGGTGATAATGTCTGAATTCCCCATAAGGCAATTTTATTTTAAAGACTGGCCTGGATTAAAGGTTGATCCAGCCTAAAATGAATTCCAGAAAATGTTCCGGAAGTAAAGACAGCCGGATTGATACTAGCACCATATATCCAATACGCCTCTCATGGCATGGGAAAGGGCCCTATACTTTGCTTAGTTGATATTCCGTTTTAGGTTGGTTTTCTAATTTTCAAATTGTGCAAGGCAAGCTA
The DNA here is from genome assembly GCA_014155875.1 of Cepaea nemoralis. Classification (NCBI taxonomy): domain Eukaryota; kingdom Metazoa; phylum Mollusca; class Gastropoda; order Stylommatophora; family Helicidae; genus Cepaea; species Cepaea nemoralis. Next base: position 167,935 of record JACEFZ010028019.1, read on the forward strand.
CCATATAGTCCACGCTTTACGGTTTCCAGTTGCTGAGATCTGTAGCCTATGCAATGTGCATGCTTAATTTATTTTTAACATTGTTGGGGAATGGCTTGACATCCTATACACAACTGGCTTCTCAGGAAAAAAAAATATCTTGAAAATATTGTCCTCAACAAGATTTGAACTCGACACTTTTGGAAGGAGAGATATATTCCATACGGCTTAGTTACTGCGACCCCTTCTTGATAAAAACAAAAAAGTATAAACCCATCAACAAATCAGTAAATAATCATAGTAACCACTACTGTATGACATAATGCACACACAATCACATTATATGACTATGAGTCATTATGTCTGTAATTCTGCTTCTTCTTCGTTCACCTTCAGGCGTCAATATGAATAAATGCAATGAAAGCAGCAGTCAACTTGAGCTTGTTGACATCCCCAGAGATTTTCCTCACATGAAGTGGTGTAGGCCAAAACAGTTTTCTAGTTCTGCAAATGTTGGACACTCCTGCAATAGATGTCTTGCTGTCATTTTACCAGTTCCACAGTTACATTCATCAGTATCTGTTATCTGTAGTTTATTAAACAAGTCATACTTCAGTATGTGTCTGCAATGATTCTTTCTTCACTAATTCAACCTGGAAATAGATGAAGGTGATGGGATGGATTAAGACCCACCTGGATGATCTTGCTGAGTTCATCAAATGCAGCCTTACATTCTCCACAGTACTTCTGTGCCAGCAGCTGAATGGCCTTGTTGACACTGCTGACCGGTACAGCACCTGCTGCTCCATTTGCCTCCTTAAGATATGAATATACTTCTTGAAATGCTTATTTTCATGTGTGTGGTATATTTCTTAAACCAAAGTACAAGTAAAATGTTGATTTACTGTATAATATATACAAATTAAGTGATCTTTTAGTATAGAACAGAAACATGGTCAATGAATAAACAACATTAAGGGGTAACAAGTTTTTAAAATGTGGTTGCACAGACAAACCACATGACAGAAGAAGAAAACAGAAAAGTATTACAAAAACTGGGATTGAAGAAAACATTAAATGAGGTTAAGGTCAGACAACATAGTTACTTTGGCCAAATAACGAGAGAGAAAACTCTTTGTTAAAGGATATGAATGTGCTTTATGGAAAAGTGACGATGCATGCAACAGGAAGACATTACAGGTGATGACCATCAAGAGATGAACTGGGGGAAGCCTGTACTAGCACACCCTGAAAGATACTGACCACGTCCCCTACTGAGTGTCAATCTGTCTATAATATTGTAGGGCTTGCACATATAGCCTGTAGGCCTTAAGGCAGTTAACTTGGGTACTTTACTAATATAAATATCTAAATTTCATTAGCTATTTAGACTTTACATTCAGCTATCTAAAACATAATAAATCTTTCATTAAAATATCTTTACACCCGAGAAAATACATCTGTAATTAAAGACACTCCCCTGTTTGAAAAATGTAAAAACAGATCAATTCTGTCACAGCATCACATGAATATGGTAGTTCAATGTGTCGAGTATCACTATGTGAAGCCAACAATTCTACTGCTTGTGACTGGTACTGCACAGAAAACAGCGCACCTTTCCACCAGTAAGTGGTCTGTCTGAGCCATGTTCAGCCACCTGAATCAACAGGCTCTCCAGCACTGGTCTGTGCAACTGAAGCTGTTTGTAAATGCGGTCTGCTTTCTCTAACAAAGAGTTGATACTTGAAATGGCCTAAAGTTTTAAAAAAAAACAACAGATTATAATAATACACTGCATACTTTATCTACACTTACAGACAGAACAAACTTATAATAAACAATAAAGAGACTGTAATACAACTTAAAACTGTGTAATCATGTAGCAGGTTCTTTGTAGAACTGTAATCTCATCACAACCCAACAAAAAGATTCACAATCCCTTGCCAATTCCCTGCTTCATGCATCTTCATGTCCAGTGTGTCATCAATTGTCCCGTGTCCATGAATTCTTGTCTTTCCAAGCCACTCTAGTATTTAATATGTCCAAAGTATTTTAGTTTGAAAAACATGATGCAGTTTATAAGCCAGTTTTCTGAAATGTTCAGATCTGGTAGCATGTCAGTATTTTTCTTCTTCTTCGTTCATGGTATTCTGAGAATGTTTCTGTAATCAAAAGTCCCAACTTTCATGGTTCAGCAATCCATAGCTCACATCCATGTTGCCACAACTCAAAGAATAGCAAATTTAAAAAAGAGCCTTATGGCTTTGTGTCTGGGACAAAGTCATATAAAAGCCTTGAAAACCATATGACTCTCTCTCTGCAGGTGTATTTTTTTTATAAAGCATAATAATAGCAACCAGTTAAAACAATAACAATATTCAAACAAAGCAATTCTAAATTATTTAAATTTTGCTTATCAAACAAGCAAAACAAACATAAAGGCTATATAAATTATAATACAGAAAGTCATTATCTTGCAAGACGACAAAGAAAAGTCTAAGCTACAGTCCAAACAATGCAAACTTTTGTACACAGATATAAAAATGTCACCCTGTGCCATAATTTATAGGCCCAATGCCAGATTTGAATTATCTGATCTTCTGATCTGTGATCACAACTTTCCTTTGTATTATCAAAACAAGTACAATATATTGATAAGAAATCAAAACACAAATAAAAGAATACTGAGTCGGAAGTAAAAAAAACACAAGTAAATACGACTGAAATTTGAAAATAGGACATAAGACATTCAGAACCCAAGTGAAAACACAACCACACAGGACTTCAATCACAAAAACTTACTTTTTTCCTGTCTTCCTCATTTTCAATAGGGTCCACAGCACAGCAAGGCTTGGCCAGGAGGGTGAAGTCAAACTTGGCATACTTACAGAAGCCACAAGAGTTGCACAGGAACGGGTCTTTCTCATCATAGTTAATGGATCTAACAGAGCACAAGGACAAGGTGAATGTTATCTAAGATAATGCATATCTTTCATTCTTTTTTTTTATCTTTCTATTGTTCAGTTTTCTCAAAGGTAGAAGGCCAGACCATTTCAATTAGATCTCCCTCTCTCTTTCTTACTCGCATGTGTATGCATGTGTGCTTGATTTTATATATATATAAAAATCATCATCAAGTGACTTGCTGGCTGACATGGTGACCATGAGTCTCAACATCTTGTGATCTCAAGTAACATGTATCAGTTCGTGCACTGAACTGTTAAGAATCTTCTCTTGTTGCTTGGCTCTCTCTCTCTCTCTCTCGTTTTTCCCATTCTTATAATGTTGCCCAAAAATGATAAACTGTTAATTTTCAAGTCTTAGCTTCTTTCCAAACATTTAGATGACTTACTTCTTGGCTGTCCAAGGAATTTTCAGTGTTCTTCTTTAAACCACATCTGTCTGTCTTTCTCTGTGTACTGTGTGTGTCTGGGTGTTTGTGCGAGTATGTGCATGTGTGTTTTTATTTACTGTGTCAAAACACCAGACAAGGTACAACAAATGTATTCATCAAATGTATACAAGTGTAATAAAATGTTGCAATAAAAAATATAGGAAAAAATAATTAATAAATAGGATACAGAAATCTATACAGTAGTTAACTCTGTGATAGTAAGAATAGTTGTCAGGTCTTAGTTAGATATGACTGAGCTACCGTATGACAGTAGACGGTACTACCTGCTTCTGTTAGCGCCGAATGTTGGGCGACGCTTACCAAACCCACACCCCACATTAAGCCAACGGGCTTCGGGCAGAGTAGCGCAATTGGGAGGGTAGAAGCCTTATCCTAGTGCGAGGAAATGCAACCTAAAGACTAAATGTCATGGCAGGGCAGACCAGGCCCTAAGCCTTGGTTGGCAACTGGTCTAGGATTGAAGCTCCGACAGGCGGACAGTTAGAGCATTGCTTTGCTGATCCGGCAGCTTCTGCAGCTTGTCTTGTTCCAGACGTATTGGTGTTACCTTTCCTCTGGAGTACACTAGACAGGCTGAGAGAGGGATCATGCTGCATGGGCAACACATGGTCTCTAAATTCAGCCCAGGCTTTGTGTTATGGGGAGGTATAACTCCATTTTACAAACTATCATCTGTCAAGACGGCAAGGTGCCAGCCAGTCAGTCAGTCAATTAAGAATACCAATTACCTGCACTTGTGACACTGGTACACATTCTCTCCACAGTTGCCACATACGCCTGGAGATGCTGGCACACTGGCACTGCACCGTGGGCACTGCAGCGTCTCTGCCGTTGCCTGCAGGTTGTCATAGAAGTCAGCGTACTCAATCATCAGGTTGCAGGCCACGATGGGAATGGGGAACTCCACCTGTGACAAAAGATGAGAGACTTACAGTTCTGATCAATGAGTAAATGTTTCCATGGTAAACTGATGTTCCTCATCATGCTTCAGACAACACAGGGCTGGAGATGGATACTATCCTACTATTAAAATATGACTTACAACATGACAATAAAATATCACTGCAGAGTCTCATCTAAGAGGTATTAATAGGTATAAGAAGACATGGTGATAATCCATGCTTCCAATACATCAGTAAATAAGATCAGTTGCTATCTTAACGCTGAAAGTCGCCTGAATTGGATCTCCAGCATTTTCTGCCACACCATGATCATTAAGTCTATTATTTTTCCTGTTAATCTTTTTAGGTTTTCTTCCAATTTCAACTATTGCCTTTCTTCCACCTTGTCCTCTAATGTGGCGGTAAGGCAGGGTGTCATATTTGTATATTTATGTGACACAATATTTTATTTAGTAATTTTCTTACATCCCTAGTTCATAACATACATCATGCTCAAGACATCATCTCTGTGGGGCCATCTGAAGACTGCTGGCATAAACAGGTAAGAGAAGATAAGACTACATACTGCTGCATTCTTCCGATACATTATAAAATATCACAGAGAGATCACTTCTTCATCATCACTTGAATGCTATTGGCAAGAACAGGTAAAGGCAACCCACATTATGTATACTCTCAAAGAGGAGTGATATGCTCAGGATCTTACTAGATCCACAGCAACATGAAGTTTGGTGAACAGTAATTTCCTCATCATTTTTCAATTCCGAACTTAGAGAAAAGCTAGATACCTATTTAACAACGCAGTGTATTGACATGATGACTTAGTCAAGTTTCAAATTTACTTTTATAGCTTTAAAACAGAGCCATGCCCACACATTTACATAGCTTTGGTTTCCATTTTGAAAAAGGCAACAAATGTTGGTTCTTCTATATTTCTTAGACTAAAGAAAACAATATAATTGTATAATGCACCCACCACGTTTCAAACACATTATAAAAGGATGAGGCTGAAAATGAGAGGTGAAAGAGAGAGCTAGCAGATCGGTGACAGTAGGAAGAAAGATAGGTGAGATGAGGGAGAGAAAGGAAGGAGAGAGAGAGAGAGAGAGAGAGAGAGAGAGAGAGAGAGAGAGAGAGAGAGAGAGAGAGAGAAGTATTGGGGGGGGGGGGGGGGGGAATTTACAGTTACAGGTTGCCAAATTTACACAGCCAAACTCACTTGCTATACGTTTTCTACTTACAAATACCTTGCAATTGGATACAAACTGATAAAAATAAACACTACGCTCACAAATGATATGCACGCATGTACCCTCATGGATCAGTGATAATTCAAACTAATCTGGTATTTATTGCAATTGTAATCCCTGTTCTTGCTAGATGTAACTACAGCAGGAAAGAGGGTGGAATGGGAAGGAGAGTGGAAGGAATGTCAGATGCTCTCGCTCTCTCTCACTTACTCATTCGCTCTCTTTCACTCTGTCACAAAATGTTAACTAATAATTCAACATAATTACCGTGCTAACTTTACCTACCTTGACTTCCGTTTGACCTGAAGTCAACCTGACCTTACGAGCTTTATGCCAGAGCCCAGGTCTGTTTCTCAATTCCACCACAGCCTGAACTGAGCGGTTGTTGTAGTAGAAGTTCAGAGTTTGAACCTAGTAACACAGATCATAATTACAATAACAGTCTCCATATTACAATCACCAGTAAATGTAAATAAATGATGGAACAATAATGTTTTTTCTTCTAGGGTAAAGAAAAGCACTAAACAAAACAGTCAGCAGAAACACACATGAAAATTCAGCAAATATTGTATTCACCATGTTACATGAATAATATGTGAAATAAATGCACAGGTATTGATCAGCACTCATATAAGTAGAGTAAAGACAAAGAGATTAGTGGACACCCCCTCATCATCGTATGCGTATTTGCGTGTGTGAAAGTGTGTATGTGTTGCTTATGTGTGTTTAGCAAGAAGGGCATGTGTGTACCTTTCTGTATATATGAATGAGGATATTTGAACGTAAGGGAGGGAGGGAGGGAGGGAGAGAGAGAGAGAGAGAGAGAGAGAGAGAGAGAGATGAGAGAGAGACGAGAGAGAGAGAGAGAGAGAGAGAGAGAGAGACGAGAGAGAGAGAGAGAGAGAGAGAGAGAAGGAGAGTGTATGTGTAAGTAAACTTTTGTTAGTGAGTTTGTGATTGTGAGTGAGTATATGTGTAAGCCATGGAGTGTGTATCTGTGTTATTGAGTGGGTGCATAACTGTAAGAGTCTGTGTAAAAGATTTAAGTATGTATGCAGATATGTATGTATGTATTTATGAATGTGCGTGTTTATGCGTGTCCGCCTGCCTGCCTGTCTAATAACATGGTAGTATGCATTGTTTATGATTCATTTGACAATGTTTGTTACCTATCTGAATGTAACATGCACAACTGATGGACGAAAGATCTGATTAAAAGGGCAGAATGTAAGACAGGTCTGCGTGCCCAATTTGTGACCCTTTAAAAATAAAGTTTATTCGTTTGTAGCAGGTCCTTTGTAGAACGTTGCTCTTATCACTGCTCACCCAAAATGTCTCTGCGTCCCTTGCCAGTTTTCCCACACTCTCATGACTAAGTCTTTGCAATATCCAATGTCCATGCTGGTCAATCTCTGCCTCATCGTCCAGGAGCCATGCCGACAATGACTGTCCTCTCCAAGCCATTGTGGTATTTAATATGGAGAGGACACACTCAACAATATAAACACTGATAACTGTAGCGTATTCAAACCTGCTGGCCTCAAATAATGATAGCACCTCACTGAAGGAACAAGTGTACTTCAGCACATGGCCAACTACTTAAATTATTAATAATAATTTCATGGGGAAGAAGAAATCCGCACATTACTTAAATATTATATAGTATGCTTATAGCATTTCATGTCACTGACTGGTGTTTACAAGTTAATGTTTTTATATAATGAAACTCACCAAAGATTGAACAACCAAAACAAACATTTTCTCACTGCAGATTCATTTTGTACCGATGACATTTGACAATATGAAATCAAACAAGAACAAATTGAACAGTAAAGGCATACCATTTTAGTTCTCTTGAGATCACTGATCCGCAGTGAAATTTGGAAATGGTGTGACTGCCCACAAGTTTGACTATCTGGGTGGTGGTGGTAAACTTGGAATCAACTTTCACTGCTGACAGTTTCAGAGTCTGAAATACAATACCACAGTCTTACGTCAGACAGATGCATCAGGCTGAATTATAAAGCTTGGAATGACACAACACTTTTAGATTTATGAGATAATTCACATTGAATGATAAAGCTGAGCAGTTACAAAATGTCACTTAATGACATGAGAAAACAACCCCTACTAAATCAAGAATCTGTAATGAAACAAATGATTACAATCTGTAAGGAAGCACTGATAATCTAAGGCAAGCACCATTGAAACTGATGATTTGAGACAAACTACTATGAAACATGATTACCTGAGACAAGCTATACTGAAACAAATGATAGACAAACTTCAATGAAATAAATATATGTTGTAACAAGCTACAATGAAGCAAATGATAATGTGAGATAAGCTATAATGAACAAATGAATTTGAGACAATAAACTACTCACATCGTGTATTTGATAAGTACACATACAACAGAGATGTTCTAGAATGATGATTAGTGCGCGGCCATAAAATCCATAAAAAGCCATGGCCATCTTACCTGAAAAGGTACCTCTGGGTTATTGCACACAAGACATGGGTCACTCTCGAGGTAGTAGCCATCAAAGTCTACAAGACCTTGCAACATGCTGTAACATTCACACACAAAAAGAAAGCACATTAATTAAGGATGACAGAAACAAAATCTATGAACATTTAATTAATGACAGAAACAGACTTGTATAAGCTTTCATCAACACTGACACACATTTTTTGAGAAAAATATATTTAATGATAAACGGAGAAACTATACAAGATATGAATGCATCTGTTGAATGGTAAAAACATTAACAGAAATTTATTATTGCAAACAAGAAAAAATTAACATGCACCTATTTATGATTTTTTAATAAATTAAAATTTTAGAGAAAATGTTATACATCTGAAATAGCAACAGAATTTTTTTTAAACGTTTAGGAACACATGCTATATGGAAACAAACGAATGAACGAACGAACAAACAAACTTTATTTTCAAAGGGTTAAGAATTGGGCACGCAGGCCCATCTGACATTCAGCAGACATGATCTCCTAGGCCTGTTGTTATAACACTTGGAAGAAAAAAAAATGCTTACATATTCATATATATATTATATATATATATATATATATATATATATATATATATATATATATTATATAAAATACATATGAAAGTAGTTTAGCGGTAATTTAACACTATATATTAGAATAATTCTGTGCTAGTATGGTAAATTTCATCAAACTAAGTGTACTTAAGTGTGACCCTTGTGAATATAAAACAAACTTAAGCAATAATTTGAGAAAGTGTGTCATGAAAATGATAATTTGTAACAAACATACATTTGAGACAAGTTACAAAGAAAAATTCAATAACTGAGATAAATTACAATAAACCAATCAATAATCTGAGACAAGTTACAATGAAACATTCAATGATTTGAGATAATCATCATGTTCCATGCCGTTAAATGTAGGCGGTCATATTTCATCATCCTATACTATCACCAGAGTCATGGAATGTTCTTGTCCCGACCATGCCATGTGATCAAGCCATCCAGATAGTTACTTCTCTGCCTTGTTCTTTCTCCCTTTGAAAATAAAGTTTGTTCGTTCGTTCGTTCCCTCAATCTTGTCATTTGTCACCAAGTTCTCCAGTTTATTTATTCTCATAACATGCCCAAAAAACGTCAGATTTCTCTAATCAGTTTGTGGTTTTCATTTGCCTCTTATAGGACTTAGACATTGATATTCTCTCCATTTTCCACATTTCCCCTGCCATTAGATGTTTTTCAGCTTGTCTGCTCTTTGTCGAGGTTTCACATCCATACAAAAGTTCAGGTTCTATGTAGCACTTCAATACTCTTGACATCTTTTTAATAGTCGGTATGTTTTCCATTTTGCAAAAGGCTACATTTGCCATAGCGATGTTTGTTCAAATCTCTTCAAGGCACCTCCCATTAGATGTATGGCTGTTCCGAGATAGTTGTACCGATTTACTTGTTTAAGAATATTCCTATTTATCCCTATGTTACATTGTAGTATTTCTTTCTTCTTACAGAAGACCATAATCTCTGTCTTCATACAATTTAATTCTAACCATAGTAGTTCACTGTGCAATAACCTTATCTACTAAATGCCGCAGATTTAAGACAAGTTACAATAAAACTACCAATAATGTGAGACAAGTTACAATGAAACAACCAATCATTTGAGACAAGTTATAATAAATAACCAATAATCTCTTACAAGTTACAATTTGAGACGAGCTTACTTGTAAATAATAGCATTTGGATGATGGACCAGGATGTGGTTTTCTTCCTTCAGAAGTGACACTACCTTCTGCAAATACTCAGATACCTGCAAGAATAATAGTGTTTTATATTAACAATATATCTAAAAGAAAGAAAGAAAGAAAGAAAGAAAGAAAGAAAGAAAGAAAGAAAGAAAGAAAGAAAGAAAGAAAGAAAGAAAAAGGGACAGAACAAAGTAAGGAAGGATTAACTCTATGGTGTTTTTAATTCAATAATTTTTATGAAAGACTAATTTCTATGCTACATAATCAATGAAACAACCAATATTGATAAACATTTAATCAATATCAACATATGCTAAAAGATGATTCAGCTGTCATCTATGCAGATAAAGTCCTGAAAATGCAGATAGTTTTATGAAGGCACCAACAAACTAGTAACACATTGATTAAATCATGAGCCTAGAGATGATCTCCAGATGGGTTATCAGACGTGGGACATCTTGCTTATGATCAAGAGGTTTTCCAGACGGTTGTTATGGGAGCGAGGATCTGCAAAGGAAATGCTACTGAATGAATGAATAAGAAGATGAAAGAAAATTTTCAGCGGAAGTGTAAATATAACCATACTGAGATATTAAAAGTACTAACTTTCTTGTCTGCTAGCCCAGGTGTCTTCAGTAAGAAGTAGCCTAGAAGATCCACAAATTGTGCAGCCTTCCGTCCAAACACAGGCACTTCCTGCCACAGCCCCCACAGTGAACCCAGCAGGTCCTGCTGCTCCTCTTGACTTGAGTTTCTGAATGCAGAAAAAGTAATGTTTATTTCCTATACATTGAAAAAGAGAGAGAAAGAAAGAAAGAAAGAAAGAAAGAAAGAAAGAAAGTGGGAAAGAGGGTGGAGAGAGAGAGAGAGAGAGAGAGAGAGAGAGAGAGAGAGAGAGAGAGAGAGAGAGAGAGAGAGAGAGAGAGAGAGAGAGAGAGAGAGAGAGAGAGAGATTGAGAGAATAAGTAAAGGACTCCTTTTCACACCATGAGGAGTATTGGGTATATGTTGATAGCCCCATATTTTTCTACCAATAGGCACTCAATGAGTGATGTTGTCAATATGACACTGTCCGTCTTTACTTCCTAGACAATTTCCTTCATGAGGGCCAAGGTTGATGAAGAAAAATCCCCACACTGAAAGGGACTGGAACACACCAAATAACCTCCAGGCTGGCAAGGAAGCGCCCTAGCCATTGCACTAACACGTCAATTACACACACACATGCGTACGTGTGTGTATGTGTGTGCGTCTCTCTCTCTCTCACATTTACAGTCATTTACTGCCAATATAGTACCTTGTGGTGTATGGCAGAGGGGTCTTTGAGCCTGTGGAATTAAGGCCACCTGGCTAGTGCAGTCGCCGTGAACTGTGCAGGTTAGGACTTTCTTTTTTGCCCCCGACAGAAAAAAATCCCACACCTTACCGAGGGATCGAACCCGGGTCTCCTGAAGGAGAGTCCAGCATTCTAGCCACTCGGCCAGCCACTCCTTATATATATATATATATATATATATATATATATATATATATATATATATATATATATATATATATATATATATATATATATAAACAATTTAACTGCAAACTCAGTTTTCCAATCCTCATCATGTAGTAAGTCCATCACTCCCATCACAGGCTGCCGGAAAGACTCTTAATCTTCACAAGTTCCCCTGCCACGTGCATTTTCATGCCCATGGTGTCTTTAGTCTACTGTCTTCTCCTTCATGCTGACTGACCCCCGCCCCTTCTTCCAGTAACAATCACTATTCTTTCTAAACCATTCTGACGTTTGAGTTGAGTTAAGAACTGACATCCTTGCACTCTGGGCACTCCCATTAGTGCTCAGTCCTCATCTTCAACAGCCAGCAAAAAAGTTCCAATACTAATGGTGACCGTTGCAATCTGATTATATGTCCGTCTTGCTTTGCCTAAAAGAAGTTAAATTAAATACATTCACTCTTATTTTCTCCTCTTTTCTTTTTTGCTTTGTGCGGCACTTTCGGCGGGTTGTCCTGCGGAAAGAGACCAAACCATATGGGATAAAACTCGGGTCAATGAAGTCTTTCTGGTGACTGCCGTTTCCATCGACGATGAACTGTATTTTTCATGGAGGTCTTTTGTGTTGGCATTCTGTAGGCGGCATTATGCACAGTGTACCTGTGCGGGCTGTTGGCTTGCCGACACTCCTGTCTATTCCATTGTTCACATTGGGCAGTGAGGAGCAGTTTGTGTGGTTTTCACTGGCACAGGAACGGAGCAATATGGGGACGACCCGTTGCCGTGATGTTGGAACCATGACTAACTAACTAACTAACTTCTCCTCTTTTTATTTAGTCAAAATTGCTTAAAAAATAATTTAAAATTAATGGGGAAAAAAATCAATCATCTTCAAGTCAGTTGTGTTGCAATGTTTCGTCAAGCCAGCAACTCAGTATATCGAACTTTGACAAGCATGTTTCAGGTTTGCTATCCCTTGCCTTTGATAACTCCATCCTACCTACAAGGCAACAGGTTATTGTATCACTTCGTCTGGTCCCTATCCCTTAACCTGTCCAACATGAAAGACCCTACCAGTAGTTATGCTCCCACCGGCAAAGCTCTCCGTGTCACTGGAACATGCAAGCCCCTCTATTATTTCAACGTGAATATACAATAGATAGGTTAATCAAATATAAGATTAAAGCAAAAAGCAGCTCAATTTTTTACCAGTTTTCATCAGTTAACAATGTTTCCAAGTTATTTACAATATCAATGAATGTGCGTATTTGACAATGAGAAATCTAACCTGTAGATCTGTAGAACAAGTCCATGAGCCATCCATCTGTTGCTGGAGGAATTGGAGTCCAAAAGGTATGTTCTAATGAATCTGATGAAGAGGTTTCTGTCTAGTGTTGTGTTCAGCTGCCTCACAAGCTCTTGACACAAACTATCATCAAAAGGTCTACTTCCTTCTTCTCCTTTCTTGAACACACCACTTCCATCTAAATCTGAGTGAATAAAATCAGGTATGCAATTGATCCTATGACATCAACAAATAAAAATACTTGATGTTTGGACTTTCAAAAAACAAATATGTTCACTTCCATAATAACTATGAATACATCACACTACTATTACTCCAAAAGTACTGGAAAGTTTCAGAAATACCATCATGGTCTCATAGCTAGTAAAAGGAAACATCCTAACTGCTTCTCCATATGGTAAAGGATGGGAAAAATCACTGGGGACCAGGTATCCACCAGGGTAACTTGACAACTCTGCAACTAAGTAGAGCAGGGTACTCACTTGTCCTGACAGATGGACATTACTGTCAAAGGTAGAAGGAATATTCCCGCATGTGGAAGGCAAGAGAACCACCAAATTATCTTCCACTTTAACTAAATCATGGTGACCAGAAGAACATCCTGATGCTGATTTCTCATTATTATTGGAACTTGCAGATTAGTGAATTTCTGGACTTTAAAATTTTTAATTTGTTTTACTCATTTGTTTGTTGTGACTTTTCCTGGTTCTTATTATCATAATCATCACAACTAGATAGATTTGGGGAAAGAAAGGAGATAGAGGAAGACAGCGAGTGAAGATTTTTAACAGCCTTGTGTCATGGTATGGAATAATGTCAGCACACAAACTTATACATTTTGCTGAAGATGTGCAGATGCATGATCACCCAAGCCAGTTGGCAAGGTGCTTGGTGACGATGACAATCATTTCATACTCACTCATTATATTTCTTGTTTTCATTAATTATTTCTTGTACGTATTTACCATATTTTCTTTCTGAAACATTACACCTATTTCCATGTGTTTGTTCTACCTTTATGTGGTGTTTTTATATAAAGATGTGTGTTTATTTCCACTGATGCTACGTGTATAACATCAAATAGTCATGGAGGCTTGTGTAATACCAGCCCTAAATACTGTTTTCCCATCCTTTCAGATTTAAGATGGTAGTAGAGTATAATTTCAGTGTTACTTTCAACTTCTTCTTTTGTCCTTCAAAGCCCTATGCCATTAGGCGTCGCAGGCTTGTTTGATGATTGGTTTCTTAACTAGAGTTCGCTTAGTTGCTTGGTATGCTGAGATGTGAATTTTTAAGGTGATGACACCGTCGATCCATATTTTTCATGGTCTTCACCTGCCTCTTGATGTTTCCATTTTCATGTTGTATGCTCTTGCTGCTGGCGGTATTGGGTTAATTTCAAATTTCTAAGTTCTTGTATATTGTCTGGAGCAGCCATATGTGCACACTTAAATCCCTCTACCGGTTCTGCCGGACCTGACATAGTTTCATCCTACAATGAACACAATAAATACACCAATTCACATTAGAGTACTTGTCGCGGAATCACTGTGAATTAACGATCAGATGATACAAATAACAGCAGTCAGTCTGATTCACAGCTGCAAGTTGTTTGTTACTGGCGGCGGTGAGATCAAACGGTACAGCTGTCCTTGAGAGTTTCCCCACAAGACAGAAAATTGTCAGCATGTCGAATTGCCCAACTCGCGAGATGAAGGGAGAGACAGTTGCTTTGGTAGTAGAAAGAGGGGATGAAAATTCTTGTGATGTAAGGGAAATGGATTGTCTGCCCCTGAGCACACCTGTTGTTGACAGGAGAATGACGTCACTAGGACAATCTCTGACTGCAGAGAACCTAACTTGTTGCAGCGATTGTAAACAAGAGAGTTGGCCTAGACGGACGGTGTTTCGCTAGCTCTGTATGAATTTGGAAAACATCTACCGTGTTCGGGATTAATTAAATTTAATATACACGTGCCGGTCATGGCAGAATGTAGATGTGATTCAGGAGTAAAGCAGTGTTACATAAGGTACTCCATAGATTGTATTTAGGTATAATTAATATATGATAGACTGGTGATAGTTAGAGTTTAGGACTTCAACATAGTGTGTTGCGTTGTGGTTAGGCAGTAAAAGAGTGTAGGCGACTGTAGACAGCTGCATTGTAAAAACTAGCTAGTGAGGTGATAATTGGCTCTGCTAGTGAGAATAGTGTAGTGGGGTGATATTTAGAGAGATTGAGGATGGGTTGGGAGATAGGGGAAATGTCCAATGATGGGATCTTCCAGTGGGGTGCCTACTGGGGTTCTGCACTCTGTCTATTGGTTTTTCCTTGTCTTATCCTAATTCGGACCAAGGTGATGAGCTCCTCTGCTCCATGACAGAGTGCTGATAAATATCTGAGCGAGGCCGTAGGCCTACACTCAGCTGATAAGGTCAGTGACTAGTGCTCTCACCAGGTGTGTTATTTCTCTAACAGGTTCCCCGCCAGTTACGAGGAAGCACTACACTGATTTTGATGAAGTTCTACACCGGGTAGAAAGAACACGAGATGAACAGTCAATGTTTTAATAAGATGGTGTTTATGCTGGGCCCATGATCAGGAGGGTCCACCAGAACATGGCTCAGTTGAGCAAAACCATATAAACGATTCCTGTGTGATAGAGTTCACCTAGGATGGGTGATGTTCGTTTTTACACCACATATCAAATGAACACTAGAGATTAAAAAGGAACACTAAACGTAGCATTCACATGGAGTTGTAGATTCCAGTGGAATATTACAAGGGACATTGTGTTTGGTGATAATCTAGACAATAGATAGAATCAAGTGTGTTACCAATAACAGTGATACCTATTTTCACAGTACAGGGATTGGTACATTTAAGAACTATAGGGACTTATAGTATACAGTGTGTAACCGATCCATGATCAGTGTTAAACTATGGACTGTATCTATTTCGGATGATCATGTATATGGATTACCAAGTAGCTACCAGAGAAAGTCAGCGACTGGCAGGAGAGACACATCGCTCGGTGAGGTCTTTGTGTGCCGACCTAACGTGCTGTGGTGTAACCTTGCTAGGATGATCTGACTTGGCTCCTAATCTGCTGGTCTGATTCTACACACATTATAGTATACGACACACATTCTTCACACTCTTCATACATTTCTTACATACATTACACTTTTCTTTTAATAAATTAATTGTTATTAATTTTTGGAAGCTAAAGTTGTTAAGTATGTTGTGTTGGGGAAGAATGAGATCCAGTGATGATAGAGAGAGAGAGAAAGAGGTGTCCATAAACTGAGGGAGTGTGGTGGACGGAATCTAGCGGATTCTCCAGGATAATGACAAGGGATTAAAATATAATGTGGGTGTTGATTCCCCTCACTCCAGGGATGACACAAAAGGTAATCCACGACAGTACTTTAACCCTTTACAGTTCACAGCATCCGATTCCGGCCGATGCCATAAAACGATCGTAGCGTCCGATTCCGGCTGATACTATTATGCATTGTAAAATCGCGATCTCTCGGCTTTCCAACACTTCCGACGTCTCCTTTCGCTTTCGCCGGCAGCTTGACAACGTGGCTGCCATTTGTAAACGCGATAGTATGAACTTGAACAGACTTTTAAGGACAATTTTTGATAGTTTTCGGGATTTTTACGCTGTTTTTCAAAATGGATTTCGGCGATTCTTCAAGTGATAGCCGAGATTTCGCTAGGTTCATTTTAAATGACATTAAAGGGCACGAAGTTGACTATTAATCGGAGCTAGATATCAGTGCAAAGCGTTACTTTGCATTAGCAGTCTGAGTCGGACTTTAAAGAAAGTGATTATGATTCTGAAAATGTGTTTGTAAATTGCTGTATAGATGACGGAAAATCACAAACATGCCGTATTTTGTAAATATTTGTGTTCATATATGGATTACCGGCAACAATCACGTGAGTAACATATTCTGCATGCTTTTCCCTTCATTGTGTTGTTTATTTAACTAAAATCGGTTGACTAACACCTTATTTGTGATGTTTTTACTAACGCGACCCGAAATTTTACAGAACCTGAAAAAATCTTGCCCGTTCAGGGCTACAAAACGGACAAGCGTCTGCCCTGTAAAGGGTTAAAAAGAATACATTAAATATATGATTCTTGATTTATTTCTCTCCTTGTGAAATGAGACTGAAAAAACAATTTACCGTCCATTTTGATCTTGACTGAGTCCTTTTCTTTTTTCCCTCGAAGTTTAACTGGAGAGGTGGAGGAGCTACCAGAGGCACTGCCTTGACTGTGGCTATGACCTTTGACTCCACAAATAGCACATTGCAAAAGCTGTAGCAGTGTTGGTGCAACACCTTCATCGAGAAGGATGCTTGCCTGCATCAAATAAGGCAGGGTGTCTGTAAACATATACAAATTCATATCAGTTGACAGCCTGCAAGAGCAACAAAGCCAATACTGATCAAGGCAAATTATAAAGTCATCAGATATGGTAGATACTTATCTAAGATTGTGAGATATAGTAGATCTCTAACACTATATTCCCAGTATGTCACATGGAGTGGAAAAGGGTTCTTTACTTATGTTTTAAATTTAAGGTTGTGGGATACAGCAGATGTCTAAGATTGAGGGATATTATAGAAGACTATCTAGGGATTAGGAATATAGATGCTTATCAAAGGCTATTCCACAACCTGAGACAAATGCCTATGGGATGTAATAGATTCTTATATGATGCTGTGGCATAAAATAGTCGATTGCTAAAGATCTTGGGATTACTAAAGATCTTGGGATTACTAAAGATCTTGGGATTACTAAAGATCTTGGGATTACTAAAGATCTTGTGATAATGTAGATGCCTGTAGAATATAGTAGATTCATATGTAAGGCTGTGAAATATTGTAGAATACTGAAGATCTTGGGATGTAGTCGATACTTACCTAAGATTTTTGGATATTACAGATGCACAGTAGTTGCAGTAATTAAATTTTAATTACTAATTTATATGGTATATTGTTTTTTTCTTGCTAGCAAAATAAAAACACAAAAAATACTAACCACTGTATTACACATACAGATACACTGAAAAATAAAGATATTTTAAAGGATATGGAATTTAAAACAATGTTACAGTTTACTTTTATTTTATAAATGTACAAGTCGGTTATCTTACCTAAACCATGTGTCAACAACAGACATAATTTTTCATTAAAATGTGGTTAGTTGTGAAATGAGCATGCTTCAATAGTTTTATTTAATGTTTTACTTTATCACATGAGCTTTTCTTTCTTATTATTAGTTCTTTTTATAAATGCTTTTTGCATGAAGAAGTAATATTCTATTTTACATTTTCATTATTTTAGCATTCAAAGACATAGTAAATTTGCCTTAAGTATAATTATTCTATTTCACATTTTCATTATTTTAGCATTCAAAGACATAGTAAATTTGCCTTAAGTATGTAAGGAATCTATGTAAAAGAATAACAGTAAAAATGTGATATAAGTTTAATTTAAGAACAAAAAAAAAAAAAAAAAGGAATCAACATTCATGGATACCTTGTTTGAGGTGACAATAGAGTTGCCAGTTGTATGGTCTGGAGGTAGCAATGTCACAGACTACTTTGATATGCTCAATCTGGAATACAAGAGGTGTGCATTCTACAGTATACACAGTGAATGAAGAGACCCTAATACAAACATAGTATCAGGAGAACATGTAACAGCCTACAATCAACACATACACCTTTTGTCTTCTGCTATGTAACAGTAAAACATATGACATGCTCAGTTGCAGTGAAGTGAATTTAGAAATGTGAAAACATGGGGAAAGTTTTCCAAGAGATAAAGAGAAAGATCTAAAAACATTAAAGATGGGGGAGATTAGGCCAGTTTCATGTTGGTTTAAAAGTGTTAAAGTAGGGCATATCTCAAGCAAGACTTTTTGAAAGAACATATCATGGACACATCAAGGATTTATATGACACAGACTGTCTGGGAGTGCATGAATAATTTCTAGCGAGAATGCTGCAGCAGGGGGTGGTCAGAGGATTTGGTAGACAGTCATCACTCAGAGGTAAAGCAAGATGGACATATAATCAGATTGCAATGGGCATCATTAGTATTTGAACTCTACACTGGCTGTTGAAGATGAGGACTGAGCGCTTATGGGAATGCCCTGAGTGCAAAGATGTCAGTTCTTGACTAAACTCAACTCAGACAATACACGATTTCATGGCAAACTACAGGGTGTAAAAATGTCTAGAAAATCAAGCCTGGGTTGGGGTTGATCGTAACGTCCTGCAAAGAACATGCAACAGACAAGTAAAGCAGGTAAAGGATCATTTTACATGCCTGCAATAGGCATATGGTGCAGCTAAGGCCCATATTCTTATAGACCAATCAGCATTCGATGGGTGGTATGGTCTGTATCATGCAGGCAGACCTTGCTTCTCAAAAGATCTCCTGGCAGCCATTTTAGGCTGGGTCAGTCTGGGAGCCCAGGTCAATTGTTGAACACACCTACATGCCGATGAACCCATGACCTCCGGGTCAACAGGCAAACATCTAGTCATTATGCTACCACGGCAGCTACCACTGCATACATAAGGTCACCAGAAATGTACTCAATATAAGTAAATATGATATACCATAAGTTTGAAGCCACATACATTTTTTGTGCTGTTGCAATTGATAAAGGCAATAGGATTTTAAATGTATGTCCATCCATCCATCATGTGCCATGCCGATAGTCGTGGGCGGTCATGTTTTGCCATCTCATTCGACCACCAGAGTCGTGGATCAGCTCTGTGTTTCTGTCTCGACCATGCCATGTGGCCAAGTTATCCATGTATTTACTTCTCGGTCTTCTCCTTGGTTTCTTCCCTTCGATCTTGCCAGTTGTCACCAAGTTCCCCACTTCATTTCTTCTCATAAAATGCCCAAAAAATGTTGACTGTCTACGTCTAATGTCTCTAATCAGTTTACAATCTTCATTTGTTTCTTGAAGGACTTGTTCATTGGTTTTTTCTGTCTGTCCGTGGTATTCTTTGCATTTTCCTCAGAAACCACATTTCCACAGCCATCAGATGTTTTTTAGCTTGTCTGTTCATTGTCCACGCTTCACATCCATACAAAAGTACAGGTTCTATGTAGCACTTTAATACTCTTTTTCTCATTTCAATTGATATTTTTTTTTATTGGTCAGTATGTTTTTCATCTTGCATGTATGTAAGAATATTTTATTTTATGACACTGCAACAGAATAGACTTGAATTACTATAATATAAAAATGACATAAGTACCATGGTAAGCAATGTATCATATGGCAGTATGATACTGTGAGGGGCCATGTCCACACCTCCTTCCAGGCCGCCCTTTCTGCATGTTTCTGTCATCTGCTTCAGGTTAGACTGGATAGTGTGGTCATCACGCAACTGTCTGTATTTCTCTTTGGAGCCACAAATGAACAGAAGAAGCTGAAAGGAACAAATTAAATTATTGCAGCTTGTAAGGAAAGAATAGGCTACCTCATACATTATGTTTAGTCGGCATTAAAAAATCTGTTATATTTTGCATAAATTCTTAACATGTTTGAACACAAAGGATATATATATATATAAACTAAATACTTAACTGATAAACACAGAATTTCACAGCAAAAATGTAACCTACTCACCTTCCTCACTTGACGTTTGACAGATAAAGTCTGCTGAGTCAGCATGTACTATGGAATAAAAAGAAAAAACGAAAGAATGATAATGATTATCTAACCATAGTTGTAAGAAAACCTGCAAACATCTCATTCTACACATTTCTACATGCAACATTTATGAAAGGACAAGTCTCAACAGACCAAACCAGTAAATTTCACTGACACAATTGTCAACTGCCACATTATGGTCCACATCATCTGGATTTGGTGATCATGTTCATCATGATGTCAAATTGCCCAGCATCTTCTCTTATAGTCTCTTCTTACTTCTCATTCACTCTCTTTGTCCCCTTTCCATGACATTGTGGATGTAATGATTAACCCTAGACTGATTTTCCAGGCAAGCTTACATTCAGTAGTTTGCCATTGCTTTCTGAACGAGAAGTCAACACTGAAGCCCAAGCTGACACATGTAGGAAATGGTCCCACTACCTCATCATCAGCGTTCTGGAGGAGCTGGAGCCATCTTATCCCTTCAGTGACGTCGAATTACACATTATGAATAGACAGTCCAATTTGCCCCTTCAACAGGGGCATTTGTATTTTATGGCCATTACAAAGCTTCTAAATCGGAAAAGGGGGGGGGGGGGCGAAATGGATTCATAAAATACGCCTCTGACACTAACAAATTGCAGAAGTAAAATGCACTGGTCTCATAATTCTACACCCAGTATAAGCAAAACACCAATAGTATTTCACATGCCCATGGCGGTGTCTTCTATGGAAGTACACTAATAACTGCCATAGCGAAGTGGCATGTACTCAGCTTGGGGCCCTTGTGGTCCTGAGTTTACATCCCCAACAAGGTGGCATTCTGTTTCATGACCACTAGGTGCCCAGGGCCAACCTGGCCTCATAAAACTGCTACCAGAAAATATTCTGGGAAACAAGGCAGCTGGCGTGATACTGACCGCACCATCCTTCTTGTGTCATGAGGTCACAAACACACTGGCCTAGCAAACATATCCTCATGCCGGTGTGTTACCGAGTCCAAAAAATGAAGACAAGTATAGAAGAGGAGCGGATGGCCAAGTGGCTAGAATGCCAGATTCTCCTTCGGGAGACCTGGGTTTGATTCCTCAGTAAGGTGTGGATTTTTTTCTTCGGTGGCAAAAAGAAAACCGTAACCTGCACAGTTCACAGCGGCTGCACTAGCCAGGCAGCCTTAATTCCTCAGGTTCAAGACCCCCATGTCTTACACTGCAAGGTACTATATAGGCAGTAAATGGTAGTTTTTTTCACAGTATAGTAACATTATAACCGACCGTGCATGTCACAAGAGGTGACAAAGTTGGGTGGCACGAGACTGGCTACCTCAACCCATAGAAAACTTTACCTACACAATCAAAGCAACCATAATTAAGTCTACGAAAAGTTTGGTGCAGGTTGGCTGAGGGCTTATGCTCCACTGGGAGATAACAGTCAGAAGACACAGAAGATTGCCTGCCCTTGCGCTACAAAGGTCATTGGTTCATTGTCAGACTTTGCCATTTGGTTCATGAGTGCAATTATTTTGGGAGAACCAAATGTCAATGGAGCTAGGGAGTTCATGCTCTATGCAACACTTTTTCATTTGCAGAAAGAAGACCTTCAAATACAAAGGTAATTGGTTCTTTATCAGATTTTGCCATTTGGTTTATGAGCGCAATTTTTGGGGGGAGAACCAAGTGTCATTAATGGAGCTAGGGAGTTCATGCTCTATGCAATGTTTTTTCCTCTGCGGAACCAAGACAGAGCCATATGGGACAGCGCCTGACACAACAAAGCCAATACTCTTGCCTTTAACCCCTTTTGCTTTTTGTTTTTTTATATATAGTGCTACTGGCCTTAACATACCCAAAAACACCAACAAAAAACACACATAAAGATGCCAGTGTTTGCATCATGATGACTCACCTCTGACAGCAATTCATGCCATTTGGTATCAAACACTGACCCATGCAGTTTCTGGTCATCAGCAATCTTTTTCAACTGTCAAAGATAAAATATTACCATAAATACAAATAATCAAATTAATGACAAAATATGAAAATTCTGGTTACAATCATATGATGAAGTCTTTACTCCTTCTTATGCAGACTTGTAAGGACAACCTTTGCCTTTTCTGGGTTTTTTTGTGGGTTCCAGGTGTGTAGAATGTCCATCATTAACTTCGATAATTACAATCTTCTATTTGTATTTTAATGTTCTCTTTGAAATCGCCACTCATTTCTTCCAATGTATGTGTATAATCATATTTGTTCAGTGTTCTTTAAAATCTGTTCTGTCGATTTCCACTCAGTCTCTTAGTGTACCTCCAGTTATAACAAAGCGATCTTCTCTTGTCTTGATTCTGTATTTATTATCATTACAGCCCTCACATACACATGACAGAAGCATGTGACATTTTTTAAAAAAAATCTACTGTTTGCATATGAATAACTTTCAAATTTCTTGGGTAACCTCCTTGAATGTGGTTAATTAACAATGACACACAGTGTGATAGATAAAGAGATTCATCATGAAATTGTCCAATAATGCAAACATAATAAATAAAATTATGAGCTATTACGAAGAGTTAACTTCACAAACACAGATAAAACAATACAGAGAAAGAGAGAGAGAGAGAGAAGAGAGAGAGAGAGAGAGAGAGAGAGAGAGAGAGAGAGAGAGAGAGAGAGAGAGAGAGATAGAGAGAGAGAGAGAGAGAGAGACCGATAGGAGAGAGAGAGATCAGATATGGGGGTGAGATGGGGGGAGTTATAAAGAAGAGACATGAAGGCAGACAGACAAATATAGAGACACAAATCAAATCAAATCAACTTTATTAGGGTCACAAATTGGGCGCGCAGGCCCGTCTTACATTCGGCCCTTCCAATCACTCGTCTTTCGTTCATCAAGAGCATTATACATTTACATAGGAAGAAAAATAAACATTGTGAAATGAATGTTGTAAACATAAACAAGGCTAATTACAATGTTATGAGGCCCATCTCCCACCTATCCATACATCACCCCACCCACACAACACCCCCACCTACCGACACACACGCGCACCAAGGGACACATACACACCCCCACCTACCGACACACACGCACACCAAGGGACACATACATACCCCACCAACCGACCCATCCCCCTCCCGCACATCCCCAACCCACACACACTGCCCTCACCTGATCCCCCAACCAAAACACACTCGCCACCCACAAACATTCCCCCACCAACCCACAGATCCCACACAGACAATACAAGCAGAGTGTACCTGATATGGTAGCCGCAGAACCATCTCTGTCAGGAGCTGAGGATAGTCTTGGAACACGTCATTAGCATGACCTTTGACATACTGACGCAGGAAGAAAGGTGACATGTCAGGAGGGGCATGTGATGGGTGTGGCTTTAGAAGTTGACCTGAGACATTTGATGCATCCTCCTGAAAAGGGAAAATATCATTTAATGTTTGCAACATTTATACTCTTTCAGATACTAACTTAGTCTGATTTTCTTCCTCAGTTGGGCTTTTTTCAGCTGCTCCTTGCTCCGTTCACATGGCAAACAACTGAAGAACACATTTCAACTCCACACAAAACACGGCTAAATGATGAAGGGGTTACGGACGCTTTCGAAACACAGCTGTGGCAGATTTGGCAGATGGTGTCTGCCTCGAGTGCTGGAGGTCCTGGGTTCACGCCCCGGTGAGGACCAGGATTTATTTCACGTGGACTTCTAGTAATAAAATTTCCCCTGGTCTCTGGGTAGTGAGATCGGACGCCCGTGTGTATTGTCGCGCACGTAAAAAATCCCTTGGCAGTTGGAAATCGAAAAAGAGTAGCCTAACGGCACTGCCCGGGCAAAATTTCGAATTAAAAATCTACCCAAAGTATTTCAGGATCCTTGCCGGTGCTACAGAGTTCGTGCACTGAGCTGAGTTTCTCCAGACTCAGGTTTGAGTTAGGAGGAGAACAGAGCACTTATGGGTTACACCCGTGTGCCGTGATGTTGATCCATCAACTAAACTAAAGTAAACTAGCAATGGCAATCTACTGACCATAAACTTGCCCAGGAATCACGAACAGCCAAAAAATGCTGGGGTTGACTGCTATGTCCTGTAAAGGATATGTAACTAACTAACTAACAAAACACAACATGAACATTGATAGTAATGATGTTATGTGTTCACAAAACTACTAACACTGCAATAGTAACTTATCCCATAAACCAACCTCATCAGCATTGAAGGCTCTCCAGTAGGGCAGCAGACTCCTCAAGACTTGCAAGCAGTATGGGATGGTGCCTGACTGCAACAGGGCAGACGCTGTCTTGCTGCTTATGAAAGATGACTGGGGATGAAATAGAATGGGCATATGTTTTACTGCTGGCATTGGAATTCTATGGAAAATATGGGCCTAACATAAAATTTTCTATATGAGTAAGTGGTATGTAAATGGGTATCTCACCTCTGTTTACTTGATGTAACAGTATCTTTCACATATAAAAAATGCTCAGACATGTGATAAGGATTCCTACTCTGCCACTGTCACAACTCTGGCATGAGAATCACCACCTGAACTGAATTATTCTACTGAAGAATGGGGGCTGTGCTGGAGCCTTATTGCTCATGCCAGTTAGCAAGGCGCTTAACGATATCTTCTTTCTTCTTCGTTCATCCGGAGTTTTTTTTTCCGGATGCGATTGCGTTGTGCCTGTTTACAGCAGAGCTGCGTTCTTGCGCCGTTAGGCCGACACATCCGACTTCTGCGGGCATTTGTTGACCGGGTTAACCTTCCCGGGGGTTTCTTAGGACGTTTGACTCTCACTGTTGTGGTGTTATCCCCCATCCCAGCTGGTCCATATAGAACAGCCAAAGATCCTGGTCAGCCCTCAAGGGAAGGCAGGGGCAGACCATGGGCATTCCCCGCCATCCAAGGAGGCTTCCATACTTGCAGAGCCGATACATAGCGCTCTGGTACTGGGCTCACCCAAGGAATCGTCACGTCCTGCACATGGCTGCTTAGCCTCACTTCCGTATATTGGGCCTTCCGTTCACCATAGGCTGTTCTTCCGGAAACCAGAAGTATGCAGTCTGCAGATGACATCCACACAGTGAGCTTTCGATTCGGACTTACCATGTAATGGATTTGCTATCCAAGCAATATTCCATTTCGTGCCACTAGGACACTTTTCCACCTTTTATGAAGCCCACACAGTGGGCTTTTGATTCGGACTTTCCACGTAATGGATTTGCTATCCAAGCAATATTCCATTTCATGCCACTAGTACACTTTTCCACCTTTTTATGAAACCCACACAATGGGCTTTTGATTCAGACTTTCCACGTAATGGATTTGCTATCCAAACAATATTCCATTTCGTGCCACTAGGACACTTTTCCACCTTTTATGAAGCCCACACAGCGAGCTTTTGATTTGGACTTTCCACATAATGGATTTGCTATCCAAGCAATATTCCATTTCATGCCTCTGGGTCTTCATGCACCTTTAAATGTCAACCTGTATGTAGTTAAAGTAAGCTGCGGTCAACTTTAGCTTGTTGATATCTCCATAGAGCTTGTCCTCAAATGAAGCAGGTGTGGGCCAACATATCTTTCTCTGTTCTGCATACGTTGGGCAATCCTGCAGCAAATGTTTTGCTGTCATTTTTCCAGTTCTACAATTACATTCATCAGGTATCTCCTATCTTTAGTTTATTGAACAAGTGGTATTTCAGCCTGTTATGTCCTGTGCGGAGTCTGAAGATTGCTACTTGTTCTCTTCGGTCGAGTTTGTAATATGCATCATCCTTCTGATGGCCTGGATGCTCTGATTCCCATTTGGTTCTATAAGTGCTTTTATCAACCTCTTTGCCTCATTATAGGTTATGTCTATGTCAGGCTGTGGTAGTCGTCCGCCCTCTTTTGCCAGTCTGTCAGCCTCTTCGTTTCCAGGTATACTGCAATGTGATGGGATCCACTGTATTACAACTTTTTTGGATTTCTGGCATAGACCATGGAGTGCTGCTCTTAGGTCAGTTAGTTCTGTGCTGTTATTGCTCTTCAGTATTGAGACAGCTGACTTTGCATCTGTGAAGATAGCTATTTGCTTCTCTTTATTTTCCTCCATCAGGAGCATTTCTGCTGCAGTTTTCGGAGCCTCTACCTCCGCTTTGAAGTTACTTGAAAATTTTCCAGTTGCCATTGAATGTGTTTTTTTTCGCTCCATTTTTAAATTTAGGAGAATTCCTCCTCCTCCATTCTCTATTGAATTTTTGGCTGATCCATCTGTATATGCATGGGTCCAATTCCTGCTTGGGTAATGTTCTTTTATGTAGTTTATGGTTATTTCTCTTCTTTCTGTTTCATGCTGAGTTTTCTTTTTCTCAATACCAGGAATGTTTTCTATCATCTCAGGCAGTTGCTGCTGTCTCCAAGCTGGGAACTTGTGTGCATTGTATATGGGCTTGACTGTTGATATGTTAAGTATAGGATCTGCCCTAATCCTTCGTTTTGCAGTTTCTACAAAGTTGCTACGCTTCAGTCTGCCCTTTCTAAAACCATTAAATCTGTTGTACATAGGGTGATCTGTCAATCTTCTAAATTTTTCTGCTTGTTGCTGGGCTCTGCTATCTCTTCTATCCTGCATTGGTTGTAAACAAGTGATCTTTTCTAGTTCATTAACAGGCGTTGTCTTCAGGCTTCCAGTTATGATTCGCATTCCTTGGTTTTGGACTCTACTTATTTTGTTAAAGTTTGACTTAGCTGCTGTTGCCCAAGCTGCAATGCCATATTCCAGTACTGGCCTCACCCGTCCAGTATATAACTTCTTGAGAACTTTCTCATCTGCTCCCCACGTTGTACCAGCAAGCTTTTTCATGATTGCCATTCTCTGCCTTGCTCTTGTTCGATTTTTCTCAACCTGTGTCTTCCATGTCAGGCGACGATCAAAGGTGACTCCTAGATAGTTTGGATTTTCTTCATGGCGCAATATTTTTCCATTCAATAATAGCTTAGGTTGCTGAGTTTTATTTGAGAGGGAGAACACTGTGCATGTTGTTTTCTCCTCACTTATCTTCACTAGCCATGATTTTGACCAGTCCTCTAGCGCTAATAAGGCTTGCTGTATTCTGCTGTTAGCTGTACTAATATAATAGTCCATTATACTTATTATTATAGCACCATAACGATTAATTTTGATTTGTGACATCATGAATTAAGTTACGTTGCACTGCTTTGTCAAGCCTGTGGCTCAGTACATCCGATTTCGACAAGCATTTATTCGGGATGCTTTCCCTAGCCTTTGACTGTCCCCAGTCTACCTACAAGGCAGCAGGTTTTACGTTGCACTGCTTTGTCAAGCCTGTGGCTCAGTACATCCGATTTTGACAAGCATGTATTCGGGGTGCTTTCCCTAGCCTTTGACTGTCCCCAGTCTACCTACAAGGCAGCAGGTTTGTGTCTCTTCGTCTGGTCCCTCTCCCTTGACCTGTCCGACATGGGTGGCCCTACCAGTAGCTGTGCTACCGTCGGCATAGCTCTTGGGGTCATTGGGACGCACAAGCCCCTCTACCTCGTCACGGTGGACACACAGCAGAGGGGGCTTAACGATATGATATGTTTTAATTCTCTGCCACTGACAATTTCTAATTCCGAGATAAATAGCACATTTTTTTCTTCATGTTTTCATTTTCTCTTCATTGTTCTCATTTTTTCATTCTTCTGATCCCGTTCTTATGCCTTAATGTAATCACTGTAGTGTCTTCTCCGTAATATGTTGTGTTTTGTGTATTTTTTTGCTGATGAAGGCTAGTCCCCGCAACATCCTATGCTTTCCTTAATTGTGTTCTGTAAAGCTGCATTAGTTTGTGTTATTTCATATTGTTATAAATGGTAAACCTGCAAGTTTTCCAGAAATCTACATCCCCCCCACCCCCTGGATGCAAACATCCAGTTAGCTCAGAATACATTCCCTGTATCCTAATTCCCCCCCATCTGCCCTACACACCTCATCCAACTTGACATATTTATCTTCAACACTTGTAATGGTTATGCTGAATGTGATAACAAGCATGAAAGTAAAGAAGTGATAAATCTGAATTACTTTCTGTTACTATGTACAATGTTCTAAACAGAACAACAGCATTTTAGGCGAATATAGCTTAGGTTACTGAACATATACAAACAATAATTTTATATTCCCCCCCCCCCCCCCCCCCCCCCCCCCCCCCTATGCTTCTTCATTTATATTTGTGTTATATTGCACTGGTGGTTGTCAAATTGTCATAAATGCCATCTTTTTGATGTTAATCTTCAAATAAAAATTCATACAGCAATTGTCAAGGCAATTTATATAGTGATGGAGATCTGCATTGTTCTCATACAATTTACCAGAACTATACACCCCAAAAATACTGATATTCTTATTGAAACTCTTGTCTTTTATACAATCAATGTCCCTGAGTGACATAAATGACATGATGGCTTCAGAATGTAGTAGCAGCAGAAGTTGCATTAAGTGGATGCTCACCTCACTTGAATACTTAGATCCTGACCTTGATCTGGACAACAGGACACTGACCAGTCTGAGCAGAATCAACTTCACCTCATTGTGATCACTGCGGCAAGCAATGTGCTCCAAGTCCTGAGAAAACAAGAGTTTAGTCAAATCTTTACAATTTTGTTGAAAAATAATGTATAATAAAGATTGCACATGTGTCAAAAAATCACTACAAGCATTATACATTATAATACACTAATATGGACTTCACCAAAGACATTTCCCTTCTGTCCCACACATGAAATCAACGCAAAATAAACTAAATACACTTTATGGGAGACCACAACAATTAGGTCTAACAATTCATAGGGAAGAGAGCCAAAAAAATGAGGATAAATCAAGCAAACGATAATCTAATCTCTCTTTGTGAAACCTCACTTCAGAGGGGGAACCATATTCCTGTTTAGGAAGCTGTGTAGATAAAGAATGGGATATTAAAATAAGAATACAAAATGCAAGAAGAGCTTTCATATCACTAAGAAATGTGTAGAAATGAACAGAAAAGTAGTAACAAACTTGGAATATTTAACTAAATGCTGCTGTATTAATTTTAAAAATACATTTATAATACACTGCACTGAATTTGGTAGAGATTCTACCAAAACAGAAAAATAACGTTAAGATATCTTGTGAGAATAAAACCAATTCAGCTTCCACTTTGTGCCTGCAAATGAAGAGGCTCTGGTTATAGAGGTAGAGAAAGACCAAGAATCAACTGGATCATCATCATCATTCAGTGGTTTGTTCATTGCAGAACATCTCCCATAATATTCTTTCAAAATCTCTCTATCATAAGACAGATGTCCTGCTTTTGTTGCCATCTTATACAAATTATTCATCACAACTTGAATCCATGTACATTGTGGTCTTCCTCTTCTCCACTTCCCGGCAAAATAACCTGTTCCAGACATTCATGCCCTTATTTCATTTTCTTCAATTTGTCTTAATATACCTTCTTCACTACTGAGTTCTTGTTGCATGGATACGTTTGTTTTCTTTTTTGACAACTGAATTTGTAATACTCTTCTTAACACTTATATTCAGAGGTGCATATGTGCTTTTCAGATGGTTGGTTAAATGTAGATACGCACCCATATATTGCCACAGGAACAAGCATGCTCTAAATGCTCACATGTTCCAACCCATACAGATTGTAATTGCTTTACATTTAGCAGAGCAATGTTTGGTCTTCTTTTAAATTCTATCATCGCTCGTCAGCTGTGAACCTAGATTTTCAAAATTGTTCACTTCCTTTAATATCAATTCTGTCATGCTATGGAAAGGTGTCAACACAAAAAATGATCCACGTTGTTGGAATTTGTAAAATGTGGACAAGCATGATCTCCTATGCCAGGCGATAAGGCACTTGATGACAATGATATTGAAATTTACAATTTAAAAAAAACATGTATCAGAATTTATTGTTATTATACTTCATAATAACATTTACAAGATTTATTCAATCATTATGCAAGTGTATGGCGAAGGGGTTATGAACAATTCGTAATCCCATATACCCGCGTTCAAAAGATAGATGTGCGCGATTTGGCAGCAGACTGCGCTGCGTTGGGTTTTTACGAATTGGTATAGGAGCCGGTCGTTCAGAAAGTAATGGCAAACTACTTAACGTAAACTTGCCAAGAGATTATAACAGCAGTAAAATGCTGGTGTTAACTGCGACGTCCTGTAAAGGATATGCACACAAAAAAATGGTCATATATGCTACTATGTTAAAATGATGTTACCAACTGATTATGCATGATTCTATACAAGTGTCTGACAAGGTCTCAAGCCATTATCTCTGTGTATTAGAGATAATCTACCATGCTATTTATAAACATATGAACCAGCAAGAAAAGAACAAACTAGCAAATCTCTCACATATTTAGATCACACTACAACAAAGTGCATTTTCAATCTGAAGAATGATTTAAGATTTTAAATTCCATTTGCAAACAAATGCACATAAACATAGGATCCAAGACCAATAAAGAACCACTCACATTGCCAGACAGGTCCAGCTCTCTGATAACTGTGGTGAGGAACAGATCTAATGTTGCCTTGTCCCTGTCTTCATCCGACTCCAGGTCTGTGGTCAGAATCAGAAGCACCTACAGAACACAAAATCAAAGCAACAGTTCAGTAGTTATAAAAACCAACTTTACAAGATCAATGAGTTCATTATGTTGTTTCAACAGCTATAATCATATTGCATCATTTACTCTTTATTCATTTATTTGTCACCTCTCTTATACCAAGAAGTGTACAGGAAAATAAGGTCTTGGGATCTTCTATATTTCACGTAAAACACACACTATTTACATAAGAACTGTAAGTACATACAGTTTCTCAACGGCGAGTCCTAGCACTGGAAGTCATAGAAGGAACTATAAGAGGTAACAAAAGACTTTATCAGTGATGGTTTAAGCTTATAATCCATTTGAGAGTAAAATGGCAAATGAGAAAATAAAAGTAGGGGTATGGGGAAGAGGAAAAGCAGAGTTAAGAGGTGTAGGAGGAGGAGAAGAATGAAAACAAGAGGAATAATAAGGAAAAGAGTTATATAGAAAACAAAAAAGTAACGGTAGTCACTAGCAAATACTTCCATGAAGTGTGTTAAGTGTTAGGCCTTCACATAAACTAGGCCACAATAGTTGGAGTAACCAGATTTCTTCCTCATCATCTTTCCTTTCCAGAAAATTCTTAAAACTGTCCATTACCCATTTTTATGAGGCTGGGTCAACCCCAAAGCCATGCTGATTAGGCAAAATAATCCTCTCTCTGCTGAAGATTGAACCCAGACCCCTATCTTGACAGGCAAGCTTGCTAACCACTATGCCACCACAGCTCTTATAGACAACTAAAACTGATATTAAAATCCTCAGATCTAACCACCTTGCATGCACTGCTATAACAAAGCTGTCTATCTCTGCCCTGCTCTTAACTCACCTGCATGAAAGGAATAGCTCTCACACCTCCAACCTTCTGCACTTCCGGGATGTAACTCAACAAGGTCTCCAAAATACTGAGACGTAAGCTGTGAAGTCTGTAGGAAAACAAGCAAATGCAAAAAAAAATAATCACCAAACTGTAAATGGTATTTAATAGTTATTAGTCATCTAATATTTGAAAACAGGCTGAAGACATTACATGCTATCTTACAGTCCAGTTATGATTCATTTTATACATATAGACTTTTACCATTGCTTTTCAAATAAACATTGCTGCACACAGAGCAATCTCATGAGAGCTCTGTCTCTTACAAATAGTTAACAGGAGAATTCAATGATAATCCAAAGCACAAGATCAAGAAGGTGTGCAAGAAGATGATAAAGCAACTGTGAAAAGATCTAAAAGACACTGAAAAATCAAAGACTGGATCTACAACATTACTGGTAGAAAGGAAATAGATACAGATGGTAACTGCCGTACAGAACAGTATAGATGGGCAAGAAGGAAAGGTGTAGGCACACAAGCAGAAGAGGAGGAAAAGAAGGAGAAGGGTATTTTGTAAACAGACATTTGGCTATCAAAAGTGAAGGGTATTTTGTAAACAGACATTTGGCTATCAAAAGGAGGATCAACTATAATATGTTCTGTAATGATGCTTGCCAAAGACTAAATACTTTGCACACTACAAGAAATTGACAGCAATTCCATATGATGATGGTAGATCACCAGCACCCACGTCATCCACACCACGAAGACAGTTCAGGAGCACAGCAGATCACTAGAATCCATGTTTCCACACCTTAAGTGGACAGCTGAAGAACATGGTAGATCACTAAAAATCATATCACCCACAGACTGTGTAGAAAGTTCTGGAGCACGACAGATCACTAGAATACATGTTTTCCAAACCCTGTGTAGAAAGCTCAAGAGCATGATTGTCACAGGATAAATAAACTTGTTAGTTGCGACCGATGATAACCAAACCCGACATTATTTTGCTAACACAATTGACTCTTTGATGGTGAACAAACTGAGGAAAATACGTCGGTACAGATTTTCTGCACCTGGTCGACAGTGTGTATGAGATCAAAGGGAGTCACGTCGCGTTGTCTACACACAGTCGACAGTTTGATGACAGGATGTTGTTCGAGAGGTGTGTACTGGCGACATTTGTCTACAAAACGGGAGTTGGCCGTTGAAAGTAATGGACAGATGTCTGCTAGAGGTCAGAAGGATTCTGTAATGGGAGAAAGGTCTCTGGCTTACAGACAACCAGGATATTTGGTGGATGAGACAAAGAACTCCCCAGATGAAAAGGAAACTTGACAGCTAATTGACTCTGGTTAGTCGGGAAACAGGAGGACAAAGCCAAATTCTGGACTGATTGGCGTCTGGACTTTCTGGTGACTCACTCAAGCACCCATATAAAACCCAGTGCGATAAACAGGTGGAGGGAGTCGAGAAAAACTTTCTGAAGTGTTAGGATTGGGGATTATTCCGAGTTGTGTTATATTAGAGGGACTGGGCTGTCTAAGTAGTGATAGTTATCCGCGGACATAGATCCAATCGGGTTGCCTAGTTTCTCGAGTAACAACTGGAATAGACATATGGTAGGCAATTAATTATATCTAACTTAAGAGTATGATTAGGAATAGAGTACAGTACTGTGCGGTGATATAATGTATTATAGGTGCCGTGATATAATGTATTATGATTAGTGATAGAATGTTCTATTAGTGCGGTGCTAGAAAGTATCATAGGAGCGTCGGCACTGGTATCCTATTGTGTGGCTTCAATGAGCTTGTGTGATATATCATTTTACTCGGGGAGTTGAGGACAATGTAGTGGAATAATAATTAGAGAGATTAAGGATGGTTGAGAGGGAGGAGGGGAATGTGTAATGGTAGGATCTTCCAGTAGGGCATCTGCTGGTTTTCTACCCGTTCCTTTATTCTTTCCTGGTGTTGCCATGTCTCAGATCATATGATTGAGTTATTTGGCCGTATGACAGAGATCGGATCTCTGTTATAGATCTGAGTGCTGTTATTGGCCTACACTTACCTAATTCCGGTCAGGACTGAGTTGCCCTCACCATGATGTTATCTACTCTACAGGTTCCATTTACAGTTCCCCTTGAGTGTTCCACGTGAGTGTGAGATGATTTATTATGAAGAAGCAGTTCCAAGTTTTATACAATGATGGCTCATGGAAAGAAGACAGAGGTTGCTGAGAGGTTTTACACGGGGCTCAGAACCTAGTTGTTCCGCAGAAACCTGGCTTCTGCTGAGTAGAATTGTATGAACAGAAGTGTTGTGTTTAATGAGTGATAAGCTTCATCACCGAAGATTAATAACTCGCATACTAAGGACATATATATATATCTATATACACATCTACCTAACAAACATTAATAGGTTGTGTTCTAAAAGAGGGGAAAATGTTATAATCAGAGACTAATAAACAGTAGATTTTCCCCAAGTGACATTTCAGTTAATTGGAAGACTATCAGTTCAAACAAATATTAGGGAACAGAGTTAACTTCACCGTGTGGTGGAGTGAAGACCAAGATCAACAGTGTCTATCGGATTACCAGCATCCTGTTTGTTCGAGTGATTGGAGAAAGTCGTCATCTTCTGGGTGAGGTTCACTGTCCGGAAAAAATGGTGCTGTTGTGTGCTAAGCACTATGATGTTACAGACTTTGCTTCTAAATCACTGGTCTACCATTAGAATACACGTCACGCATTCTACACCTTGTACACACACACACATTCTCCTACATATACTCTTTGCTTTAATAAATTTCTTGGTTTTATTTGTTGAAGAGAGAGTTGTCAAGTATGTTATGTTGGGGAAGATTGAGAGAAGGCATGATCCAGGAGTGAGCAAGAGTGAGAAGAAGGTGTCTTCAGATTGAAGGAGTGTGTGGATGGAGTCTGCTGGATATCTCCAGAATAGAGATATTGAATTAAAACAAATGTGGGTGTTGATTCTCCTCACTCCAGGGACGACACTAAAGTGGTAAAGAAGAACAAGGAACTACTACGACATTCATTCTTTACACACACGACAATGATAGATCACTAGAATCCATGTTTTCCGCATACTGTATGGACAGCTCAGGAGTTTATGCAGTGGCCTCTTGTTACTTTTCTCCTGAGAAACAGCCATGTTATCACCAGCCCCCTATTCATTAACTTTGTACAAGACAACAATTCAGACACTAACAACACAATACAAAGAAATAAATATATAATCACAAACTTCAAGCACAGGAGAAAGTTACATTACTTCTACAACAAACAACATACAAGGCAGAATTTACCTCTGTGTCATGTCTGTGTCGTGTTCATTTGTGTCCATGCAGGGAGCAAGGTATGCAGATGTGCCGTAATTAGCAGCCTCACTCCTGGTTCCTGTCGTGAAGCTTTCTGTGGTATGAAAGCCGTAAGAACTGCTGCGCCCACTGGTGGCTGCAGAGGAACAAGCAAATCTATAGGCATCTTATCATGCTGCAAATTCAAAACTGTGTAAGCTAGCATAGAAAAATTCAGCACCATAATTATGTGCCAAGCTAGATAGTATGGGCTATCATGGTTTGCCATCTCATGAGATCGTATAATGAGAATAATTTATTACATACGATACTTTTCATCTTTTTTTCAATGCTGCTTTTGGCTGGCCTATCTCTGTTATGCATCTTTTATAAGATGATAATACTGCACCTGTACATCAGAATTTACTGACTTGCTTAAGAATATTTATGTCCACTGGAATATCACATTTAACAACATTTAAGTCAATGTTAGATATGGTAATTAAAACTGTGATATATTAAGTCATTTTTGTCCATGTGTAGTTTTTGTGCATTCTGTGTTCAGGGGCCCAGGGAAATAGGGTTCATGGATTGGAGTTCAAAGGGTTAAAGAATAAAACACAGACATACCAGAAATGGAGTCTACTGCACTACCGCCACTTTCTGAGCCAGCCCCACTGCCACCACCTTGTTCAGCTGGTGAAGTTCTCAGGGTTGATCCATCAGTGGCTGCTGTACTGCCAATCTCATCATCACTGGCAGGAGCTGAGGCTGTCGTATCAGAGAGGGGTTGCTCTTCAAGCTCAAGGTCATCATCTTCCTGGCCAGCTTCTGATATTGCTATTCCCTGAACAGTCAAGTTGCCAGCACCTTCTACCAAGCTGATGCCAAGGTTGCTTGCTAACTGTCCAGCCAAGCTGCTAGGGATCTGTGCCACCTGGCCACCACCCTATTCAAATAAACCAGCAACAATGACTTCAATAGTGAAAGAAGAACAGCAGGAATTGATATATATGAAGAATAAAATCTCTAACATCCTGAAAGATATTTTAAAGTCAAAGATCATATCTTGTTCAGAAAATGATAAACATACATAAAACACTGATAATACAAACAGTATTTTATGATCTTTGAACACTGAAGAAAACTGGTCCATAAAGTGCATTATGTTTTGAATAATGAAATACTTCGGCCATATTTCACGTAACAATAGTCTGGAAAGAAAGCAACAGAAAGTATGGCTCCTGGAAGAAATGACAGGGGTTGACCAGCATGAAGATGGACAAAGGACACTGAAGACAACACGGGCATGAAAATGCATGAGACAGGGAATCTGACAAAGATCAAGAATCTTTTTGGTGGGCCATGATGAAAACATTGCTATGAAAAGAACCTGCTACGTAATGATGATAACATTAAGCACAACAAGTCAGAATCTTGACTTGTTGTCAATTACAACATTTCAAAAGTATAGTAGTTTAGAAATATATCTGGGTTAGTCACAGATAGTAAGAAGAAACATAACAATAATACAAATGCTTAAACTATAATCAATTGTCCATGTTATGAAAATTCAAAAGATAAGATTATCCCCCCTCCTTACAGTGGTAGAGGATTTGCATGTTCCAATGACCCCAACAGCTATGCCATTGGTACCGCAGCTACTGGTAGGGTCTCCCATGACAGACAGGTGAAGGGATAGGAACCAGACAAAGAGACACACAAACCTACGAACTTGTAGATAGACAGGGGTCAGTCAAAGCCTAGGGGGTAGAATTAGGTTCAGTAGTTTGCCATTGTTTTCTGAATGACCAGCACCTATACCTTTTTCGAAAAAACCAGCACCATTGTGTTTCCAACCCGGGCATACGGGATTACGAATCGTGTCCGTAACCCCTTTGCCATGGAGGTGTATTGAGCCATAGGCTTGAGGAAACAGTGCAACGCAATTCACTTTATGATGTCAAGAGTGGATTGGGAAAATTACAATGCATGAGATGAGGGAACTGGCACAAGATCAAGAGTCATTCCGATGGGCTGTGCTGAGAGCAACAAACTGCAAAGAACATGCCCCATGATTATGGAATATACACTTAATAACCATGTATGGTTTTATGAATCACATGTATATTTAGATAAATGTCAGTTACATGTAGTTAAGACAAGACTGCTCTGTTGACACCAGCGAAGGTGAATAAATGCTAATATTATTTTTATGTTTTCAAGTACTGTTGGTTAATAAACCCAAAATAATAAGCTGAAAAAGTTGAAATTCTTCATCAAACTACATCATCATTATGTGCCCTGCCAACTAGCAGAGGTGTCGATGCATCTCCACAGATCTCAGTTGATAGTGTTCTGGATAAATTCTGTTGATGATATTCCTTCATCCAACCATTTCAGTCCATCCAGCAGCAATAGAACTACTCATTAAATCAATCATGTTAAACTGATGGGCTGGATGTCATTCCTGCAAAGAACATGCAATTTTCTTTAAGATATACCAGGCTCTTTGATATGGTGACAAAACTCATAACATGCAAACAAACCTGTTCCTGCAGACTGAGAGCTATCGCCAATTCCACCATGGTCTCATCATCTGCATCTGGAGGGATCTCCACCATTGGGGGGAAGTTGGGCCCCAAGCCCCAAAGCCCTTCCAAGCCCTGAATGCCATTAGCCTGGCCAGCACCACCATCAAGCATGAGGTTATTGTCCTGTGTGATGAACAGATGCATCACATCATTCAGCATTAAAATAGTGAAATCGTTGGTCTGTCTGCTTATAGAACAGAATAGGCCAAGCAAAAGCTGTATTTACAAAAGTGAAGGGTATCTTATGCAATAAGCCACTATCATTGAATGCCAGAAAGAGAGTACTCATATATTACATAGAACCTGTTATGCCATATGGCAGTGAATCATGGAAATTGACTGAATAAACTGCCCATGCCTCTTCTACCGCTGATATTTTCCAACAATCACACTGTTTTTCACAGCCTCTTGTCTCACTACTTGATAAATGAAAATTGTCTCCTTCTTATATTTGTATATATGAGCTCTAATATCACATTTCCACCAACTATTAATCCATACATACCCCTTAATGAACTTCAACTATTATTCTTGGGACTCATTAGTTTCTTTAAATCTATATATCCCACTGAATGAGTTTCAACTGTATTATTCTAGAGACCTGCGTTAACTTCTTTACACCCACCTTAATGAGCATCAACTGTATTATTCTACGGACCCTACAATAACTTCTTAATTAAATTCAACTGCATTATTCTAAGGACCTACATTAACTTCTTTGAATCCATACATTCTTCATAATTAACTTCAACTGTATCACTTTAGGGAAACAACAGCAGTAGTGGCTAACATATTTTCCTGCTGACCCGTGAGAGGCGCCTTTGAATCCCCTCGACGCCAACATTCTAAAATTGACCTGGTTTCCCAGGTTGACCCAGCCTTAAATGGGTACAAAGAAATGTCCAATTAAAGCTGGCCAGTGTGATACTGACATCACCCGTCAAGTGTCGATTGATCTATAATTAGACATTTAAAAAAACTTATAGCAAAGATTGTTACTCGTCCTGTTGAACAATTTGCATCATCTGTCTGGTGGCTGGATGTTCTGATTTCCACTTGGTTCTTCTATTATTAGTAGAAGATTCAATCCTCTATATCCACAAAAGTGGACTACACGTACAGAAATTGTGCTCAAACTGAAAAATTGGTCAGTGTTGAATTTATCCATTATTAGTAATGATGCATTTGTAATACATTTCTGCACAAGCTACAACATATTACAATACTCACCACTACCTCATATAACTCATCAGGTTCTGGTTCCTGATCCTGTTCGGGAGGTGGAGTTACAGGTCCATCTGCTGAAGGAGGATGGAAATGTGATGCCGGAGATGTGTCTGCTTTATTCTGTTTGTCTTCTTCATTGTCATCATCTGCTTCTTCTCCAGGTTCTGGTCCTATAGATGATCCATTCAGACAGTGAAAGGACATTACTCATGCTGAACAATTAGTGGTGCATCAATTTGCTATGCCACTGTATTACAAATATTAGCAAGCTATTATACTAAATAAAGTATTAAAGCTGAGAGGGTCGACTTCATTGCACCGAGCATTACCCCATCTGGCTTATTCTCACTCTGCAAAACGGGAAGCCATTTGCCGAGAGCATGGCATAAAGTATGAACTCCGTAGCTCCAGCGAAGACCCGAGGAATCAGTGGGGAAAACTGCACCCATGCTATGAGTGATGCAGTTCGAGGAACAAACTCACAACCTTCAGAATGTGATGCAGACGGCTTAAGCACTTCACCGCAGAAATCCCATATTATTCAACTCAAACCACAGAAATCCCATATTATTCAACTCAAACCACAGAAATCCCATATTATTCAACTCAAACCACAGAAATCCCATATTATTCAACTCAAACCACAGAAATCCCATATTATTCAACTCAAACCACAGAAATCCCATATTATTCAACTCAAACCACAGAAATCGCATATTATTCAACTCAATATGAAATAATAAACAATGTAAAGAGAATTATGAGCAAACTACTATTCAACTTCATGTATAAAAAAAATGAGCAAATACAATAATATTCAGAGAAACTATAAGCAAGAGAAATTTTACAGGAAAAACTGTAGTTAATGTTTACTAACAATTAGTTTTTAATGACAGACTATGTATTTTACAGGAAAAACTAGTTAATGTTTACTAACAATTAGTTTTTAATGACAGACTATGATACAAACATACATTATTAGTTTGAAAGAAATGACATAAACAAACAAGAGACTTTAAAATACAGACTTGACATAATGATTTTAAAAAAACCAAGTTTCAAAGTAGTTATATGTATTAGATAATTGCTTTTAAATACTAGAGTTTCAAACTAACTATAAGAAATACATAGTCACTTAAACAAGAATTAGGTATAGACAACCCTGTCAAAGAAAGACCTTTAAACTAACTACAAATCAAAATCACCTTTTAAAACAATTGCTGCACAAATCCCAAGAACAAACACATACCATCACATCATGAAATAAGGAATAGCCAGGCACATTATTAAAATGAAAGAGACAGAAAGATAAACTCACCTTGTGGGGTCAGCAGAGGAGGAGATGGTATGTAGACGCGCCGTCTCTTATGTCTGGGTCTCAGTACCCGAATCAATGCTTGTTTGCAAGCAAAGCTCACCACAGGGTCCTGATATATATCAATTATATACATAAATGTTACAAACAAAAACATACCCAAAGAGCAGTCAGTAATTGTACAATTTGTAATGGGAAGATAACATTAACAAATGGACTGTCTCATGTAGCAATGATGTCATGTTCAAGTATAAGCTGCCCTTGCTTTATGCTGGGTTCTATCTTATCTGAGAAGCACTGAGTGCAGCAGCTAGCATGCTTGCCTGCCACCAGTTTGTCATGTGTTTAAACCTCCACTGTGGGGAATGTCTTAAAGTGTACCAGGGCTCCCAGGTTGATCCAGCCTCAAGTTGGCACAAGGAAATGTCCTGGGATAGTAAAGGCAGCTGGCATGATACTGACCCCTGATCATTGTGTGCTTATTGGTGTATCAAAATGTGGGGTTAGCATCATATACCGAATACAGCTCGAGTAGTGTAAGGGCCATGCACATAATCTATAACTATCTGGTCCAACTCTTGTCCCCAATCGCAACAAGGATATTACTACAGAGACTACCTCTGAAGTCGGAGTGGGTTCGCCTGATGGCGATGGACACTGTTAATAGGGAAAGCTAATCCACACGCAAAATTCAGTCCATCACTACTATAAATAGTGTGTATGGACTACGGTTGAGTTCAAAGCAAGCAAGCGCAAAAAAAAAGAATAAATAAAACTATAGAGACTCAAACAGCAGGTTATATGCTGATCAAACATATTTTGTCATTGATGCATGAAATGGTAGATGTAGTCAGAGTCCTTTAGAATCACATGCATGAAGTGGGATATCAAAATACCATCCCAGCTTGCCTACCAGGCATTAGGAAACCTGATCTGATAGATGCATTTATATGACTGACATTCTGATATACATGCATTTGGATCTATATCTGGTCTATACAGTTTGTGCACTGTGATGAGATTCTCATTGTGTCTATGGGAGAAGACAGGAGCACACACATCCGTATGCAATGAAAGTGATTCTTGACCAACTAAAAACAAATCCAAAAAAAAAAAAAGAAAAAACTAACATCACAGCAAGTCAAAAAATGCTGAATATCCATTACAGCAAATCTGCAATGGAATATAGCAATTGATCTTACAAACAGTGATGTCGGACGACAAAAGGAAAAATTTCACATTTATTTTGAAAAGGATTAGAGTACTTTAAAAATAAATCATGTAAAAGATCTCTTTATAAAGACGCACAGAAATGTCTACACATAAGTTAGTATGTGTGTGTACACAGTATATTACTTCCTCTGTCGTCCCTCTCCTACCCTAATGGCACCTTCCTCTGGACACTGGGTTAGAGCTTGACAATAAAATACCTCAAGCCTGTAGGGGCAAACATGACCAACCCAGGCCCTAAGTCCAGCCAATCCGCGTGTGCTGTGCTGAATCATGACCTGGTTACTCATGATATATATCTCTTCACAGATGTGAAGTTCCACTACTGATCTTGCACACCCAACAGTCTTCTGAGCCTGGAGACAGGGAGGAGAGCTCTGCAACAGTTCCTTTGGTACCAGGTTGGGAGAAAAGTCTCTACCCCAACCTCAACATGATAGATGCAGGCTCTTTCCAGGACCTAGATGACCTGAACCCCAATTCATCGGACTAGAGTTAAAACTAAGTCTTCTACAGGATTCATGTGAGGTGAGAGAGAAAGAGCTGAAGATCAGTATCACTGCACTCAGGATATTCCCCAAATGCTCTGTCACGTTTTTCAGTATCTAACAAAGAGTTCTTGGGCTCATGGTACCAGTGGCAGGCAGTGTGCACACATTTTCACCTACGCGTTGAGTTTTGCCCAGACCTTACTCTCACTCCCTGCTAATCAGCCTCTCCAGGTATGGATCTTGTCTGCTTTGTTACATAAGGTTTTCAGCATAAAGAGTTTTTAACACGCCATTCTCCAATGCTCTAAACCCTACAATATAATGTCCTCAACAATAAGGCGCAAATATAATTCAGAAGAAAATAACAAGTGAAGCAAGCTATAGAAGCACACTTGATCACATATACATACCGGAGACAGCAGCATGCGGACAAAGTGTTTGGTGGCCAGCTGGACACACTCAGGATCACACAGTGTAAATGCATGAATAACCTCCACCAGAGCTCCCACTGTCACATCAAGATTGGTGAGACCTGTAGCAAATCAACATAATATGTTAAATAATCATTAGGAAACAACTTGATTTATCCACACTAGTCTCATGGTCAGACAGAAGCTAGTCTACAGCAGACACTACTGCCAGGATGTTTAAGATCAAAAATATCTTGAGATTAGAGTATCATAACAATGGTAGCTTCTGTACTGCATTGGTGTTTAGGAACCATTTTGTCTTCAATATTTAAAGAACCTGTACTTTTGTATGGATGTTAAGTGTGGACAATGAGCAGACAAGCTGAAAAATATCTGATGGATGTGGAAATGTGGTTTCTGAGGAAAATGCAAAGAATACCATGGACAGACAGAAAAACCAATGAACAAATCCTTCAAGAAACAAATGAACATCGTAAACTGATTAAAGACATTAGACATAGACAGTCAAAATTTTTTGGGCATGTTATGAGAAGAAATGAATTGGAGAACTTGGTGACAACTGGCAAGATCGAAGTGAAGAGACCAAGGGGACGACTGAGAAGTAAATAACTGGATGGCTTGGCCACGTGGCATGGTCGAGACAGAAACACAGAGCTGATCCACGACTCTGGTGATCGAGCGAGATGTGAAACATGACTGCCCACGCTTATTGGCATGGCACATGTTGGATTTAAAGAACTTATGGTGTGTTCAGTATTTTACACTTGTCTTTTGCACAATAAATTTACTATTATTCAGTAGCATTTCTTTCAATTGATGTGATTTTCTTTACAATTATTCTGTCAAATAGTCAAGCCACAGAGCTGTATACTGCTGCTAGAATACAAGCATTGACTGATGTTATGGTATTATTTTTTTTTAAAGTGTTGATTTTAACCGTGTAAACAAATAAATCTTCCAATCATCAAACATTTAAACTGGATGGAGGGCAATCATATGTGATTCAACTGGGAAGGTTATCCCGGTGAACAAATGCCCGCAGAAGTCGGATGTGTCGGCCTAACGGCACAAGAATGCAGCTCTGCTGTAAACAGGCACAACGCAGTCACGTCTGGAAAAAAAAGCTCCGGATGAACGCAGAAGAAGAGTATCTGATTCAGCATGATTTTACAGAAATGAATTTTAATAAATAGATACTAACCAGGCAAGCAGACGGGTGCCAGCATAGGGTTGGCAGGTTTTGCAGCATGTAGTCTCCAGAAAGCATCTACCAGTTTGGATGTGAAATGCAGCTTTTCTGAATCTGTCAGTGAGTACATAGTTGGCACACAGACTTTCTCCTTCACAGGTTCCTTCTGCTCGTCTTCATGACTTTCTGCAATCTCTAAAACTGAAACAACAGTTTGGATAAACTTTTTAAACTAGACATCTGTCTCAATAGAAGTAATAAGCATTAAAGTAAATGTCAAATTAATAATAGAATGCTGACAGTATTAAAATGTTAAAACATCAGTGAAATGAATTAATTCAGTAGAGATGCAATGATTTTCTTTGAGTTGTCATATGTTGTCAGAGATTCAGGTTATTTATTACTAAGGACCATTTCTTTTCTTTTTTTTTTAGCATATCCTTTACAGGACTTAGCTGTCAACACTAGCATCTTTCAGCTGTATGTTGATCTCTTGGCAAGATTACGCTCAGTAGTTTGCCATTGCTTTCTGAGTGGCCGGCTCAGTATCCCGCAAGTCACGAGCGGGGGTCGAACCGCCTCAGCTCTCGCTCCGCTACGAGACTCTGCGTGATAAACGGGATTACAGAGAGAAAGTGTTGTAACCCCACAGCCAGAGAGACCATTTCTTACCTCCACATATAGTCTAACAAAATCAATTGTAAGAAGTTTGATCAAACTTATGCAGCTTAAGAAGAGACAATCATCATAAACCACATAAGTAATCTAAAATAATCTTTGATATAAAGTATATAGGAGTCAAATCAAACAAAACTATTCTATATAGAAAAATTAAAATGGATCCTTCCTTCATTCAGAGCAATAACTGGAAACAATAATCAGTCATAAGGAAACAATATGGCGTGAACAAGTAATTATGACAAGTCACCCGAAACTCACAAGCCACCTCAATCAAAAGCCAAAATTGCAAACTGGTCTTTAGTGTACATAAATACAAACCTGGTATGTGCAAAGCAGTTGAGATGTGATGAAATGGAATATGTTCTTTGACCTACAGAAAAAAACTCA
Organism: Cepaea nemoralis; assembly: GCA_014155875.1. Lineage (NCBI taxonomy): Eukaryota > Metazoa > Mollusca > Gastropoda > Stylommatophora > Helicidae > Cepaea > Cepaea nemoralis. The sequence continues at coordinate 212,606 of JACEFZ010028019.1, forward strand.
GAACAGTACTGGTCCTCAAACGCATCAGACAGGAAAAATATCTCTATGAAGACCTCAAGACTAAAATAACAAGTTTATAGTTTACATCAGAAATAACAATCAAAGTCTAAAAGATTGCAAGAGAAAAATATTATTGGATCTTTAAGGAGCCTTTTGTATCAAATGACAAAGATCACAGCTCTTACTTTGGCTGGAATCATGGTTCTCAGCAAACTTCACAAGATTGGCTGGCCTAGACACTGACACAGAACGGGCTGTAACCAGCATATGCTGGAAAGCTTCCACATCTAGCTCTGGGACGTCTGGAGATGACAGGCAGGACATGACATACTTCAGCTGAGCCTGGTCCTGAAATTAAAACAAAAACCGACAGGTATCAAAAATGGGTAATAAACAATACATTCTTATTTGAAAGCCTGTACAGTGAATAAATAATATGAGAACATGTTAATGTTTTTATTTCATCGTTATAACCTGTCCGATTTCAATGGTCAATACAACAGTTGAAAGCACTTTTTCTAGCCACACTTCTATCAGACAAGCACCTTCATTTATTTGCATGTACTTCCGGTACAATGGCGACAAAATGAAGCGTTACTTTTCGGAGGGACGCTATTTAGTGTTTTCCTTTGGATTTCGTGTGATTTCCTATGGATTTCCTGTGAATAATGTTTTCCTGTGGATTATGTGATGTTATTTTGTGTTCCTTTTATTGGAAGTATTCAAAAGAAGCCACGGAAGGCAGGTGGTGGATGAAATTTTGAGGGCAGCCGACAGATATTTGTGGGTCATGGCCTCGAGCTTCACGACGGCAGGCAGAGGAACTCTTCTTGAGTCAATGGCTGCGGTCTCCGACCAGTAAGGTCACTGCCATAGAGGAAAGCAACGGCAAACTACCTCTTTAAAAGTGCCTAGTATATCATGATTCGCTTAAAGACTGATCATCGCAAGACAAGGACAGAGACGTTAAAATTAGCAACTTGGAACGTTAGGACATTAAACGGTGACGAAAAATTAGAGAACATAAAACAAGAAATTGAAAGGGAAAAAATTAATATTTTAGGTATGTGCGAAACGAGATGGACAGGAGCAGGCATCAAGATAGAAGAAGATTTCAAGATTATTTATTCTGGAGGTGAAGATCGTCATAGGGGAGTGGCAATTATTTTGGACCGGAAAACATCAAAATCTGTTCAAGGATATTGGGCCGTGTCGGACAGAGTTCTACTAGTTAAATTAAGTGGCAGACCTTTAGCATAAATATTATTCAAGTATATGCCCCAACAGGAGAATCCAGTGAAGATAGTGTAGAAGAATTTTATAATGACATAGAGTCTGCCTTAAAGAAATGTAAAAATTCAGAAATAAACATCATAATAGGGGACTTCAATGCAAAAGTAGGAAATCAAGGGGATAGATACACAGTAGGAAACTATGGTTTAGGAGAGAGAAATGAAAGAGGATACAGACTCGTAGAGTGGGCAAAAGAACAGGAAATGATTGTAGGAAACACCTGGTTCAAGCAACACCCTAGAAGATTATGGACATGGAGGAGTCCTGATAGCAGGATTAGAAACCAGATTGACTACATTCTGATTAGCAGAAGATTTAGAAACGCATTAACAATAGCAAAAACAGTTCCCAGTGCTGATTGTTATAGTGACCACAGATTACTCACAGGAACATTGAGGATAAAGTTGAAGAAAGTCAAGTATATAACAGGAAACACTAAATATGATTTGTGTACATTGAGTAATGACAAGGAAATACAAAACAAATTCAACATAGAAGTACAGAACAGATTTGAAATTTTGTCTGATCTAGAGATCCTATTCCAGGATGTGGATGATCAATGGGAAACGTTGAAGAATTCAATCAATGTGGCTGCAGAAACAACTATTCCAAAATTAAAGAAGGTGGGTCGTAAGAAATGGATGACTGAAGAAATTTTACACCTCATGGAAACAAGAAGACTCAACAAAAATAATTCTGTCAAATATGAAGAAATTCACAGACAAGTCAGAATATTATGTAAGGAGGCAAAAGAAGCATGGCTTGAGGAAAAGTGCTTAGAAATTGAAAACCAACACAACAGTCAAAATACCAAATTAGTGCACAAAAGAATTCAGGAACTTACTAATAAAAGAACAAGTACATCAACAGGGTGTCTAAAAACTGAAGATGGCAACATCATAATAGAAAAAGACCAGATTCTACATGTATGGACAGATTATGTGAAACACCTTTATGATGATAACAGAGACGAACAGTATGATATTAGATTTAATAATGAAGGACCGCCAATTTTGGAGATGGAGGTTCGAAATGTTCTTAAGCATATGAAAGCTGGCAAGGCCCCCCGGTGCAGATAACATCACAACAGAAATGATTAAAGCTTTAGAAGAATTTGGACTAGAGCAAGTCACCAGACTGCTGAACACATTATATGATACTGGAGATATACCTCCTGAATTATGTAACTCTGTATTTATTGCAATCCCAAAGAAATCAGGAACCTTGGAATGTGATCAACATAGAACAATTAGTATAATGAGTCACATCACAAAGATTTTGCTAAGAATTATCATGCAAAGAGTGAGGAAGAAGATACAACCTGAAATAGGGGAAGAACAATGCGGGTTTGTAGAAGGAAAGGGTACAGTAAATGCTGTGTATATGCTGCGAACAGTTATTGAACGTGCTATAGAAGTAAACAAGGATATACATCTTTGCTTTATTGACTATACAAAGGCTTTTGATAGAGTTAGACATGTCAGCATGGTGGATATGCTTGCAGATCTACAAATTGATGGGAAAGACATTAGACTTATAAAAAACATATATTGGAAACAACAAGCTGCAATAAGGATTGATAATGAAGTGGGACAGTATCAGCCAATTAAGAGAGGTGTTAGGCAGGGATGTGTGATGTCTCCAGATCTTTTTTCCCTATACAGTGAAAATATTTTCAGAAATGTAGAGGATATAAATGGAATCAGCATTGGAGGACGAAACATCAATAACATTAGATATGCAGATGATACAGTATTAATTGCAGACAATGCGCAGGACCTGCAACAATTAGTAGATGCGGTTGTTGTACACAGTGAGCAACTGGGGTTAGAATTAAATTGTAAAAAGACTCAGGTTATGGTCGTCACTAGGAAGAAAGAAGTGCCACAATGTAATATACAAGTAAATGGAAATATTCTTCAACAAGTGAATCAGTACAATTATCTTGGAACAGTCATAACATCTGATGGGAGATGCCTTGAAGAGATTAGAACAAGAATCGCCATGGCGAAAGTAGCCTTTAGCAAGATGAAAAACATTCTGACCAATAAAAAGATGTCAATTGAAACGAGAAAAAGAGTGTTGAGGGGATACATAGAGCCTGTTCTTTTGTATGGATGTGAAACTTGGACAATGAGCAGTCAAGCTGAAAAGCATCTGATGGCTGCAGAAATGTGGTTTCTGAGGAAAATGCAAAGAATACCATGGACAGACAGAAAAACCAATGACCAAGTACTACAGGAGACAAATGAACATCGTAAACTGATTAGAGAAATTAGATGTAGACAGTCAAAATTTTTTGGACATGTTATGAGAAGAAATGGATTGGAGAACCAAGAGGAAGACCGAGAGGAAAATACCTGGATGGCTTGGCCACATGGCATGGACGAGACAGGAACACTGAGCTGATCCACGACACTGGTGATCGAGTGAAATGGCGAGTCATGACCGCCCACGCTTTCCGGCATGGCACATGATTGATTGATTGACTTGCTCATATATTTTCACATTAACATGTAGTTAGTGGCACAAGAGCCTGCTAACCTGTTTCGTTTGCTCATAAGGTTTTGTAGCCAAACAATCACTGTCATTTGTGAACATGTTTCTTGTAAAGGAAACCTTTCCCAAGCTAATATCAATAGATATCAATAGAATTGGTCCTGAACACCAAGGACCAAAATCTGTGGACAGACATGAATACCTATGTCATTTAGCAAGGCACATAAGATTTAGGCAATGTTTCTGGAGTTGACAAAATGCATGAAACAAAACAAAATGCAAGCCCACCTTGTGGTTATGATAAGCTGTTTTTGTGGGAAACAAAGATGCCAACAGAGCCTTGGTGTGCATCTGGACAAGTTCGGGTGTAGTCAAAGTCAGGAGCGAAGTAGCCAGATTCAGGGTCTTTTCTCTAGACTGATCCTTCTCATCCTGTGGGCTTGTAACGACAAATGCTCCATCCAGTACTTCCAGGGCACTGCCAAGCAACCTGGGTAATGGCCATCAAAACATACTTTTAACAACATACTATACTGAATATGAGTTAGAGTTGATTCTGAAAGATGTGTATGAGTGAGGGGAAGAATGAAGGGAACAGAATAAGGATGGTCACGGGGTGTCAGAGAGTTAGTTAGCTGCATATCCTTTACAGGATGTCGCACTCAACTCCAGCATTTTTTGGCTCTTTGAGTAGTTTGCTGCTGCTTTCTAAACAACTGGCGCTCATACCACTGTATGGAGACCAACGCAAGGTGGTCTGCTTCCAAATCGCCTGCAGCTGTGTTTCAAATGCAGTCTGCAGGATTAGGAATTGCATTCGTAACCACTTTGCCATCGATCTGGCTGCCAGAGAGAATGGAAGAAACAGAAAGTGAAGGAGAGGAGAGAAAGCCAAACCCCCAGCATCTGAACAGATGAAAGAGAAAGTGCAAGAGGCACTAAATCAGAGAGAGAGAGAGAGAGAGAGAGAGAGAGAGAGAGAGAGAGAGAGAGAGAGAGAGAGAGAGAGAGAGAGAGGCGGGGGAGAGGGAGGAAGAGAAGGAGAGAGGGAGGAGAGAAAAACAGACAGACAAGAGTAAAGAGACAAATAGAGAGAGCAATGACATGACACAGAAGGAAACACACACACCCACACACATAAGGAAAAGTCACAACAAAAAAAGAGAGAGAGGGAGGGGGAGAGAGAGAGAGAGAGAGAGAGAGAGAGAGAGAGAGAGAGAGAGAGAGAGAGAGAGAGAGAGAGAGAGAGAGAGAGAGAGAGAGAGAGAGAGAGAGAGAGAGAGAGAAGAGAGAGAGAGAGAGAGAGAACAGAAGTGTTTTTTCTTTTGTCAAGCTTCCTAGTCATTATTTTGTGTTCCCTCAGATTCCATAAATATTAATCACACTAACCACAAATAAACAACATCACACACACACTGACCTGTCTGCAGCAGTCATTGGAAGTGGTGCAGCAGGCACATTGTCAAATTCTGAGACTGTCACTCCATTGGATGAGTTGACTAGTTTGGCAGCTGAGGATGTTGCTGGCTCTGGGAAATCTTCTGGCTCTTCGGGCCACCCAAAAGCTTCCTTGGTTTTTACATAGACTTTCACAGAGTCCACCATTGTGACGGCATTGGGATCCATGCTGCAGCCAACTGTAGATAAACCATGGTATAGTGGATGTTGACATAGAGAACATAAAATTTTCTCTCTGAATGAGTATTGACATCTAAAGGAAACTCCAGCATTGTTTCCAAGAAACGTTTAATGCGAGCAATGGGCCGATGTGACTCCTTTTCTTCGCCTTGCTCTAGATCCACTGATCAAGAATCAAGAAAAGGAGCTTGCATCCTCATTTTAGTTACATACAACAATCATGAAATGCTGGATTCACATCTGCTATTTTCTGAGTTATAAAAGGATGCCGCATCTCTAGCTCACTCCATGAATACTATTAATACATCACACAACGACTGAACAGGCCGACATGAATAAGCTACAAACAATCAGACTCACAGAAAATATTGAATTTCTTGTCTGCGGTGAGTGATTCTTCTCTGGTGAAAGGTATGTCATACCAACGAGCCCTTGAGTTCAGCTGGACAAAAAACAATGATAAAAAACCATATTAGAATATTCTGTTTAATCCTGGATGAAGTAAACATGTCTTCATTTGACTATTGATCAAGGAAACCAAAATGTCACTAAGTTTAGTTATTTCAATGCAAAGGAACAGTACATATAATGATCAGACGGTGAGTTTTTATAATCAGTTTTTAAAACTCTGTTGATATTTTCTGCCACAATATCAACATCTACCTTTTTTTTAAATGTGGAGACACATGAATCCCTCTATTCTCTGAGACAGCTTTAATAGATTTTTGTTACTGTGGTTACATGGAGCCGTGATTTCAGTGTTAGGCAAACTGTGATAATATTTTACTTACTGTGAATATATGAAGTTGTGGTTTCATTGTAGTTAGTCTACACGCTTACCCCAGGGGTAAAAGGTTCAATTCCCTGAACTGGGAGATTGTTTTCCCTCTAGCCAGCACAGCTCTGAGGTTCGTTTTAACCTTGCAAAATGAGTACTACAGTGATGAAAACAGGAGCTAGTCGCCTGTCTTCATGTGACCTGCTATATGTGAAGACCTAACATCTCACAATCTTGACAGTATTTTGTCATGGGATTACCTCTACCATGAATTTATAATTTTCATTTCAATTTAGCATTACAAAGTTTTCCATCGCATTGCAACTATTTCTTTTCTCAAAACATTTCCCTATGAGACTACTGAATGGCTTAGTCTAATAGCTGCAATTCTAACAATTCCATGATATTGACAAATAGCAGCTTTTTTTCAATCATCATCATCATGATGTGTCTAGCCCACTGTCACAGACATTTAAGAATCTCCACAGACCTTGGCCTCTGGTGTCTGGATTAATTCTTATTTATGATATTCCTCCATGCCACTGCCCCATCCAGCATCATTATTTTCTGTCTATCCCCGCTTCTTATATCACCGACCTTTCCAGTTGTAATATTGTCCAATAATTCTCATTTCATCACATGACCAAAAAAAGCACAGATTGCTTCTTTCTTGTATTTGCATATAATGTTCTACTGTCATCAACCTTCCACAGGCACTCGTTAATTACTCTGGCAGTCCTAGGTATTCGCAACATGTGTCTCAAATACCACATGTCCATTTCTACAAGCTCTTCCTTATTTATTCACATTTCATGATTCCCCACCATACAGTAGAACAAGTTCTTTGTAACATTTCAATACTCTCTTTCCAAAATTCACTGCAAGCGACTTCCTGGTGGATAAGATACTTTTCATATTCTCAAATGCAGCTTTTGCTTGTACAATTCTGCCCTTAATCTTTCTCATCTCTTCCATATAATGTTATAAAAATAATGTTACATTCTCCCCAAATATTTTAATTTATTGACTTGGTAAAGCATTTTTCCTTCCATTGTTATATCACATTTTGGTGGTATCTTTTTCTTGATGTAACCATTATTTCTGCTTTTTCATATACAAGGAAAATCCTTGTTAGCACTCACTATTACTACAATTTTCAACAATTGTATATCATTTGCATTGACAGCTATTAATACTGTGTCTTCTGGATAGCGTAGATTGTTTATAACCTCCAACTTGTGTCCCTGGCCTCTCCATCACGATTAACAACTTTTCTTTTTCTTACATAAGAAGAAGATATGGTTCTCAAAGTGGGCAGCATGCCTCCCCCCCCCCCCCCCTACCCCAGACTAGTGGATAGAAAGTGTTAAAGCGGTAAGAAAAAGTCTCCTTTTCACCAGATGCATAACTGGTATGTGCGCTAGCACCATATGTATTAAACAATCAGCATTTGATGGGTGATGTGGTCAACATCACGCTACCCACTTTTACTTTCCAGGACATTTCCTGGCACCAATTTTAGGCTGGGTCGACCAGAGAGCCCAGGTCTATGAAAAATGTCTTTACCTCAAAGCATGCCAGTCTCTGATCTTCCACGGCTCTCAAGTAACAACTAACTAGGATAAAAAGAGTTGAGTACTGATTTTTCACTCATTGAGTCTAAGAAAGAACAAGAAAAAAAATACAAGTAGGCAAAAGATAACCAATTTAGTTAGTAAGTGAAATACCTGGACATGTGTGGTTCTTCCAAACACCACGATGTAGGAAGGAGCTCTCTCTGCACTCTGTGAGCCAACAAAGACTCGAATGCCGACTGGAACTGTGGTGTTGTTTGTGTTGGTGATTTCTATGGTGAACCCTGTAGGCTGGGGAAATTATGTACTGTGTAAAACTTCAAGTAGTAAAACACATGCTGTGCTTCAGATTGAATTGTTTACTATTTAAAACAAATAAGAAGGAAAATCAAATGTTTACATTATCACTTTGGATGTAAGTTTTATGTGAACAAATGGTGACTGTATTTGCAGGAAAGATTAAATCAGACAATCATGGTAACATTACTTGCCAATCATCATCATTATGTGCCCTGCCAAAAAGCTAGGTGTCTATGTACCACCACAGATCTTAGTCCTTGGTGTCCTGGATCAGTTCTGTTGATTATATTTCTCCATGCCACCATCTTAGGCCAACCAGCACTTCTTCTTTCAGTCTGCCTCTTCTATTGCTGATCTTTCAATTATATTTGTTATGGTGTTTTCCAATGTCTGTAATGCAGTATTCCTGCCATCTTTCTTGAGGTTGTCTAGATTTTGTAAAGGTATTTCCCAACATGTCACAGAAACCATTTAATTTAGGTTGAACATTTCTTGTCGAACATTTCGGGAGGATGTGTGTGTGGGGGATGTGTCAAGCAAACAATATGAACAATACCTCAAATACATTAAAACAAGCAAACAATATAAACAAACAAAACCAAGCAAACATTACCAACAACAAGCAAACAAACAAAATCCACTAAAACACTATAAGCAATACACTAAAACAAGCAAACAAAACAATGCTCTGAAACAAGCAAACAATATAACTAAGTACTAAAACAAGCAAACAAACAAAATCCACTAAAACACTATAAATAAGCAATACACTAAAACAAGCAAACAAAACAATGCTCTGAAACAAGAAAAACAATATTACTAAGTACTAAAACAAGAAAATATATAAAAATTACTGAAACAAGCAAACAAATATAACTAAGTAATAAAACAAGCAAACAAAACAAAGCAATACACTAAAATAAGCAAACAATGTAAACAAAGCACTAACAAAAGTAAGCAAAACAATGAACAAATACAAAGAACACAAATAACACACTAAAACAAACTGGCTGAGAGTTGAACCCCAGACCACTATCTTGACAGGCTAGCACACTAGCCACTCTGCGAGTGCAGCTGCTGTGACTTTAACTAACATAAGAGGTACAAGTGGTAACAAACAAGTGTCTCTTCTAGTGATCTCTGGCTGTTTACCTTTGTGCTGGCAACATACAAGCCTGTAGTGTTGAGCCTGTTCTTCACTTGCTGGGTGTTATACACCTGGAGAATGTCATTCCCTCCATACTGGCAACACAGAAATGCACTGATATTAGTTCATTCTATACTAACAAGTTGGGGGGGGGGGGGGGGAGAGGGGTGGAGAAGGAGGAGAGAAGTTTGAGAGAATGAGGAGAGAAGAGAGGTTGTCATTATCATTACGGTCAAATTGTTTTGCATCTGAAGGTTGTGGATTCATTTTCTGTCTGTCATTCAGACCACAAGTGCAATTTTTCTGGAGACCCACAGGGGCCATCGCTGGAGCTACAGAGTTTGTGCATTGTGTGGTGCTCTCAGCAGGCAGCCTGCTGTTCTGCACAGGGAGAGAAAGAGAGAAAGAGAGAGAGAGAGAGAAAGAGACCGACTGGGCCAGATGGAGGTAAAACCCAGTTCAATGAAGTTGAACCTATTGCCTTTCATTCTTGACCTAACAAGTCACCACACATCAACAATGATTAAAAACCTGTATGATTCTTGTTTTATTTTTGACCTAACAACTCATCATACATCAAATCAACAATGACTATGTACATGCATGATACTTGAATCATTCTTGACCTTACAATCCATCACACATCAACAATGACTAACAAGTGCA